>CM045737.1:8243106-8433106 GCA_024760905.1 Plotosus lineatus | reverse complement strand
CAGTGAGGTCCAGACATCTCTCTCCCCAGCCATGTCCTCCAGCTCTTGGGGGCACACCAAGACATTCCCAGACCAGTCAAGAGACAGTCTCTCCAGTGTGTTCTGCCCCACCTTGAATCATCACCTTATCAGGGTGGAGGGGTTTGAGTGTCCTAATGACCCTAAGTGCTATGTTGTCAGGGGCATTATGCCCCTGTTATGGTCAATGGTTTGGAAGACCCTTATGGATAAAAAAATAAAAAAAGGACACATTTTCCCATGCTCAGACCTTTATCATGGGGCTCAAAGGTGAGCGCCAAAATGGAATAAGGTATAGCTCATCTCGAGATGGGTGGTCATCAGTACTTGTTCTGGCGGTAACACCCAAACCCGATGGTGGACACTTGTGGTGGGGGGCGTCTAGCTGAACAAGTAGCGCTATCAGGTCTTTTTGGCCTGTGGGACTCTCCAGGTAGCAGACGGGTGCTGGCAGGCCAAATATGCTGCAGCCCGGGTATGGGAGGAGTTTGGTGCGGGAGTGGAAAGCGACTATATGTTGGCTTCAAAAAGGTTTTGGATCACCATCCAATTGCCTCAAGAGGGGAAAGCAGTTCTTCATACTGTTTATTGAGCTATCCTGTGGGCTGTGCTCCAGGATTACGGTGTATACCAGACCATTCGGTCTCTGTACCACTGGAGCCAGAGCTTGGTCCGCATTGGTAACAACAGATCGAATTTGTTTCCAGTGAAGGTTGGAGTCTGTCAAGGCTGTCCTTCGTCAAAGATTTTGTTCATATTTTTTTTGACAGAGTTTCTTGGTGTGGTTCAGTGGTGGCCTGGTGGTAAGGTTCTAGATTACTGATCCCAAGGTTGGGTGTTCAATCCCCACTTTCAACATGTCACTGCTGTCTCCACAGTGCTGCGAACTGGATTATCAAAAAAGTCTCTCTGTCTGTGATGATAGGCATGTAAAAGAAGCATTGCTGACTTTTTTTGTCAAGAGTAGCTGCATAAGTGTCAGTATGATCTGGTGAGCTGTCCAGAGCATACTTTGTACTTGCCCAGAGTCGGCTCAGATGGGAGCCAAACTTCCTGTGACCCTAATTAGGATTAAGCAGTTCAGAAAATGAATGAATGAATTTCTAGGTGTAGTCGAGGCACTGACATGTTCTGATTTGGTGGCCATAGGATCTCGTCTCTGCTTTTTGCCCATGTTGTTCTCTTGGCATCATCAAGCCAAGACCCCCAGCTCTCATTGGAGCGATTCGTAGCTGAGTACAAGATGAAAACCAACACTTTCGAGCCCAAAGCCATGGTTCTCAGCCTCAACTGGGACTCATTAAGTATCTCTGTGTCTTGTTCATGAGTGAAGGAAGGATGTAAGGAGAGATTGACAGGAATATCACTGTTGCCTCTGCTGGAAAGCAGAACTTATACTGGTCAGTCATGGTCAAGAGAGAGCTGAGCCAAAAAGCAAAGCTCTTAATTTACCAGTCAATCGACTTTCCAACCCTCACCTATGCTAACAAGCTTTGGGTAGAGCCCAAAAGAACAAAATACTGAAATGAGCTGCTTTCTCAGGATGGTAATTCTTAGGGTGGTTTCTCTTAGGGTACCTCCGGGCATCTGCTTGTCAGTGGCGCCCCTGCCCGAGAGGAGCCTCGGGGGGGGGGGGGGGGGGGGGGGGGGTTGCACCCCCGCCCTCTTAAAAACGCCAGCAAAACACAAAATTAAACGCTGGAGTCCGCTCTGGGGAAGTAACCCCAACGCCTGTCTCATGCGGCGGCGTATGAGGGGGGTGAGGCAAAGCTTCCGGGCCCCCCCACACCATGATTGGGATGAAATCCTGGAGCAACCAGGTCGGGCGTGATAGGGTGAGCGATGCGGGTGGTGTAAAGGTGTCGGACACCAGCTGCTTTCGGTGACCTCGGTTGAATCTGAAGCGGTTGGTCTGGGTCAGCGCGTGGAACATGACTTCCCTGCGGGACGACTCTCACCTGCCTCTGGTATCAAGGGATCTTAGTCTGCTTGGCGTCTCTGAGATGCGGAGGCCTGGGTCCGGCGAGACAGGTGTCGATGAGTACAACTATTACTGGTCTGGCCGGGCCAACGGTCTTCACACTCAAGGAGTGGCCGTCGCCGTCGCTGAGGTGGTCCCAGTCAACGAGCGTATTATGCGACTGAGGGTGACACACACAGTGGGGACGCTCTCTATCGTCGCAGTGTACGCTCCGACCGGGGTGAGTGTGATCGATCCATGAAGGAAACCTACAACCAGCTCAACTCGGTGGTGTCGGGGATTCCAGGAAGGGACACCCTGATCATACTAGAGGACTTCAGTGCGACCACTGGCATTAACCGGGATGGCTATGAAGCATGTGTCGGTCCTCACGGCTCTGGACGCCATGTTGAAGGCACCTTAATGCTTTTTGACTTTGCAAAAAGTTGGGGCTTAAGGATCGCTGGCTCATGGTTCCAGAGATCGGATCTGCGACGCTGGACTTGGTACTACAACGATGGCGTCACTAGGAAGAAGATTGACCATGTTCTCGTAGGTAGTCGCTGGCGGTTGGTCCAGAACTGCTGTGTCTTCAGAAGTGCCCAGCTCTTCTTGGGAGACCACGGGCTTCTGGTGGCTACTCTGAAGATCTGCTTCAGGCGTCCTGAGAAAGCCCCGGCTCGTCAAATGTGACTTGATATGAGCCGACTCGGGGACCCTGATGTGGCTTCAGAGTTCGCCAGTAGGCTGCTTGGGGAATCCCTGGAGGATCTGGACACGGGGGCAGGCACGGAGGATCTCTGGGCTGGCTTCAGAGAGCACATCTTGGAGGTGTCCCGTGGCTGCATACCGAGGTCGCCCAGACAACCGGGAACAGCCATCTCCTAGGAGACCACCGATGTCATCGAGAGAGTGAGACAAGCTCGACTCAACGGCAGAGCTGGACTGGCCAGGGACCTGAAGCGCGAAGCCATCAAGGCGGTGCGAAGAGATCTGGAGGCTGCGGTCCGCGATCTCTGTGAGACGGTCAAGGGCCACTTGAATTCGAGTGACTCTCGCCCGGCTTACAGGGCGTTGCGGAACCTCCGTTCCTCTCGGTCCACATCGCAATGCCAGATGGTGAAGGTTGCAAACGGTAGTGTCCTTACCGAGGAATCTGAAGTGAAGACTCATTGGGCCAAGTACTTTGAGTTGTCCCCGGAGCCTGGCTGTCGGGGATGCTGAAACTTTTGTTGCCGACCCGCCAACTCTTGAGGAAACTCGGAGGGCGGTGTGGCACTTGGCGGATGGCAAATCTGCAGGAGTTTGTGGTATCCACGTGGAAATGCTGAAGGCAGGAGGTGAGGCCGTCCTCAGGTGGCTGTTCATTCTTGTGTGCTCCATGTGGAGCACTGGTGTCATCCCAACTGACTGGAAATGGGGCATTGTTGTCCTGATCTGGAAAGGGAAGGGTGATACCCAGAATGCAACAGCTACTGGGGGGTTACTCTCCTCTCAGTTCCAGGCAAGGTCTTCGCACAGATTGAACTGGACAGGATCCGACAGCAGCTTATAGCGTACCAGCGTCCTGAACAGTCCAAGTTTACACCGAAGAAGTCTACCGTTGACCGCATCCTGGCGCTCCGTGTCCTGTCTGAGCGCTTGTAGGAGTTTGATAGGGGGTTCTTTGCCGCCTATATAGACTTTCGCAAGGCATTTGACTTGGTGGATAGGGAGGCCCTCTGGGGCATACTTCGTCTCGACTTTGGTCTGGCTGATATTGTCACTGTATTTTGGGACAGAGAGTGCTGTGAGGTGTGGGGGCTCCACCTCTGACTTCTTTTCGGTCGAGACCGAAGTGAGGCAGGGGTGAGTTCTGGCCCCCACTCTCTTCAGTACTGCAATGGACTGGATCATGGCGGCGGTATCGGGTGGATTGGCCTGTGATGTGTCGTTCGGTGAGGTTCGGATTACTGATCTGGACTTTGCCGATGACGCAGTGATCTTCGCGGAGACGGTGGATGTCATGACGGAGACTCTCTGTTCGCTGGGTGAGGAGGCGGAATCGCTTGGTTTGCGAGTCTCTTGGATCAAAACCAAGATCCAGGCTTTCGGTGACCTCTTGGATGCTGCTGTTGACTCGATCGCTGTGGGTCTTTCACTTGCCTTGGCAGCGTGGTTCATTGTTCCACTGATTGCAATGCCGAGATCAATCGTTGACTTGGTTTAGCCTACGGGACGATGAACTCGCTGGACAGGACTGTGTGGCGGTTGAGGTATCTGAGCAGGCGGACGAAATTGTCTTTTGCTCCCTTGTGCTCCCTGTCTTGCTCTACTTGAGCAAGACATGGACACTCAAGGTTGAGCTTGGACGACGACTGGACTCCTTTGTTACGACTTCCCTTCGCCGCATCTTCGGATACTGCTGGCGGGACTTTGTTACCAACCGGAAGGTGCTTGAGGATGCGAGGATGGTAAGAGTAACCTGCTTGATCAGTGACCGTCAGCTGCGCTACTACGGGCACTTGGCGTGTTTCCCGCCTTCGGACCCAGCACACCGGATCCTGTCCGTTTGAAATCCTAGGGGCTGGACGGCCACGTGCGACGTGGTTGTCGCAGCTGAGGGCTGCCCTACCGGGAGTATGGGCCCTGCACAGGCCTGGTTGATCGCCAGGAGACAGCCGGATGAGTGGAGATGGCTGGTGGACGCAGCGAAGTGTCGTCCCGGCATATGCCCTCATACCTGACCTGGGTCTCTCCCTTAGAAATAGGGTAAGAATTGAGGTATAGGAGGAGCCAGTTGAGGTGGTTCAGACATCTGATTAGAATACCTTCTGAACTCCTCCCTAGTGTGGTGTTTGGGCATGTCCAACTAGGAAGAGACCCTGGGTTTGACCCAGAACACACTGGAGGCAATATGTCTATCGGTTGGTCTGGGAATACCTTAGTGGCGGAAGTGGCTGGGAGAGGGATGTCTGGAACTCATTGTTTAGGTCCCTGCAACACTACTCCGAATAAAGCGGAAGAAGAAGATGAGGTAGCACAGTACGTACTTAGTACTGCCACGCAAGAAGGTTATGACAACGTCACTGAATACCTATGGGACAAACTGGAATACTGATTGCATCCCAGACCTTTTTGTTCGTGTGCAAAACAAGAGAAAGAATAAACTCACGTAATTATTTGGAAATGTCACAAGGGGTCAGTATTACGCCACATTAGTGATACAACGACAAAAAAAGGAGACGAAAACTCAATTTCCCAGAAGGCAATATGATGGCCCAATAAAGAAGTCTAAAGAATGTGCCTGATTAAAAAAAAGAGGTCAGCCCTCATGTTTCTGGAATGATATTCATTTAATCCTTATTGGTATGTCGGCGGAGGAAGCTATTTGATTAAATATATATTTTATAGTGGACTTATGGAAGAGAAGAGGGAGCTATTGTGATTTCAGAGAGAGAGAGAGAGAGAGAGACGCTGTGACAAGTGATGGGGATTTCGGTTCTTTTTCAGTGAATCAAATGATTCACCCCAGCTCGTATGACTCCGATTCGTTTGGCTTTTAAATGGATTGTTTTAATTTTTGTGAAATAAATATAAATCAATTAAACCTGTAAATGTCACGACAGCACGTATATCCAAATCAAACCGGACAGGAAAATGGCTTTTACGGCAAATGGAATCGGTTCATCTAAAAAAAAAAAAAAAAGAGTCGGTTGACTCATTCGCGCAGGACACTTCACCAGCAACAAGGGATGGGAGGCGGCACCACAGGGGTTTTTAAGCGACATTGCACCACTGAGAACAGACTAGGTTTCTTCTCTCTCGCCCTCTTTATTATTATTATTTTTTTAATGAACGTTAAATTACCTTCGCATGTCATAATGCGGACACACCGAGACGTGGTCCAGGCACTGTGCGTTTAGAATTGAAGAGAAGAAAAAAACAAACAAATATGGCTGAGCAATGCTAGCTTCTTAGTTGCTAACTCAGACTCCGCTCCTGTTCTATTCAGCGAGCTCTTCTGTCTTAAAAGAAGAAGACAAGAAAGAATCAGAGATTTCAAACAATAAACAAGACGTTGTGTTAAATATCTGCCATGTTCGCGTGTTCCGGCTCGGTGGCGCTGACTGACAGCATGGAGACACCGGCTAGGACAGCAGCGAGCACCGCTGACTTCACCGTGGACAACGTTGAGAAGGTGAGAACTGAAAGGACAACAGTGTGCAGACTTTAATAAGAGAATCAGGATAAATGAGTGAAAACCATGTGTTCATCATCATCATTATCATCATCTTTATCCTTTAGCCCACCCAGGGCCGTTTAGTCCTACTCGCAAAGCAGCCCTCATTATTATTTATAAGAGAACAAGCGGTGAAGGACAGGAAGAGGTGACCAGGTGTGAGTGTCTCCATCATCTCTGATCCACAATCATCACTGATCACTATATAGCCTGACTGACTCTCCTATCATTTTGTAAAAATAAATAAATAAAAACCAGGCATTAAATATACACTTCGACTTTAATTAATTAATTAGGTAATCTCTCCATATTCTTTTTGGACACATTTTTACATAATTTTGCTTTTTATGTTTATTAGACAGAAGCTGAAAATGCTGGACTGCATGCAATGACACCTCATTTCTTCCAATCACATTAATATTAGAGAAGAAACCTTGAGTTCCATGTGTAGGTTCATCAGCTGTAGTCTTAAGCTTTATTCAAAGGGACAAAAACATTGTGACCTCGAATCCTTTGGGTATTGGAAGGGCATTTTCATAGTTTCTGAGGACAATCAGTCACAATGGGACACAAGTAATGGTTTTTAACTTTCCTTTTTAAAAAAAAAAAAAAAAAAAAGTAATTTCTTAAATTCATCATTGCTCATTTTCTGTAACCACTTCATCCTAATTAGGGTTGTGGGGAGGCAAGTGCTCATCTCAGCTGACTCGGGGCGAGGGCAGAGTACACCCTGAACAGCTCACCAACCCATCACACCAGCCCATCACAGGGCAGAAACACGCAGCTCCTCTTGTTGAAAGTCAGCAATGTTTATTTTACACGAACCACTCACCAGTGGTTCCCAACCTTTTTTTTTAAGTCCTGTACCCCTAAAAAGATTTTGCTTCGACCTCGCACCCCGTACATTTTATACTTTGTTCAAGAATAAAGGATATGGAATCATACTAAATTTTATCAAAAGAAGATATATATTTCCAAAGTTACAGCCCTGCTTCTCGCACCCCCTAGAATGATGTCTTGTACACCTTGTTGGGAACCCCTGCCATAGACAGTGAGAGAGAACTGGTCGGTTTTTGATAACCCAGTTAGCTGCACGGGTGTGTGTGTGTGTGTGTGTGTGTGTGAGAGACAACCCATGGAGACTGGTGCTTGAACTCCCAAACTTGAGATTAGTGTTCCTGCACTTTTGTCTATTAGGTCACCACTACCCAATTTTCTTAAATTATTCGGGGTATTCCGGTTTCCTCCCACAGTCCAAAAAACGTGCATAGTAGACTAATTGGCTGTTCCGAATCACCCGTAGGTGCGAGTGTGAATGATTGTGTGAGTGTTAGCTCTGTGATGGCTTGGCAAGCTGTCCAGTCTGTATCCAGCTCTTGCTTAGAGTTGGCTGTGATGGTCGCTAGCCTCCCGAAGACCCTAATTAGGATTAAGCATCTTAGAAAATGAATGAATGAATTTTCCTATCTGTTCAAGATTGTAAAAACATTTAAAATTTTGTCTGGAACGTTATTTTCTCAGACCTTATGGTCTTTGAAAGTACGTTCATACCAGTAACATTTCTTGAAAAACTATTATGGTCAATAGTAAGATTTCAAAGTTAAAACCAGTGAGATTATAATGTATAGCAAGTGTAGGAAATGTATGTTTTTTTTTTCTGAGCTTTGGTTGAACTATCTTTTTTTTTTTGTTTTTTTTTTTTTAAATTTACTGATGTCATAAACCTGGATTTCGGAATGGTAATCAACCTTTCAGAATCTGGTTCAAATATGTTTTGCTCTGAAGTTACACACCTAGATGAACTTTATAGAAAATGTGCATCTGGTTAAAAAAAAAAATACATTTCTTATCACAATGGAGAGAAAAGTCGGAGTGGACATTTTGGACGGACACTTCGTCGCATGTATTCAGATCCGTCCTGTGCAGAAGCAATCGGAGATATTTTCACCAATGTGTGATTTAGTTAAACACCACGCTTATCTTATTTTGAATGGAAAAAATTTAATAACAAGCATACTTCTTTCATATGGAATCCTGAGAATTTTCTAAGTGGGGAAACTCAAATTTGTCCAAAATTTATCTTGGGTGCATATTTTAAAGACAATCTGATATTGTTTATTTTTATTTTTTATTTAAGGTAGTCCATACTATTGTATGTGGGGCTGGTGGTGTAGTGGTTAGGGTGTTGTGCTCATAATCGGGAGGTTCTGAGTTCAAGTCCCACTGAGACCCTCACTGTGCTAAGACGCCTGGGCAAGGTCTCAAGCACAAGTGTGCCTCTGTTCACCCAGCGGTATAAATGGGTACCAGTAAAAATATACAGGGAAGGTAACCTGCGATGGACTAGCGTCCTATCCAGGTGGAGTTGAACTCCTGGTTGCTTCACGCTACAGAAATCAGGGATAAGCTCCGGCCTGATAAGCCACTAGGCTCGAGTGTAAAAACCCAACAAATGTTACCATACTGTTGTATATTTATTTATGTATGAAATTTAAAACTATGTACAGATTCTGGAACAATAATCCTCATTCTATGTAGAGTAGAGCCTCGGAATCCAAACGCTCTAGAGTTCGAACAAATCGGAATCCGAACAAAAAAATCCAAGATTCAATCCATGAAGTCAAACTCAAGAAACACGCAAGAAAAAAATGAGACCAAGAGGGAGGAAAAGTGCAGGACTTCAGGACAGTTGTTAATACTATATATGTTCTGGGAAAGTCCGGAAGTTGTTGATACTACAGTCATCCCTTGAATATCGTGGATAATGTAGACCGGACCTTGCCGAGATATTTGAAAAGCCGCGAAGTAGGAACGCCCCTCTCATTTCTACCATGTTGTCTCATTTCTATATGTTTTCGCGTCTATACAATATCAAGAAGTGTATATTAAACGTCACAGTTATATGCATATGGAGATACTGTAATGTATTAATATTTAAATAAAATCTATATAAATACTTTAAGTACTGTGCTCACCTCTGACAATAGCTCTTCTCCGCGGTGCAGGACGTTCACAAACACTATAAGATCACAAAATCACAAAAAATCCCATGGGAATGTGCGAGGCAACAGCGTTCACGCGTCTAAGCCAATCAGCTTGCGAGATTGAGTTGAGTGGGCGGTCCCTGCCTGAACTGAGGAGGAGGGGCAATTCAGTCTGTCATTTGTAAACAATGGATGCAGCCTGCCTTGGGTCCCTGCCTTCCGCTTGCTTACATGCGAGTTTCAGCACGAATTTTGAATTTTTTATGAATATTTTTATTTTATTTTTTTATTAAAATATCGTGATATACCAAGACTGTGATGCTCAAATCGCGAAGTGGCAAGGGATGACTGTATGTATCACCTTAATAATAAAGCTGTCCTGGACGTTGTTGATACAGTACTATGTACACATCACCTTCATAAAGCTAAAGCTAGTGCTAAAGCTAAGCTAAAGCTAAGCTAAAGCACTAGCAGCACTGTGAACACCTTTAACGATGAAGTCATGAGCCACTTCCGTAAGGTTTTGAAAAGAAGGCAGAAACAAGCCACGTTAGTACCTTTTGGCTGATTTACCTAAAGCTGTTATGGAAGGGAGTCCGCTTTCCTCTCTCCCTCTCTGTTATGGAAGGGAATCCTCTCCCTCTCCAACATTTACGTATGTCAACTGCTTATCACCACAAAGGTTAAAATTCTTATCTTTATTGTTCTTATGCTTTAACTGCACTGTGGTTTTTTTTAGTGTGTTATGATCTCCCACAAAAGAGCTGCATGTTGAAATGCACGTTAAAGAGGGGCATGGCTGCCACACGCAGGGTGAGGGCTAAACAAACACACCTGATTCCATTTAATCGGGGACTATAAAGAATAGCAGCACTCTTCCTGGTGCTAGAAGACTATCCCACTTCCCCATGATCTCTCTGGCTCTCAGCTCTGTGCTCCACCAGTTCCGGCTTTAGTTTGATTTACGTGTTTCTAGTGCTCTAGTGCCCGTGCTGTAATGTCTTCCCTGTGAACAATAAAGTGCACCCGTTTTCATAGATGAAGCGGGGAAATTGTAGTCACTGTAATAGAGATGTGGAGAAACACGGAAATCAAAATAAAATGGGAACTGGTGGAACATGAAGCTGAGAGCCAGAGAGATCATGGGGAAGAGGAACAACCTTCTAGCACCGGGAAGAGCGCTGCTAGTCTTTATAGCCCGTGATTAAATGGAATCCGGTGTGTTTGTTTAGCACTCTACTTCGCCTCAAGTGCCTGAAGAGGAATAATCATCTGAACTGCCGTAAAGCACTTTAGAATTGAGGTCTTTTTCAATTATTATTCCAGTACAGTACATAAGTTAATGTTTAGAATGTCTGTGTGAGGTTTTATGTACTGTGCTGTAGCATGTTTATCTTTTTATTTTGTTTATCCAATTTATTACACTTTGTTCTTATACAGTCATCCCTTGAATATCGCGGATAATGTAGACCAGACCTGGCCGCGATATTCGAAAAACCACGAAGTAGGAACGCCCCGCCCCGCCCCGCCCCCATTTCTACCATGTTGTCTCTTTTCTATATGTTTTCGCGTCTATACAATATCAAGAAGTGTATATTAAATGTTAGTTATATGCATATGTAAATACTGTAATGTATTAATATTTAAATAGAATTTATATATAAATACTTTAAGTACTGTACTCATCTCTCACAGTAGCTCTTCTCCGCGGTGCAGGATGTTCACAAACACTATACAGTAAGATCACAAAATCCCAAAAAATCCCAAGGGAATGTGCGAGGCAACAGCGTCATGCGTCTAAGCCAATCAGCATGCGAGATTGAGTTGAGTGGGCGGTCCCTGCCTGAACTGGGGAGGAGGGGCACTTCAGTCTGTCGTTTGTAAACAATGGACGCAACCTGCCTTGGGTCCCTGCCTTCCGCTTGCTTACATGTGAGTTTCAGCACAAATTTTGAATTTTTTATGAATATTTACATTTTTTTAATTAAAATACCGCGACGTACCAAGACTGCGATGCTCAAATCACGAAGTGGCAAGGGATGACTGCATGTTCTTTTTGTTATAGGCTGTGTTTTTGGGGGACTTTGATTTTGGCGGCTGTGCCTCTGTTTTCTCTCCGCTTTGGCTGAGGGGTGTGGCTGAGCTGCTTGGTGGCTCACACCTGAATTTACTCTTCTCATCTACTCCCAATAAACACCAGCACACTCAGCTCTGCGCTAGACAATTAACTCGCATCACGTCTCGGCATCTTTGTACTTTATACGCTAACTCTGTTTTCCGCCCGCTCCAGCTGAGGGGCGTGGCTGAGCTGCTCGGGCTGAATGCAGTTCACCTCAGTGAAAGTGTGCTGCTTAAGTGCCTCCTTTTTGAATAATAAATCCACTCTGCCATCTCACGCTGCCTCCTGCATTCTGCTACAATTTGCATTCAGGTCATTACGTCACACTTTTATGTTCTTTATGTACATTATGGCGGCACGGTGGCGTAGTGGTTAGCATGTCCGCCTCACAGCAAGAAGGCCTGGGTTTGATTCCCGGCCTGGGTATTTCTGTGTGGAGTTTGCATGTTCTTCCCGTGCTTGCGTGGGTTTCCTCCGGGTGCTCCAGTTTCCTCACACAATCCAAAGACATGCATAGTAGGTTAATTGGCCGTTCTAAATTGCCTGTAGGTTCGCATCGTGCAGAAGGCAATGGCAAACCACTGCACTAATCTTGCCAAGAAAACCTCCATGAAGGTGATAACCAGGGCGTTCTCAGTAACGACTCGGGCACGAGATAGATAGATGTACAGTATAATGCAATTCCTCCCTCTAGTGGGCATCTGATCAGCATTTTTCACCATTAATGCGTTGTACTATCGATATATATATATATATATATATATATATATATATATATATATATATATATATACACTAGTCCTCAAAAAATTAGCAGATTGTGATAAAGTTCATTATTTTCTGTAATGTACTGATAAAAATTAAACTTTCATATATTTTAGATTCATTGCACACCAACTGAAATATTTCAGGTCTTTTATTGTTTTAATTCTGATGATTTTGGCATACAGCTCATGAAAACCCAAAATTCCTCTCCCAAAAAATTGGCATATCATGAAAAGTTACTCTAAACGAGCTATTAACCTAATCATCTGAATCAACCAATTAACTCTAAACACCTGCAAAAGAGTCTTGAGGCTTTTAAAAACTCCCAGCCTAGTTCATTACTCAAAACCGCAATCATGGGTAAGACTGCACCCAAAATCCCTATCTAAAAAAATTAGCATATTTCATCCGACCAATAAAAAAAATTGTTTTTAATACAAAAAAGTCAACCTTCAAATAATTATGTTCAGTTATGCACTCATACAGCTAACTGGGTTATCAAAGGTGGGTCATGTCTCTCACTGTCTATGGTGAGAGGCATGTAAAAGAACCATTGCTGACTTTCATAAAGAATAGGCAGAAAAGCTTTCAGCGTGTTTCTGTCCCTTGCTAAAAAGGGTTGTGACAGGAAGGGCATCCGATGTAAAAACCTCTGCCAAATCAAATGTGCGAATCAGATGATTTGCTGTGGCGACTCCCGAAGTAAAAGGGAAAAAGCCGAAAGGAAGGAAGACAGACAGACATGCACTCAATACTTGGTCGGGAATCCTTTTGCAGAAATGACTGCTTCAATGCGGCGTGGCATGGAGGCAATCAGCCTGTGGCACTGCTGAGGTGTTACGGAGGCCCAGGATGCTTCGATAGCGGTCTTAAGCTCATCCACAGTGTGGGGTCTGGTGTCGCTCAACTTTCTCTTCACAATATCCCACAGATTCTCTCTGGAGTTCAGGTCAGGAGAGTTGGCAGGCCAATTGAGCACAGTAATACCATGGTCAGTAAACCATTTAGCAGTGGTTTTGGCACTGTGAGCAGGTGCCAGGTCGTGCTGAAAAATGAAAATCTTCATCTCCATAAAACTTTTCAGCAGATGGAAGCATGAAGTGCTCCAAAATCTCCTGATAGCTGCATTGACCCTGCCCTTGATAAAACACAGTGGACCAACACCAGCAGCTGACATGGCACCCCAGACCACCACTGACTGTGGGTACTTGACACTGGACTTCAGGCATTTTGGCATTTCCTTGTCCCCAGTTTTCCTCCAGACTCTGGCACCTTGATTTCCGAATGACATGCAAAATTTGCTTTCATCCGAAAAAACTACTTTGGACCACTGAGCAACAGTCCAGTGCTGATTCTCTGTAGCCCAGGTCAGGCGCTTCTGCCGCTGTTTCTGGTTCAAAAGTGGCTTGACCTGGGGAATATGGCACCTGTAGCCCAGTCCACTGCTTCCACAGGTCCCCCAAGGTCTGAATCGGCCCTTCTCCACAATCTTCCTCAGGGTCTGGTCACCTCATCTGGTTGTGCAGCGTTTTCTACCACACTTTTTCCTTCCCACAGCCGTCTCACTGAGGTGCCTTGATAGAGCACTCTGGGAACAGCCTATTCGCTCAGAGATTTCGTTCTATGTCTTACCCTCTTGCTTGAGCACTGAGCAACAGTCCAGTGCTGCTTCTCTATAGCCCAGGTCAGGTGCTTCTGCCCCTGTTTTTGGTTCAAAAGTGGTTTCTGCACTATATATATATATATATATATATATATATATATATACATACATACATACACGCACACACACTCGGTCTGTCGTTTGTAAACAATGAATGCAGCGTCATTACGTCAGCGTACTACGTGGGTACGTCTAAACTCAAAATTTGACTTAAAAAAAAAAACTGAAATGGATGACCGTAAGTCGGGGAGCATCTGTATACCAATTTAAACATTAACATGTAAAATGTGGTTCAATGGGAGGGAGCTGCGTTATCCCCCCTAGCCAATGGGAGGCCAGCGGGGTGGGATGTTGGGAGATGGTCAATGGGAGGTAGCTGTGTCATCCCTCCTAGCCAAATGGTGACCAGCGGGGTGGGATGTTTGAACGTCATTGATGGGAGAGCAGCTCTTGCATTGTTTGAATGTTTGAATGGCGCATTTGAATTTTTAAGTTGGTGCTTTCGGAACGTGAACTTGTTTCATATCCAAAGACAAAAATTTTAGGAAAATGTGTTTCGTAACCTGCATTTTTTTTTTTTTTTGGTGAGACTTTCGTGAAGTAAGGTACCACTGTACCATATTTGACTGGTGTTAATGTGAATTGTTATATAATTAAACCAATTTAATTGATCTAGTTTGTTATTTGGCACGATGGTGATCTCACTGTATAATTTATGCTGTATTCCTGTGTTTAACATTTTTCCACTTCAGTGTCTATCATGCATTTTATTGTTTCTGGGTGTGATTGTTCTCTTTCTTTGTGACTGCGTATTTTCTTCTTCTGTTCTCTTGAGATTCACAAAGACTTTTGTGTCCCCTGCATGTCTCTGTCTCGGAGTCTCCTCATGGCTGTATTGTGTATTGTTTGATGAGATGTTAGGGTGGCTGGCAGTGAAAGGTTAGAAACGATGCTGCTTAGTCATAAATCTTTCTACTGAATGTTGCAAAAATAGGAAACTTTGCACTTTAAAAGCAAATCAACAAAAGAAATAAAATTTAGTTATAAAATTAAAGACTAAAAATACATTTGCTGGTACATATACTTTTTTTTTAAAGATATGGGAACACTTTATAGTCTGCAGGTAGCCTTATCAAATGTTTTGTGTTTTAATGTTGAGGAAAATGGTACGCAAATTGTTAATGCCCTGATTTAGAGCATTGAAATGTAAGAATCAAACACTTTCAAAACAGATTCCAAACCATTTGCATAAACATGGTGAGAAAAAGAATTTAACAGTCAAGTGTTTTGGTAAGCATGTCAGCTCGTGGATTTTGCCCTGTCTAATACTACATGGGAACAGCACGATCGGATTGATTTGCTATCCGGAGGTTGATCAATATTATTCATTCAAGAGATTCTCTTATTTCGGATTACTGGTGAGCCATCAATTAATTATTGGTAACATTTCATTGCTATGGGATAACTGATTGTTGTTTTGTTGTCATCAGATAAGTTGAATGACTAATACACAACTGGCAGGCACAGTATAGTAACATGACTTTCCACTTTTAATAACCGCTTACTATATGCAGATGCTCCCCGACTTACGTTTTTAATTGGTTCCGGACGGCTGAACGTAAATTGAAAGTGAATGTAAGTTGTTAAAGTGACGTGTGACGTATGACGCTCATACTGTACTATACATCCATAAATACCATTACCGTATCTCATAAAACACCCCTAAATCAATTATTATAAACATAACATTGTAAAATAATAACCAATATATCAAATAATATCAACATTAATTTCAAATAAATTAAATTCAAGCAAAATAATATCAAATGGATAAATTTTAATCAAATTCACCAGTGATAATTTTACAATTCATACTCTGCAAGTCCATGGGACTCCCTTGTCAAAAAAGTGTGAGTCCCATGATGCATGCAATATGTCGTGAAACATAATCTGAAAAAATTCTTTATCAAAACTGAAAGTGCATATGACAACAATAACCATAATTTACATTTAACGCCCTTATTTCACAATTGACAAAGTGTACTCCATGCATGTTGACAGTTGTATGTATGAAATTGAAAAAAAAAAAAAATGAAAAGTTCATAGATACACATATAAAATATAAAGGTAAGTTAATCTTTGAGTTCATACAGTCTCCTCTGTTTGGTTTCCTTCCAAACATTCAGTGCTTTTTCAAAATCTACACTTGCTGCCAACTGCAGTCATAAGTTTGTGTTGTGTTTGGACTTGCAGCCTGTTTCTTTTTTTGTGAGGATTTTGTTTTGTGTTGAGAATCCCCTCTCACATCCTGCTGTGTGCACTGCTGATGTCAAGGCAAGTTGTGCTAATCTGATCAGATTTGGAAACTCTGCCTTATGATACTGGTTGATCAGGCCCCATAGATGGCTCAGCTTGTCTCTTGGGTATCTTTCTGCAAGAACCACCTTCTTCAATAGTCTCCACTCTTTCTTTGTTGCTGCTGGTGAGATGATTGCTTCAGATGTCTTTGACTTACTGCTGTCATCATCCTCCACCCATGATGAAGTCTTTGAAGAGCCAAAATGTGTGCACAGCATTTCAATTTCATCTTTGCCATACTCAACATCTTTGGTTTGGAAGAAAGACAGTGGTCTCATCCCCAGAACAGAGAAGGCATGGAGGATACTATCTTGAGGGAAGCGCTTTTTAATGTTTCCAATCACTTCGTCAATAAAGTCATTGATGGTTTTGTTCAGTGTGAATGGTGATTTGGAGAGAATGTGATATTCTTTGAACACACCATCCACCATATCTTCTTTCAGCTTCATTAGGTGTGGACTTTCCATCTCCTTGATTTGTTCCAGGTCACTGATGCACTGTTCCAGTTTCACCCCAACTAGCGCTACATCTATGTTCTCTGTCTGGAAAAACTGAGAAAGAGCAGTAATGGGTGCCATAGCATCCATCATAACATAAGTCAGTGCAACAAATTTCTCTGTTGCAATTTTTCTTCTAAGTCCTTCAGCCTTTGGATCCTTTGTGTAGTCAATATCCCTGAAATAAATCAGCAAACTCTCAAGAGTCCTATAGACTGATGTGAGAGCATTAAAGTAGCTCAACCATCTAACAGAATGTACTTCCTTGATCTTGAGCACAGGATCATCAATGATCATTTGGATGACCTGCAAGGATGATTGTCTTTTACTGCTTCCTTGTCAGTGTTTCTTGGTGTTTTTTTTAATGCCGGGATATTTTCAGCAGCTTGAGAGGTGCAGAGAGCAATTTTATGTGCGATGCAGTGTACGTTGATCATGTGGGGGCTATCTCTCTTCAGGATTGCAGCAACGCCATTTTTGTGGCCAGTCATGACTGATGCACCATCGCTCCCAAAGCTCATAACCTTATCCATTGGAACATTTTCTTGCCTCAAGTTCTTTCTTTATGGATGTGGCAATTCCTTTTCCAGTTGAATCTGTACATTACACATTTGAGATGTAGTGAGTGGAAGGTTGCATGGCATCGTCGAGGATTTGTGCATACAGAACGAGACGTTTGGTATTTGATGAGTCTGTAGATTCATCTGCTAGAATAGTCATCACAGGGGAATTTTGTAATAGCATTTGTTTTTCATCCTTGATTACTTTAGCTATGCTATCCAACAAATCATAGGCAGTGAAATAAGAGTCGTAGTTCAGTTTGTATTTCTTCAAAATATCCAGGTCAGAAACACCAAGTTCATGCATTAAGTGAATCATGCTGCTGAATTTAATGAATGGCAAATCCTCCACAGACATCCAGTGAATAATTTTTAACAACGCAGTAACGACTTTATCTTTCGTTTCCGACGCCTTGTACTCGATTTTTCTCTTGTTATTGCGTAATGTAGGAATTTCCAGCGCGAGTTTATGTCCTGGGATCTGCACGTGTCTATCCAGGGTGCTTTTTTGGAAATTTGTGCATTTTGCTGCATGAATCATACCATTAACTTGTTTGTTGTCCGTGCATGCCGAACAATACATAAAATCTCCTTCCTCGTCGTATCGCAACCACGCGAACAATCCCAGCCAATGCTTCTGAAATGTCCGAACTTTACTACGTTTCACTTCAGGTTCGTCCGTTTTATCCAAAGCCTTTCGCTTGTTATTTACACTGCTTTTGACAGAGAAAAAACTATCCAGGTTTTGTTGCTTTTTCTGAGACATAACTTTAGAATATTCAGCCTTATTATACTTATTAAATTTAATACTTTTTTTATACTTATTTAATTAATACTTATTAAATCGTCTGCTTACCACGAGGTGAAGGTCGCTCTCGTCTCGCGAGAAAAATTTCGTCTGCTATCAGCCGGTCTTGTCACGCGAGGTTTAGTCGCAAGATCAAAACAAAGATGGCGACGATTGTCAAGCGCAGCGAACGGCGATGTTTGTTATTAATAATTTGTCTGCCGTGTAATTTTTTTTGCCATTGGGAGAAAATTGCTTGCATCCCAAAAACGCACATTGTTTGAAACTGTGTGTCTGGAGGAAAAATCGTGTGTCTAGGACGCCGGACGCAAAGGTAACGAGATGACTGAATTCACTCATCAAATATCAAATACAGTGTCAAATATAACCTTTAACATTCTCTATGATGCAATCTTTCTGCTTGTAAACCGAAACTAAAAACCGAAAGTAGTTTACTTGCTGTGCTTGACGCAAAGCGTGGGTTATACAGACTTCCTGTCTTTCAAGTGAGCAAGGGCGCCGTTGAACTTGTTTAGTACTCAGCCTGAACTGATGTGAATCACCAGCAGAGCGGAGAGTTCTCTTTCTTTTCTGGATTCGGGTTTTCATTCATTTTACAACTGTCTTTGCTTAACTGAGTATGCATGGTAGGTTACGCTGATCCGAGCAGATAGTTAATTCATCTCTCTGTATGAGACTTGCAGCCATGCTAGTAGGCTTGCGCTTCTGACCAACCATATTTGCTTAGGGGTTACAAAAGTCCGCAAAACAGTGTAAACACAAAGATCACAGAGACGACATCTTAACACAAGGATAACACACTATATAACTGATATATATATATACACACACACACACACACACACACATATAAAACCGAACTGGGAAGAAGGAGGGGTACGTTCACTCTGCCGTTTGTGAATAATGGACACAGTGTCATTACGTCATTGCGTCATTACGTCAGCGTACTACGTAGGTATGTCTAAACTCGAAATTTGACTTTATTTATTTATTTATTTTTTTGGAAAAAAAAAAAAAAGTAAAAACAGATGAACGTAAGTTAGGGAATGTCTATACAGTGGGTTTGTAATGCTTGAATAGAAATGCTACACATTGACAGTTTGGGACAGTCACTGATAATCTTGGGGTGATAGTCAAAGCTTGATAATTTATCAATAAGGATCATTTCCAAATCTATCGAGTGCAAATATTGTTGTTTGAGTCAATAATTAGAAAAACAATAACTTTATTTTTTTAGTTTTTTTTAATAAGCTCTGAATGTTTGTTTTTTGGCATGTCATGTTTACTGTGCGTTGCCATGCACGGCTTTCATTCTTAGTTCTTATTGCACAGACAACACACTCTTCTTCTTTTCCTTTTGGCTGTTCCCTTCAGGGGTCGCCACAGTAAATCATCTGCCTCCATCTCACCCTGTCCTCTGCATCTTCTTCTCTTATGCCAACGACCTTCATGTCTTCCTTCACCACATCCATAAATCTCTTCTTTGATCTTCCTCTAGGCCTTCTGCCTGGTAATTCCAACCTCAGCATCCTACTACCAATATACAGTAAAACCTCCGCTGACGAACGCTTAAGCTCACGAACTTTTCGCCTCAAGAACATTAAATTTGCGAGCATATAGTCTCTGCTGACGAACTAGTTTTCGGCGGACGAATCAAACCACGCGGTCGAACAGCGCCACGGTGGCGGCCACGAGAAGCTGACGCACGCTCATGGCGTCACAGTTAAATCACCCCTTTCTTTGAATGCGGAAGTGGTTTGTGTTTGCTAGACATTTTGGACCATATTGAGTGTACTTTTGCTATTATGGGACCGAAAAAGACCCCCCCACAGGCGGAGATAATTGAAAAACACGAACGAGGTGTGCGTTTGTGTGACTCAGCGTCCCAGTACCAGTACGCTAAGTCTACCATTGCTCCCATCCTTAAGAACAAGGAAGCTATTAAGGGTGCCTGTGTGGCTCAGGGTGTTTCCAAACAGTAGGCGTTTCCAAACACTCCTTCCAAACAGTAAGTCCCTCCCTCCCTCCCTCCTCCTCCCACTCCATTCCATCAAGCCATCAACTACCATCACAAAGGTAAATAAAACGACTTTATTATACAGTACAGTTTATTTCTTTAATTACAATACAATAGCACATTTATTATACATAAAATAAGGTATATTTTTGTGTAGTTTTAAGGCTTATTTAGTAGAAAATTATGTTTTATGGGGACCTGGGAACGGATTATTCTCATTTTAATGGTTTCTTATGGGAAATAAATGTTCGGAAGACGAACTTTTCGCCTTGCACACACTTTCTGGGAACCAATTATGTTCGTGAGCAGAGGTATCACTGTACTCACTATCCCGCCTCTGGACATGTCCAAACCATCTCAATCTAGCCTCTCTGACTTTGTCTCCAAAACATCTTACATGGGCTGTCCCTCTGATGTACTCATTCCTGATCCTATCCACAACATTTTCATCTCCGCTACCTCCAACTCTGCGTCCTGTCTTTTCCTTATCGCCACTGTTTTTCTAAACCATACAACATTGCTGGCCTCAACACCGTCTTGTACACTTTTCCTTTCATTCTTGCCGATACCTTCCTATCACACATCACACTGGACACTTTTCTCCAACCATTCCAACTTGCCTGCACACGCTTCTTCACCTCTTTTCCACACTCTCCATTGCTCTGGATTGTTGAGCTGAAGTACATAAAATCCTCCACCTTCGTTATCTCTTCTGCCTGTAACCTCACCGTTCCTCTTGGGTCCTTGTCGTTCACACACATGTATTCTGACTTTCATTCCTCTCCTTTCCAGGGCATACCTCCACCTCTCTAGATTTTCTTCCACTTGTTCTCTACTCTCACTACAGATCACAATGTCATCTGCAAACATCATAGTCCATGGAGATTCTTGTCTAACCTCATCTGTCAGCCTGTCCATCACCATAGCAAACAAGAAGGGGCTCAGAGCTGATCCTTGATGCAGTCCCACCTCCACCTTGAATTCTTCTGTCACGCCGACAGCACACCTCACCACTGTCTTACATCTCTCATGCACCACTCCTGCACCACTCTAACATACTTCTCTGCCACTCCAGACTTCCTCATGCAATACCACAGTTCTTCTCTTGGCACCCTGTCATCTGCTTTCTCCACATCCACAAAGGCACAATGCAGCTCTGTACTTCTCTATTAACATCCTCAAAGCAAACACTGCATCTGTAGTGCTCTTTCTTGGCATGAAACCAAAATATTGCTGACAAATGCTGACCTCTGCCCTTAGTCTAGCTTCCACTATTCTTTCCCATAACTTCATCGTATGGCTCATGAACTTTATCCCTCTGTAGTTGCCACAACTCTGCATGTCTCCCTTGTTCTTAAAAATGGGCACTAGCACACTTTTCCTCCATTCCTCTGACACGCTCTAAGACCTTGTTGAATGTTCTAACATTCAAAGTCCCTACTCTCAGTCCTAGACTCATGCTTTTCCTGTTCTCTCTTCGCCTATGGACACGCCTCCCGCCTCTCCTTCTTCGACCAACAGAGGTCCAGTTTGCAACAGCATGATGGTGGTCGTTGTTAACCCGGGCCTCAACTGATCTGGTATGGAGGTAATACTTGTGATTTGCATTATAAAGTTTGGCATTGGTTTTACGTCGGATGCCCTTCCTGACACAACCCTCTGCATTTATCTGGGCTTGGGACCGGCGTGAGGGAGAGAAACTGGTTTGTGCCCCCCCTCTCGGCTGCATTTTTGCACAGACAACACAATCCTTTTTAATTTACAAATTACTCAACTGCATGCGATAACTTGAGTGAGCTGTACTTTGGTGATTCTCAACACTAGTAGCTCGCCAACTGGCCAGCATGCTGTGCTGACAATTAAGCCTGACTACTTTGGGATCTCTTTTTGCCTCGCCAAGCAGAGATAAACTGAATGTTTGACCATACTGTCCAAAATGACATTTAGTCAGTATTAAAGCTGATATTCCGTATAATGGTATAATAGATGCAGATTTATAATATTATATATCTTATATATTTATTAATATATAGGATTAATAATTCTGAAGTTATCCATTTGGTGCCCTCATAAAATGTAGTTGCTATAGTTGGATTTTTTTTATTATATGAATAATAATGGTGGTGGTGTTGGTTGAATCTCCCACATGTTCATTTGCTTGAGATCTGAAGGCTGTGTATGATTTCACTTGTTTTCACATTTAGATACTTTGTTGGGGAGAGGCATGGAGGCTTGTGTTTAGGAGAGAGAGGGGCACAGGGTAAAGTGGTGTGATGGACAAATAAGAAACAGGAGAAACTGGCAGCTCAACAAGTAAAATTTTAACATTCATTCATTTTCTGAGCCACTTAATCCGAATTCGGTTCGTGGGGAAGCTGGCACCCATCTCAGTCGACTCTGGGCAAGGGCGGTGTACACCCTGGACAGCTTGCCGGGCCATTGTAGGGCTGACACTCACACAACCATCCATACTCACACCTAGGGGAGATTTGGAACAGCTAATTAACCTACTGTGCATGTTTTGGGACTGTGGGAGGAAACTGGAGTACTCACATGAAATCCACACAAGCACGGGGAGAACATGCATACTCCACACAGAAACGCCCAGGCTGGGAATTGACCCCAGGATGATCTTTCTGTGAGGTGGATGTGCTAACCACTACACCACCGTGGTGCCAATTTTAACATTCTTTATTGAGATAAACAATGTTGTCTCATTTTATTATATTGAGATATCATTGTATTGATATATGGGTGAGAGAGAGAGATGAGAGATTTCCTTTTGGCTTTTTCCTTATATCAGGGGTTGCCACAGTGAATGATTCTCATGTTTGATTTGGCATAGGTTTTTACGTCAGATGCCCTTCCTGACACAACCCTTTAGCAAGGGACAGAAACGCGGTGACAGCTTTGCAGCCTACTCTTTAAAAAAGTCAGCCTTGGTTCTTTTACATGCCTTACACCATAAACAGTGAGAGACATGACCGGCCTTTGATCACCCAGTTGGCTGCACTGGGGGAGACTGTGACAACCTTGTGGAGAGTGGGACTCGAACCCCCAACCTTAGGATCAGGGATCCAGCGCCCTATACCACTAGACCACCACTGTCAACACTATACTGATATATGGGTCTGATCACGAAACTGGTACATTTTCCAACTACCCAGCTTCAAGGGTGAATAAATATTTAGACGTCCAAGTTTATTTGTGACTCAATGTATCAAAATCTTTAGTGCATGCCTGGGAGATAATATTGTATAAAAATATGTACATATCGTAAACACAATTTTTGAAATAATTCAAATACTTATTTTACACCTTTTTTTATGCTCAATTTTGTGACATGAGAAGGACCTCATTATTTTAATGGCCTTGCTGCGCCTCTGCTAAGGTCTCTACAGGTCCAAAAACACCATAAATCAGATCACGGGTTCATGCACTATGAACCATGGAATTTGCATGTGTGTGACATAATTGGTAAATAAGCACCAAACTTAAAACAGGATCGATGATGTCCGTAACTTTTGCTCTCGGTGTTACATAGTGAATCTTGTGCTCCCACCGATCACTGATTGATCAGCATTTGTTGACATAATAAAAAAGTTAAACATGTAAAGCACCATCAATCAGCACAATGTCACTAATTACATAATTATTATTTAAAGCTATTATTAGTAAATAGAAGACTATTAATTCTGTCAGTGTTACTGTCTTTTTGTGTGATCTACTGGTAATTTGATGATGCTGCTTCTCCAAGGAATGTTATCCTACATCTACTGTATTTGGCTTTACTCTATATTGCCTCATACATTAAAAATGGGAGGAACATTTTTTTCTGAATCTGCAGAAAATGTAAAAGATTAGTGTCACACATTTTAGTACCACTTTCATGATCAGATCCATATCTTAAAAATATCTTGCCCAGCCCTATCCTGGAGTGATTTCCCCCTTCTCTATCACACCAAGTTCAACTATGTGCCAAGTCCTTCTGAACTTTACCTTATCTCAAATCTGAATTCTCGTATTGGTGTTTTAATCTATAGCATTTGGGAGTCAGTACTCTGCATGAAATTTCACCAAACTTGGAGGGAACACCACCCCTACCAGATCCTCACAAATTATTTAGTTTCAGAAAGTTTGGGTGAAGATAAAAGGTCAGAAGACGATCAAATTTTTGGAGATACTGTATAGCATATCTATATGTACTGACTAAAGGGCACCGCAAAAGTATCTTGTTCAATAAAAATTTTTTGGGTGGGTTTTCTCCTTAATTTAGTTGTAGCCAATTCTCACCCGGCTACCAAAGTCCACCCCCTCGTCCACGACGCGGTAGCCAGAAACAGGTATGTTGTGCAGGAATGCAAGTATGGTGGGGGACTATTTCCCCCGGGTCGATAAGGTAGCCGTGAAGGCCTGGCTAATAGGGCTCTGGTGAAGCTGGAAGGGCTAATCACCCACTAAGTGGATTAAATTGATTACAGAAACCATAGGAAGCAGACACAAAATCACACCTGTTTTGGGTCAGGAGAACATCTCCTTCAAGACTGGTATGAAGCACCGTGGCAAAAGCCAAAAGGAAGCTACGAACCAAGCCCATCCCCCCCCATCCCTAACACAACAACTTTGTTCAGTACCTGGAATGTCAGGACCATGCATGAGGCTGGAATGGCTGCACAAATTGCTGATGAAATGACCACATACAAGCTGCCAATACTCGTCCTCAATGAGGTCAGGTGGACTGGGTCAAGCTGCATAAGGCTGTCAACAGGACAGACTATACTTTTCTCCGGCCATGAGCAATACAGTGCTCTGCACACAGAGGGGGTTGGCTTTATGCTGACCACACAAGCAGCCAAGTCACTCATCCTGGTGTCATCCAGAATCATCACGACCAGATTTCACACCAAGATTGGTAAAGCCACCTTCATTCAATGCTATGCGCCACCAAATGAAGATGCAAAGGCTGACTTCTATGAAAGGCTACAAGGTGTCATAGATGTAGTAGCCAATAAACATCTGATTCTGTTTCTGGGAGATATCAATGCAAAGGTGGGGAGTGATAACACGAGTTTTGAGAGTTATGGGAAAGCATGGTGTTGGGAAAATGAACAAAAATGGGGAGCTGTATGCTGATTTTTGTTCTTTTACCAAGCTAGTAATTGGGGGTAGTGTTTTCCCACATAAAGAGGTACACAAGGCGACTTTGGTTTCTCCTGATTACAAGACCATGAACCAGATTGACCACATCTGCATAGCATCAAAGTTCAGAATGTCTCTGTTAGATGTCAGAGTAAAGAGAGGGGCAGATGTGGCTTCTGACCACCACCTTTTCGTGGGCAAATGCTGATGATTGAGATTTCCTTTCGGCTTTTTCCCTTTTTCAGGGGTCGCCACAGTGAATGATTCACATGTTTGATTTGGCATAGGTTTTTACGTCGAATGCCCTTCCTGACAACCCTTTAGCAAGGGACAGAAACACTCGGACGGCTATGCAGCCTACTCTTTACTAAAGTTAGTCAAATGGTTCTTACATGCCTCTCACCGTAGACATGGCCGACCTTTGATAACCCAGTTAACGGCACTGGGGGTTTGTGGGCAAATGCCACCTGAAGCTGAAAAACCATTACACCAGCCCACGGAGAACAAGCCACAAATATAACATTGAAATGTTGAAGGATGAGGAAATAAAAAAAAAAAAAAAAATAGGTTCAAGCTCACCTTGTTCAATAAGTTCCAGGCACTAGCAGGTCTCCAAGCGAATGAGCAGTATCTGTGGTAGAATAGAGCTAAATGGTAGTCAACAAAATATGGCAGAATATGAATGATACTTGGAGGAAGACATGTTTGGAAACACTGGGTAGAAAGAATAAACATCACAAAGCCTATGCCAGTACAGATACTCTGTGTGAGAGAGAGAGAGAGAGAGAGAGAGAGAGAGGCTAGGATGATGAAAAAGGATGTATTAAACCAGAGAAGAACAAGAGCTCAGAAAGCAGAAGCTCTGAACAGATACTCTAAAGCCAATAGAGAGGTTAAGCAGAGCATAAGGAAAGACAGAAGGAACTTTGTGGATGACCTGGCAAGACAAGCAGAAGAAGCAGCAGGCAAAGGCTATGTCAAAGAGCTTTATTCCATCACAAGAACACTGATCGGTGTCGGAAGGACCACAGACAGACCTGTTCGAGCCGAAAGCGGGAAGGTGCTCACTAATGAAGAAGAGCAGAAAAAAGGTGTGCAGAAGACTTTAAGAAAACTGCTCAACAGACCTCTGCCAAGTGAAATGCCTGATGTAGAACCAGCCGATCAAGAGATCGCAAAACGGAGATCAAGAGTGCCATCAAACATCTAAAAATATGGAAAAGTGGTAGGACCAGACGGCATACCACCAGAAGCCATCAAGACAGATTTAAGGACCTTGACATAGATGCTCTATGAGCTGTTTGGAAAGATCTGGGAGACAAATAAGGTGCCGGATGAATGGAAAGAAGGCTATCTAATCAAATTACCAAAGGAGGGAGGCCTAATGAAATGCAAGAACTGGAGAGGTATCTTGCTGCTACCAACTGCTGGGAAAGTTCTGAGCAGATAATCTTGGAGAGACTGAAGGTAGTAGTGGACAAAAGAGTGAGGGATGAACAAGCTGGTTTTTGGAAGGAAAGGTCATGTACCGATCATATTGCCACACTGAGGATCATCTTGGAGCAGTCACTCGAGTGGAACTCTCTCGTTTACACAAACTTTGTTGATTTTGAGAAGGCCTTTGACAGTGTTTATAGACACGTGTTGTGGAAGTTATTACGACATCCCTGAGGACTACATTACACCTATGCAAAAGGCCTATGACAATTGCAGCTTCACGGTAATTCACAATGGAGTCCTTTCTGAATTGGTTGAGATGCACACCGGAGTACACCAAGGCTGTTTGTTATCGCCCCTTTCTGTTCCTGCTGGTCATCGATTGGATAATGTGAGAGACAACAGAGAAAGATCAAGACTGCATACAGTGGACCCTCACGACTCGACGAGAAGATCTAGACTTTGCGGATGATGTCGCTTTACTCTCACACAATCACCAGGGCATGCAGAACAAACTAACTTGGATGACCAAGACCTCAGCAAAGGCAGGTCTTACAATCGGCAACTTTAAGGCAATTGTGATGAGAATGAATACCTGTAAGGCAGACAGGTTGGAACTGAATGGAGAAGACATAGAGGAAGTGGAGGACTTTGTCTACCTTGGCAGTAACATCAGCAAGCATGGCGGGTCTGATCTGGATATACAAGTGAGGATCGGGGAGGCAAGAACTGCTTTCACAATTCTGTGTCCTGAGTGGAAATCAAAAACAATCTCCAGAAAGACCAAACTATGGTTATTTAACACCAATGTGAAATCCGTCCTCTTATATGGGTCAGAGACATGGAAGGCAACAAAAGCAACCTCCAACAACCTGTAGTCCTTTGTCAACAAATGCCTATGGTCCATCATGGGCATACACTGGCCCCAGGCCATAAAGAATGAAGATTTGTGGGTACGAACAAAACGGGAACATATTTACATCCAGATTAGAGGGTGCAACTGGGGCTGGATCGGGCACACCCTCAAAAAACTGAGCAGCAATGTCACCAGGTATGCACTGAGGTAGAACCCATAGGGGAAGAGGGAAAAAAAGGCCGTCCAAGAAACAGCTGGAGGAGAACTGTGGACATGGAGGCGACCAAAGCAGGCTACACCTGGAATGAAATAGAGAAGGTGACCCGGGATAGAAGGAGATGGTGTGAGGTTTCTTCAGACCTACACTTCACAGGGAGTGAAAAGGGATGATGAGAAGTAGAATTCCCACCCATCAAGCTTTCCCTATCCCACAACCACCACCAATCAGGGAGGGGGGGAAGCATGCACACGATGTGGTCGAACACACAGGGAAAGCACTATCTGCCTCCTCATATGAATCAAACACCATCACAGACACCCATGATTGGCTGGCGATCGCTGAGAGTGATGGGGAAGTGAGTGTGTGCTATCCCACCCCGTGAGAGCTCAGCCAATTAGCTCCCGTGGACTCTGGGTTACAGATCGCTATGGCATTAACTTGGATTCGAACTTGCCATCTCTGGGTTAATAGCACCTTGATTAATAAACACGCACCTTGTTGATGCACCATTCAGGAGCCAAAACACAGTGTTCTGCCATAAACCTAAACGTCCGACTATGACTGAGCAATTAAAAAAAAAAATTCAAATACTAATTTAAGTAAGGCTAAAGCTCACAGAAATAATTTAAGAAGCACTCTTGAGATGAGCAGATTTCAGGAAAATTCTGGGTCAACTGTAAAAACCAGGATTTTGAAAACCAGGGTCATCTTTCAAATTTATTACCAGTTTCTCAAAACAGGATTGAACTCATTAGTTGAAAAGATGATTCATGGGAAATGAATGAATAATTATCCTATTGCCTTTTAAATGGTGCACGGAATATGTGGAAAGGTGTGTGTGTGTGTGTGTGTGTGTGTGTGTGTGTGTGTGTGTGTGTGTGTGTGTGTGTGTGTGTGTGTGTCTGTTGGGGGAAGGGGTTTCTAAGATTAAGCTTTACTAATTATATCCTGCACAGTGTGTACTGGGAATTGGTTGTCAATAGCAACCTGAGGTGTGTTTTTCTCCACACCGAGTGCTTATAATAGTCAACAAGCACACTGTAATATTTTCCGACACACAGGAACAAATGGAAATGTGCAAATGAATCTGAAACACTGTGCCATGTACTTGGTGATCTTTGAACAAGAATTTAAAGACGCAGACTGTTAATAGTTTTGGATCTGATGATGATGGTTTTAGGTTGTGAACAATTTCAGTGTCTCCCTGATGTGTTTCTCCACAGGGATCAAGTGTATCATGCTGTTAAACACACCTTCTCGCTATGTCTGAGCATCTTCGTTTTGTTTTATTAACCAGTTAGTCTGCAACTCTAGCTTTTTTTTTCACTGACAAACACATAAACAAACCAATTATAACACGGTGTATAGACTCCTTAGCTGCTGTTTCTTTCAAGGCAGCAGTGGAACTGTGGCACAACTGGATTTTACACAGTACAAAGTGTTTGTTTAAAAAAAAAAAAAAAAAAATATATATATATATATATAATATATACACACACACACACACAAAGGAAAGATTGGAATGCTGTGGAAAGTTTATTTAACTGCAAGAACAAGAAAATGCTCTAAAGAGTGTAAGCACCAAATAACATGATAAACTGTAGCCGTTTCCTCAGTCCTTTAAATGCGAGAGGATTTTTGCTAATTTGATCACATCCACATGCTATAGATCTTGTAAGATGTGCAGATGGGTAATTATAACCAGCACCCATACAGGACCCATTTGCCTCATTGTCCATGCTGCAGGATGGCTGCTCTGAGTGCTGCTCTTGCTGTTTTCCTCCATATAGATGATATTTGTCAACCACATGTGTATCCTTTTTGATGAGTTTTATTGACCCACTGTAAACCCATATAGATGTTACTTGATAAGCTTTTTACCTCATCACGTTTAAAAACAATGTTTACTTTTTAATTTTTTTTTACCTAAAATATGCTAAGTAGCACTATTGATGTAAATAAATAAAACATTATATTCGGTAGTCTAAGGGGAAATGTTAACTTTGTTCTTTTGGTTTTTTCCTTTAAAAATCATTTAGTTTAAAGAAAATATTCCTTTCATAAATGGAAATGTGTTTAACTGCTCTGTTCAGTAGCATCAAAAACGTTTAGATTTTTTCTGCAGCCCCAACTTTAATTTAAAAGGTTATAAGTTGTATGAAAATTCAGGAGTATGTTAACTGGGGGGGAGTCCAAAATTTCACAGATAACCAAAGTCATGTTTATAGCACTTTGAATTTTATAAAAATTAACATTTGAGATTCCCTTCATCAAAAGTTAAAGAACATCTATTAATAAAATTAAAAGTAACCACACTAGCGATTGTTTACTTCGCATTTTTACACAATACGTTTACTATAACTTTATACTTCACAGGATTTAAAATCATGAGGTGGTAAGAAGAAACAAACAAATTGCCTCACCACTGAGTGACACACAAATCACCTCACAAGAGAAGTGAATATATTCCTCTCTTGTTGCTTAGGTATTTGCCTCGCGTGTTTCCGACAAAAATCTTTTCACGTGAAACTGTGAGCAGCATTTAGCTATCCTTACAGCAGGTCCATGAGAACTTCTATCATTATCTTCTATAATTTGAATTTGTTTTTCTTATATATTGTTGTTGTCTTGTCCCTTGCTGAAGAGTTGTGTTAGGAAGGGCATCCGACGTAAAAACCTATGCCAAATTAAACGTGCGATTTATGTGCTATGGCGACCCCTAATAAAGGGATAAAGACGAAAGGAAATCTCTCTCATCGTTGTCTTCTTTTTCGTAGTACAGTGGAGCCTCGGTACTCGAACTTAATCCATTCCAGACGACTGTTCGGATTCCCAATCCGCTTTTCTCATTACAAATAATGTAAATGGTCTTAAATCCGTTCTGTGGTCTTTTGAACAGAAGTTAACAGTACGGTAACTCGTACCATAGGTCTGCAAATTAAGTGAAAAAATTATTGAATACAGTACACTATGAATGCAGTACTCTTTAACTGCACTGTGTATTTTTAGTGTGTTATGGCCTCTTACAAAACAGTTGCATGTTGAAATGTGTGTTGGAGAGGGGCATGGCTGCCACACGCGGGGTGAAGTGCTAAACAAACACACCTGATTCCATTTAATCACGAGCTATAACGATTAGCAGCGCTTTTGGTGCTAAAAGACTGTCCCTCTTCCCAGTGATTAAATGGAATCAGGTGTGTTTGTTTAGCACGTCACCCCGTGTGTTGCAGTTTCATGCTCGGACTGCAGCGCAGAGGGATCTACAGGACTGCTCCATGCTGTGTTTCTGTGAAACATGGCTCGAGGAGAGTACACTAGATGAGGAGATTACACCAGCTGGCTACATGGCCTTCAGTGAGGACCGGCGCGGAGGGGATAGCAACAAGGCCCTTTGTTTGGGGGGGGGCGTCAATTCTCTGGATAAACAAAATGGCCGCAACTTCAAAGATGTTCCACATTGTCAGAGCAAGATTTAGAGATAATCTAGTCAGTACACCAGGTTTATTTAATGAAATCCGCCATTCTTTCGCCGCGGGCCTTGTTGCTATCCGCTGTGCTCAGGTCCTCCCTGAAGGCCGTGTAGCCGGCTGGGGTAATCGCCTCGTCAGGTGTACTGTCCTCGAGCCATGTTTCACAAAAACACAGCATGGAGCAGTCCTGTAGATCCCTCTGCGCTGCTATTCGAGCATGAAGTTGGTCCATCTTGTTTTGCAGAAACAACATTTTCAAGCAGTATGACTGTAAGTGCTAACCTTCCACTGCTAACCAAGCGCCGGAGTCGTCGTTCGGCCCCTCCCCGCCTGCTGTGTCTCCGCCTGGGCTTATTGTTATCCGGGGTGTGGCAAACATTAAGCTACCACAGCATATTAGCTCAGGATAGGAGTTCAGCGTGCTCAATTCTAAACATCCAAAAGAACTGCGTTCTCATAGCTGTAGTAGGGTCGCTCGCTCATAGACGAGCATAGTGCAAAAAACAAACAAACAACATACAAAACAAATTAAAACAAACATAAACATGACTCTGAGAACTCCCCGATGTCGCCCTCTAGGCAGCGCCATCTTGAAGACGTCACGACGTTCAATGTAAAAGGACATGAAGCGTAATTATTCAAGTGTATCCTTTTGGTATCGTTTGTTAAACATGCTACAGAACATAAAGTCACACACACAAACATTCTAAACATTAACTTAGGTACTGTACTGGAATAATAATTGAAAAACACTTTAATACTAGTGTTTCAGTGTTCATTTTTGCTCAAGAAAGTTATGAGTCCCAGGGACTCGCAGGTTGGGAAAGTATGAGTCCAAATGCAATAGTAATGAGTCCTGTCAAATAACGGAAAAGATTAGCCCGAAAATGTATAGAACTTCAAATAGATCATTGCCAACACAAAGTTCATTCAATCATTTTATGAAAAGTTTATTAGGTTCACAGATAAAAACAAAAATTAAAAACTTAGAAGTTATCACTGACTATGATATAAAAAAAACATTAAAACAAAATTTAAATACTTTGAAGTCATCACAGAAAAAATAATACTGTTTTAACTTTCACTCATTCATTAAAAATGCTAGAAAATGCTGACAGTGACTGAATAATTCATCAAGTATTTATATGTTGTCATATACTTAATCTACGCTGATTTTCGTCGACTTTGAATACTTTTTTCGGAGGCATGTTGCACGTTAAACACTCGAGAACTAGCGGAAATTAATGAACACTGGCGAGCAGACGAAATCACGTGAGCAGACGAAATCTCGCGAGAGGATCCCGATTCGATATCTCGAAAGCGCAGAAGGCAAAACTCGCACTCGGAAAGGTAAACAAATATGGCGGTATTGTCAAAGCATCGACCGATTTCGCAAGATATTTTGGCAAATATTTCTGTTTTGGGACAATGTTACATAAATTGATGAAAAATATTAATGAGTCCGGCGGACGCACATTGGTTTGACACCATGCGTCCCTACGGATTTTCATGCGTCAGGGACGCAAGGACGCACGCACACGTGAACACTGTGTTTTACAAGAGTTCAGATGATTATTCCTCTTCAGGCACTTCAGAGGAAACTTTCGTTTCCTCAGAAGAGACATCCAACGTCATTACCTTTTTCTCGTGCTTTGCCAGAGATGCACAGCGTTAGAGTGGCATCATAGAGCTTAACAGGTAATTAAAACACACATTAAAAAAAAAAGCAAGCTCATTGACAACTTGTGCGCGAATGAGGGAAAAGGGGCATATACATCATCTCAACCAATCAGCAGGAAGGAGGACAGCCATTGGCTGAATTTGAATCACGTGACAGTTGCTTGGCAGTCCGTGAATATGCGCGAGTGCAAAACCATGAATAGTCATTTAGGCGGTTATGCCTATAAGCCGATCTGTGGGTTTTCCCAGACCAATTGAGAGGCTAAGCCACTTCAGTGCGTTCCAGATCGACCCCGGGGTCTATTCCTGTTTGAACAAGCCTGAAATACAACACTAGGCAGGTGTTTGTGAGGCATTCCTCCTGGGTGGCTGAGTTTCTCACCCTATCTCTGAGAGAGAGCCCCACCACACTACGAAGGATGCTAATTTCAGCTGCTTGTATCCACAATCTTATTTTGGTCACTGCCCAAAGCTCATGACCATAGTTTAGGGTTGGCACGTAGATTGACTGGTAAATCAAGAGCTTTGCCTTCCAGCTCAGCTCCCTCTTCACCACGATAGACCAGTACATGCTCCCCTTTACAGCAGGGGCTGCACCAATCTGCCTGTTGATCTTCATCCCAAGATACTTGAACTTCTCCACTTGGGGCAGGACTTTATTCCAGACCTGGAGGGTGCATCTCACCTTTTTCTGGCTGAGAACCATGCCCTGGGACATGGAGGTGTTGATTTTCATCCAGGCTGCTTTGGACTCGGCTGCGAATCACTCCGAGAGCTGGAAGTCCTGGCTTGATGAAGCTAAAAGAACACTTACTTACTTGGTCGCCCTAGAGCGGGCAACAACGAGGGATTTCCAAATATTGCTATATTGGTTAATTCCATAGTGGTTGTCTAACAAAACTAATGTAATTCACATGGGACCCCACAAGTGAATACTGTTGCCAAACTGGAAAAGATCCTTCCTTTGCCCCCATTTTAGGACACAAGCAGCATCAGTAGATTCTTCCTCTAACAAGAGAATAGGGTAGAAAGCACTATCTAGAAGGTATTCACCACGTTTGTCATGCATATACACCGTGACCTTGGTAAGGAGGGCTAAGGGTGTACTGTCACTTGCCCAAGGTGAGCACCCAGACTAGTGGAGGGAAGGAGGCATCTTACCTCTCCATTCTAGACCGGCTCCAAGCTGGGTCTAGCCACTGCCCAAAAGAACAACATCTGCAAAAGGCAGAGACGAGATCCTATGGCCACTAAACCAGAAACCCTCAACGCCTCAGCTGCACTTAAAAATTATGATGCGTTAGTGACGAAGGACTTGAATTGTTGGACTCCAAACCTCACCGGAAACAAATTATACCTGTTGTTACCAATGCAGAGCAAGCTCTGGCTCTGGTGGTACAGCAGCCTAATGTTCTTTAGCAATGGATCCGGTACACCGTACTTCTGGAGCATACCCCACAAGATAGTCCAAGGGGCATGGTTGAAAGCCTTCTCTAAATCCTCAAAACATGCCCCCTCCAGGGTCCTGTAGAGTGTATAGAACTGGCTGAGAGTTCTATGGCCCTACTAAAGCCACATTGTTTTCCCTGAATCTGGTCCTCCTCTTCAGTACTCCTGTATAGACTTTCCCGGTGAGGCTGAGGAGTGTGATTCCACGATAAGTGGACCCCCCCCCCTTTTTTTTTAAAAAGGGGAATAACCACTCCAGTTTGCCAATCCAGAGGTACGTCCTTCGATGATCATGCAATGTTGCAGAGATGTCTTAAACAAGACACCCCTACAACATTCAAAGCCCTGAGATATTCAGGGTGGATCTCATCCATCCCTGGAGCCCAACCACTGTGGAGCTTTTTTTTTATTTTTTATTTTATTTTTATTTTTTTTTACTATCTTGGTGACCTCAGCCCCAGCAATGGGCTGACTCTCACCCAAACCCCTGTGGTCTTCCTCTTCCTTCTTCTGTGGTGTGTTGGTGGGATTGAGTAGGTCCTCAAAGTATTCCTTCCACCTCCCAACAACATCCCCAGTTGAGGTGAACAGCTCCCCGCTTCCACTGTAATTGGCATTTGGGAGAACTGCTTCTCCTCCTGAGGATCCAGATGGTGGTCCAGAACCTTTTCGAGGCCAACCAATAATTGCTTTACAGTCCCTTACTGAACTCCCACGCCTGAGATATTGCATCGGCGACAGCCCGGGTAGAGCACGTTTCGCCTGCCGGAACCTGTCTGCTGCCTTGGGAGTCCAACAGGCCAAAAGTACCCGACAGGCCTCCTTTTTCATCGATAATGATTTCTTTATTTATTGTTATATTATTTATCTGTTTTCTAAACATGGACTCAGGCATCACATATCAGGTTATAGTCCTCATAAAATTTGTGTGTTGTCAAAAAGCACAGAATATTTATTCATGGCTATTGTAAGCTGCTCTTCCATGTTGATGTGAGCGGGACCTTTAAACTCTTGTTCATGGTTTCCATACAGGAACATTTTAAGCAGAATTTTGTGTTTCTGTCAGTTAACAGTATCATCAGGCTCTGATTTGGCAATCACTTGACTAACTTCATGTGAAAGTTAAGCTCACTTGAACTCTGTGCTTGCATATTTTGTGTCACTTAGGGAAAATCGCATGCATCAAACACAACTTTGCTTGGTTGCATGTCGCTTCCTGTGTGAACATGGCTATAGACGTACAAACATGCAAGTTATTGTAAGCTTAACGTAAGTTACTCAAATGTATTTCCTGCTTAAATTATGTTTTATGAGTCCTGTTCTATCTCTGATTTGCAACTTATAGATGCTGCTGACATACTGATTAGCATATTTGCCTCACAGCGAGATGTTCCTGGGTTCAAGTCCCAGGGTTGTTCGTTTCTGTGCAGAGATTGCATGTTTCCTGGTGCTTGTGTAGGCTCTCTCCAGGTAACTCCATTTTCTCCTGCAGCCAAAAGACTGGCATTAGGCTAATTGGCTTCTCCTAATAGGTCCCTAGGTAAGTGTGAATGGTTTAGTGTGTTGGACGTGTTGAAGTGTAACCTAATTTCACCCCGTGTTGGCTGAGATAGCTCCAGCCTCTGTGGGAATTTAGAAAGATTAAGTGTTTCAGCAAAATGTGTGAGTGAGTGGAGAAAATTATATATATAATTATAATATTATATATATATATATATATATATATATATATATATATATATATAATTTTAAATTCCCATGTCTGCAAAGTGTGAGCCAGACTGTGGGTGGTGTGAAGCTAAGGCTAACGTGCTCCCATGGACCCTGGGCACCATGAGGAGTTGTCATGATTAATGACCGGCTGAGAGGGGCACAACACAAGGACAAAATGAGTCATCAGCAAGCGTTTCTCATCTGTCACAATCGCACTTTAATAAAGAACCTGAGTCACTCCAGCCTCGCTGTCAGTGGATCAAAGTCATTCAGTATGAACACAGGCAAGACTTACCTCCTGTCTTTTTATCTGTCTCCAAGACCTGATTTCAGTCTGCTGTTTAGATTCCACTACATTAAACTCAACTCATATCATTAGAAGTGACAGGAATGTAGAGTGACTGTTTTTGGACTGCTTCCTGTACAGCTACTTCATATTTTAAAGGGAAATTGGACACAAACATACAGGTTTGTCTGCACAATTTATGAACATGTAGTTCATAAAATCTTCGAAGAAAAATAAAACCAGGTATATCTATAAAATTCAGGCTGCCATTGTATTACAAATAGTGGAACGTGAGTCACGTAAAAGAAACTGTAACTGCACAGTGTTCCGAATAAAATTAATGAGGTATACATGATTCATTGATGTAAATGGGCAAATGGTTGTCCAATGTATGTATTATAGTAGTCTGTTGGGATTTTTACACCTGAGCCGAGTGGCTCATCAGGCAGGTGCTTATTCCTGGTTTCCGTAGCGTAAAGCTACCAGGAGCTCTACTCCTCCTCAATGGGACTCGAGTTACCGTCCCAGTAATTTTTACTGGTACCCATTTATACTGCTGGGTGAACAAAGGCACACTTGTGATTAAGACCTTACCCAGGGGTCTTAGTGGGGGTCTAACTGGGATTCGAACACACAACCTTCTGATGATGAGCCCAGCACCCTAACCACTACGCCACTGGCCCCACATGTGATATAGTCTGTCTGTCTTCCTTTCGGCTTTTTCCCTTTTACTCAGGAGTCGCCACAGCGAATCATCTGATTCACACGTTTAATTTGGCAGAGGTTTTTACGTCGGATGCCCTTCCTGTCACAACCCTTTTTAGCAAGGGACAGAAACACGCTGATGACTTTGCAGCCCACATGTAATATAGTATTATGTGTAAATGTGCTGAGGTTTATTTTATATTGAAGTTCACCATTATTTTTTGAATTGTTAGTTTATTATCTGTGTACTGTTATTTTTGCTATCATCTTGCCTTATACGTACCGACCTGTCCACAAATAAAGGAAAAATAGGAAAAACGTTAAGGAAAATGCTGCAAAACAAGGCCAATTTTGAAAAAAAAAAACAAACAAAATCAACCCAACAAAATTTTTCATATGACGTGCGCGTCTGAGTGTGTGTGTGCGCTCACTAGGGATGTCATTGACAATTGGAATATCGCCAATATAAATATGTCGATCGATAATCGATACCTATAAAAGGGGTATTGATACTTCTAACGTTATAGCTTCCTGTGTTCATGACGGCGTCTGTAGTAAATGCCATTTCAATGACACCCCGAGTAAATGGTATGTCCCGCCTCTCTGTATGGTAAATGGTACGTCCCTGCTTCTAGTGTGCCATCAGAGCGCGTGTTCTCAACCACACGGAACATTTTGAACAAGAAGAGACACTTATCACTGGATAATGCAGATATGTGCATCTTCTGAATCTATGTCTATTTTCGATTCCACGTCACTGTGACACGCAGCGGAGAGCCAATCATTTCTGTACTCCACTGTGTGGGCGGGTCCGATAGCCTCAAACTCCAATTTTATTGGATTCTCACAACAGCCACTGACTGCGCGTGTTGTTTGAGTAAAGAGGTAAATTTCCCTTGTTTTGATCGGCTCATTTCCACGAAGCCAAGCACTGCTGCAAAGCAAACACAAAAGGACAGACGTAAAAACTTTAACCCGCAGACCAGCTGATTGCCAAAACTTGGGATGCGCTTCCTGCCACATAAACACTGCAGCGTGTGAGTCCAATAAAATTAGAGCTTCAAGGTATCGGACCCACCCACATAGAAAGGATTGGCTCTCAACTTCGTGCCACAGTGACGTGGCATTGAAAGTAGATGAATAATTTTGCTCTGAGCAGTTAGAAAGTGACTCTGCATCATCTCCTGCTTGGCCTTTTAAGATGCTGGCGCTGCCGGCAGCACAAACAACCGTCGTACACAACTCGCACTGCACTGCCGTGAATCATGCTTCACCACTTTTGCGGTCGTCAAGTTGATCAGACGAAACTCACAGGTCGTAAGTTGATGACTCACTGTATTCTATGCATTATACAAACTACTGTAATATATCTTAGTCTGTTCTATTTAATGCATTTATGGAACAGTACAGCAATATTCCAATGTATTGATGCATCGGAATTTTTTTTAATCAATATATCGATACCAATAATAGGTTTTCAATGACACCCCTAGCGCTCGCGTGCTCGTCTGTATGTGTATATATTTTATTTACATCTTATGCATTATTTTTGAATGGTTAATTGTTATTATAAGCATTTATAGCATTGAATGTGTATTTATTGATATTATATACACATGTAGATTTACGTATATGTCAGTCGGGGGGGGGGGGTCGATCCTACTTCGCGGAAATCGGTGGTCGTACTAAAGCTAAAGCTATCTCATCACTAATGCCATATACCACCTCCAGCGACAAATATGATTTAGAGTACCGATTAGAAAACCCACATATCGGCTTTTCGCAGGGATGTCAAACTCGTGCCACAAAGGGCCATGTGGCTGTAGGTTTTTGTTTCAACTATGCAGCAGCACACCTGACTCGCTCATTTAAACAACAGGTTTGAGTCTTCAGCCAGTTGATTTTCAATCTATGTGCTCTTTACAGAGACTGACCAATCAACTGCCTGAAGACTCAGATCAGTTGTTTAAATGAGCAAAGTCACATGTGCTGCTGCTTGGTTGAAACAAAAACCTGCAGCCACATGGCCCTTTGTAGGACAAGTTTGACACCCCTGGCTTATAGGCATAACCGCCTAAACGAAGCTGAAGAAGATGTATGTATGTAAGCTAAGCTAAAGCGTGAGCAGCATTGTGAACACCTTTTAACTATGCAGTCATGAGCCACTTCTGTAAGGATTTGAAAAGAAGCAGAAACAAGCCACGGTATAAATGTTCTTCAATAAAAGTAACATCCTGAGGAAGAGTCATCCATGCAAAGCGGTAGCAAGAGAAAGCAACACCTTTGGCTGATTTATATATATATATATATATATATATAGATACTATATGTATATATATATATATATATATATATGTATATATATATATATATATATATATATATATATATATATATAGATATATATTACACACACACACACAGTGGTACATTGTCTAACAAATTTAACAATAACCATGTAAGGGGTCATTCAACATTTTCCTAAGTGTACAAAACGTGGGGTAGGGGGTAAGATGTCTGTGTACGCTTTTTAATATAAAAATGTTGATCAACAATAACACATGCGCTCGTGAATATATATATATTTTTTGTGCGTGTACGTTTGAAACTCTCAATGCACGATTCGCCGACCACCTGCGGTGTTGCATATCTGCAAAGTCTGCAATGAATACTACCCAACCCGGTATCAGCTGCTGAAACATCAGAAGGCAGCTGATCAAGGGCATAGGCTGGGGGGGGGGGGTGCACGAATTCCACTGGACAAGAAATTGTGTATTCACAATCTTATAAATAAACTTAATGACTGGATTGAAGAGAAAGTCGTAGATAAGTTCCGCATGACTAGAGTCAGGAAGTAAACCGGAAGTTAACGTGTAACGGGCACTCCGCATGTGCACGCTTGAGCTGACCAATCAACAAATATATGTGAGGTGCTCCACCGAATGTAGGCACTTGTCGCACGGACTACTTTTGAGAAAATGGCCAAAAAAGTAAAGATGGTCATTTTTTATCGAAATTTGGATTTTTGCATAAACCATTAAAACAAGTCTTCAACTATCACTTGCTCAAGTGAAATCAACTAAAACTCACTTAAAATGTCTTTTATTTCCATTTTTCTGACAAGTACCCTCATAAAACTAGATAAAAACAGTAGCAAACTTACCGGGTTTCGTTGCAATTATTCACCGAATTTGGTACAAGACACACTATAATCCATACACCAGAAGAATGGTCGTGAAGTTATCTCTCCATTTTGGATACTGTTTTAATATTAAAATGCCGTTTTAGTGAATAAAATAAAGGTTATAAAGACGATATTAGCGTAAACAATGCAGGCTAGTCGCTAAGGAAGATCTGAAGCGAGCACCCTGATTGGTGAACTCGGTCAAATGCTCACATTGCACATGCACAGTGCCCGTCACACATTAACTTCCTGTTTACTTCCTGACTCTAGTATACTGCATGTGGAACTTATCTCTGACTTTCTCTTCAATAACAGTAAGTAAGTTTAGATTGTGAATACACATAATTTCTGGAAAAGGAGAGTGAAATGTCATCTGTGGTGTCTAGCAACATTAGTATAGATGTTAAATTCCACTCTGGAATTTGTCTCTCTCTCTCTCTCTCTCTCTCTCTCTCTGTTTCTCTTTGTCACATACGTGTACACACACACACACACACACACACACACACACACACACACACAGATGAACTAGTGCAGTTTGAATGGAAGAAAATACAGTATATGAAGAGAGTGGGGCAAATGAGTGCAAATGAGCAGTTTCCCACTGCTTACAGTCTGTGTGTGTGTGTGTGTGTGTGTGTGTGTGTGAGTGAGTGAGTGAGTGAGTGAGATAACTCAGGTCTGCTGGAATATTAAAGAAATGATTCCGTTGCAATTCAGTCAAAGAAAATCCCATATGCTCAGTATTATGTACTTTAGAAACTTAATGAGTATTGTATAAGTATTGGTATTTTTCTCTGCATGCAAAATTCGATTATGGAATTTTTTTGATCATTTGTTTTGTGTGTAATCTTGTCTGGACTGGACATGCTGGATCGTGGGTTGTTTAGTTTTGTACGAAAATTGTTCAAGACCTGAAAAATACAGTACTTAAATGTTTCATACCTTTTACATATAAACAAACTGATGATGATGCCAGCTGTGTTGATGAAGATTTTGATGTTGATGAAGAAGAGGCATCTGTTAATAAAAGTGCGATGACTGGTGTTTGTGAAGATGTGATTTTATCTGCTGAGCAGGATATAGATGAAGATGATAATGCTGAGGGCAGAATTGATGAAGCTTACTTGTATAAAGGGAGCAGAGAGTTTTGTTATATGGTTATTTATATAGTTTTCTTAATTTCAGTGTGGTTGTTTGAAGTGTTTTTTTTCAATCAGTATCATTTGAAGGGATTTGAACCTTTTATATAATGGTCAAAAAGATACATACTGATCTTATTGGAATAAACAGAAAGGAAAAAAAAGTCGTTTTTTTGTTAATTTTTGGGGCTTACCACTGTGACTGATGGATTTAAAAAGGGCGTGTCAGATTAAAATGAGAATCATTTCTCTTATCGTCTCTTCCTAAAACTCTTCCGAGACATGTTTTCTAAAAGGTTATATGGCTGAGGTTCATAAATGTTTGGTTGCTAAGGACTAATGATGTTTGAAGAAGGGCAATCTTTGTGCTCATTTTTCTCTAAAACGTCTTTTGACATTTTTAGTTGAATGCTGACACAAGAAATGGAATAACTTGGTCAGTTTTCAAGGTATTGACAAACTTTTTGCTGCATTTTGCAGCTTTGGGCCTCCTCTATCTGACTATGTAAAAATCTTTGTAAAAATGTAAAAAACTATGTAAAAATGTTTCATTTTTGGACCCAAGAGCCTACTTTCGGTGGAGTGGCTCACATATCATCAGTAAGCAATAATAGCTGAACACTGTCAATAAAACAAAGTGTGAGGGGGGGAAAAAGCAGTTTGTTAGTACCGGCTCCTGCACATGTGTTAGAACACAAACATTGACGCACAGAGAATGAATGGCTAAAATAATCATAAGCCATCCAGCCTGGATCTGCAGCCTAATGCTCAGTACTTTTATAAAATGAATAGTATGTTTTTGTGCTGTAAATATGTATTATTTGTTTGTGCCTTGGAATAGATAAATAACTTTAGCTCAATTTGTAAATGTATTCAGTACTTGTAGATGTAGTTTGAAATATATTTGAGAATGTTTTTGGTTGAACTATAATATTTGATTCATCTTCTGAGAGTAATAGATAAATCGTCTTCTGCTTAAAAACTGTGCATGTTGTTGGCGTGACATTCTATGCTGTTTATATCATATTCTGTGACAGGCATGCACTATATTTTATGTGGTACAGTATTCTGTATCAATTTAGTGACGTCACGGTAACTTTGTGTAGGTGGGCACTCGGCAATGGTGGCTTTCGGGTCGATAACTTATACGACAAGCACATAAAACAAAGCCGCTGTGTTTGCAATGGTTTATTTATGATATAAAATTTAAGCCACAATCGCTTCAATTCTGTCTTCCTTTCGGCTTTTTCCCTTTTTTACTCGGGAGTCGCCACAGCGAATCATCTGATTCGCACGTTTGATTTGGCAGAGGTTTTTACGTCGGATTCCCTTCCTGTCACAACCCTTTTTAGCAAGGGACAGAAACATGCTGACGGCTTTGCAGCCTACTCTTTACGAAAGTCAGCAATGGTTCTTTTACATGCCTCTCACCATAGACAGTGAGAGACATGGCCTGCCTTTGATAACCCAGTTAGCTGCACTGGGGGGGACAGTGCCAACCTTGTGGAGAGTGGGACTCGAACCCCCAACCTTTGGATCAGCGATCCAGCGCCCTAGACCACCACTGCCCCACCCACAATCGCTTCAATAAACTATACTTAAGCTACTGACAACTTTAGTCGGCGTTTCATTTCCCCTTTAAGGCTTAGGCTCCGGCCAACCTAGATGTGCAACCCCACCCCCCCACGGTCAGACCAGCCTACGCCGTTGCTGATCACAGACTGAAGCATGGTCATCCAAAAGCCAATGACCAATAAAAATGCAGACATTTTGAATTATATTTCAATGTAAAATAATATTTTTAAAAATATAATTTTTATTATTAAAACCAAATGTCTTAATATTAATTTTAAAGCAGGTGTGATTAAAAAGAATTCTTTAAAAGTATATATTTTTATTGATTTCATTATTTGACTAATGTATAAAAGAAGTATTGATCAAGGAAATACATTGATTTATTTTATAAAAGAGGTTTGACCATTGTTTTGTTAAATATCTTATTAAAAAAATTCTGCCGAGAGATCATCAACATTTATTTGTATGCTTTCGGAGGGGTGTGTGTCAAAAAAAGCGTACTCTCTGTACGCTTGGGGAAAATGTTGAAAATGTTGAACCGCCCCTAAAAGTAATAAATATTTCATAATAATACACGCACATTAACATTAATAATAACAACAACAAATAATAATAAAACAAGAATAAACAATAAGTCAACTAACCGTTTTGGGAATCGACTGCGGCAATGATGTCACGTGGGCAGGCAGGAGGTGGTGCGTAACAGAGGAGGAGGATAATTTTGTACATGTACACGCTACGAATGCCAGCGAGGAACTGCTCATGGTGAGCTCCCACAAGGCCAGTGCTTCTCAAATAAGGAGGGCGCGTATGACTCTGGGGAACATGCTTTTTGCCATACTGTAGTAGAACTAAATGCAATTGCGCATCTTCTACAGTAGTTAGCAGTGGTGCTTTCATTATCATGCTATGCTGTAGGTTAAAAGCACAGAGTAAACAATGTGAAGTGCAGTAAACACTAGTTATAGTTGCGCTGGGGGGTGGGTGGGAGAGGTGAAATGTTTTTTGGGACTTTTTGTGGGATCGAAGCTTGTATCATGGAAAATTCGTTATATTCGTCACAGGAGAGATGGCTATTCAGTAGGATTGGCAATCTCCCCTAGGAGAGATGCCAGTCGCAATCTCCCCTAGGAGAGATGCCAGTCGCAATCTCCCCCAGGAGAGATGCCAGTCGCAAGCTCTACTGGGAAAATTGCCAATTCTACTAGTAGAGATTGCAATTGGCATCTCCCCAAGGACAATCTCCAATTCTCCTAGGACAATTGTGTTCTTAAAAGGTTGCCACGAACATTAAAACAGACTGCAGACAAGCAAATTGATGTTATACAATTGGAAAACTGTACTTACCACCTGCAAGCAAGATTTACATTTAAAAATGTGAAGTGTATAATTGTTTAATATTGTGTTCTTATATGGGTGCTATGAACATTATAACATCATGTGCTGAAAATGGTCATGTGAAAAATATGATGTGTGGAAGAAAATAACAATATTTTAACAAAATATCTGGTCTTGTCATTTATATTGTCCACTATTATTGAATTCTGTAAATGTGATATGTTAAATAAAATAATTGTGACTTGGGACATTTTTATATTTTAAGAGTCCCCTTTTATAAAGATTTCAATTGCCATCTCTCTTAGGAGAATCCATCTCTACTGTGATAATATGCACATGTTGTTCCCCCACCCCCTGTCTGGTGTTTCAGGCTCTTCACCAGCTATATTATGACCCAAACATTGAGAATAAGAACCTGGCTCAGAGGTGGCTCATGCAAGCTCAGGTCTCTCCTCAGGCCTGGCAGTTCTGCTGGGCTCTGCTCAGTCCTGATAAGGTAAGAGTTGTCTATATGACATGTAATGTTTCTCTGCAGACTTGTTATGACAGATTTCTTTTGTTTTTGGGTACTTCCTTATCATTCCTGTCAGTGGTCCTTACATAACACTGATTTTTTTTTTATTATTTTGTTATTATGTAAAATTTCAATGTGTAATTATAATTATTACGAACGTTATACTGGCCTACTGCACTATGAGGTGTGTACCCAAAATTACAGCGAAAATAGACACTTTAAATTTTGGACCATTGTCAAGTCTTGATAACACCTTGACTTCAGTATTAATTGAGAAGTATATGTAGGGCAGGAGGATATTTACAAATCTACTTTTAATGTATGGAGGATGTCAGAATTCATATTCTAACCCTCATCAACTTACAAGATGCTGTATTTTTCCCTCCCCCTACCCAAAAACATATCATATTTATCAAAACTTTTATGCACTATATCTTGGGTCACCTAGTGAAATATGTGCGAAATGAAGGTCACATCATATTTGAAAGATTTAAAGGTCAGTATTACAATGTGGGAAAGGTCTGGTACCTTCCGATTCATAGGACGACTCTTGGCGACCTGCCATGAAGAATAACGCCTTGATTATCATCTTCATGGAGGTTTTCTTGGCAAGGATAGTGCAGTGCAACTGCCTTCTGCACGATGTGAACCTACGGGCAATTTTAGAACGGCCAATTTAACCTACTGTGCATGTTTTTGGACTGTGGGAGGAAACTGGAGTACCCGAAGGAAACCCACGTAAGCACGGGGAGAACAATGAAACTCCACACAGAAACGCCCAGGCCGGGAATCGAACCCAGGCCTTCTTGCTGTGAGGCGGACGTGCTAACCACTACGCCACCGTGTTGCAGTGGGAAAGGTAGTACAGTCGGCCCCCTACTTACGAAACCCCCTGGGTATGAAAATTCTGGGTTACAAAGAACATTTTCCCAAGTTTTCATCCCCAGGATATGAAAAGAACCTCCCCTTCGAAAAGCGTTGTATGCGGCATTCAAAATTCACATGCGGCAATCAAAATTTCACACGATGCGCGAATTGCTCTCTCATTGGCTGTCTCCCAACATGCCGCCCCGCTGGACTCCCATTGGGTAGGAGGGATGACACTGCTGAATCTTACACAAACTTCCTGTTTGTCACACACGTGAAGGAGAGTTGACTGTTGGCTTGTTTTGAGATTGATCATACAGCGTTATATTTCGTTATCGCCAAAACCCCTCTACAATCGGGACGATATTGAACCAGATGGGAGACCTTATAGCGGCTATACAGTGATGGAGGTGAGCGATTGTTTCGGCATGATTTTAAAACAAAGTGCTCCGTGGGGGAAGACCTCCGATCAATGAAGCAAGTTAATATTGAATGAGGACCTCTGAGCTTTCAAACAGGTACTGTAATTCTGCTTTAAAAACCACCCCGTCCTTTTATACATTTAAATAGAATTGTTCTGTCAGCTATGGATTTATTGTGTGTGTGTGTGTGAGAGCAAGAGAGAGACAGAAGGGGCTTAACTCTTTAGTTTTTAGTTTAGTTTTTTAAGTTGTTTAATTCAGTAAATGTTTAATAAATGTGGCGCATCTGGACCTCCAATCCCTCAAGGAATCAAGTTAAAGTTGAGTTTGGACCTCCGATCTGTCAAACAGGGAGTGTGCTTTGAAATCCTGCTTGTGGGCGTGGCCCGCAGTGCCACAGTAAACATTTAATGTGTATACAATACACATTTAATGCGTACTGTATTGTGTGTCTGTGTGTGTGAGAGAGATAGAGAGAGAGAGAGAGAGAGAGAGACGTGTGTGTGTGTGTGTGTGTGTGTGTGTGTGTGTGTGTTTATAAAAAATGTTTAATATTGGTTTAATTAATAAATGTTATTAAAATGGTTTAATATGTTAATAAAATGTTTAAATGGTTTAATAAATAATTTTCTTTTACTTTTAACACATATTCCTTACAAAATTGATGTACTTTTATCATTTTTAAAGGGTTTATGGGGTCGTCTTGGGAGCCTTGGAGCAAATCGGGCGTTTAACATGTAAAATGTGCCCCCTACTTATGAAACTCCCGTGTTACGAAAAAAGGCTCTGGAACAGATTAATTTCGTAAGTAGGGGACCGACTGTATAGGTTAAATAACTAAAAGTATAAGATTTACTCTAAAATATGACAGAATGCAGGTCTTGTTTCTATCTTACAGACATGATATAGGACCTTCAGTTTACACATCTTATTTCACAAGGTGACCAAGATATAGCACAAAATTTCTGATCAATGTAATTAGTTTTAAAAACTCGTTAAGAAGACATGAAGGCAAGGAAATGATGGAAAATCCAAGGTGTTTGTTTTGGCTGTAATTTAACTGCGACCACGTCATAGTTTAATAGGTCATAACTTTGATGATAATTATAATTAAGTCTTCTAAATTCAAAACTTCCCCCTTGTGTATAATTTACATTCTGCATTTGAAAATTTTAAAGTAATCTGAAGGGATCATGAATAGGACATTTTCTGAAAATTGTTTGATTTCATATGGAATGACTCCTTCAATCTATTTGCTATCTTGTAAATATTTAATTATTCAGGGGTTTTTTAATTCCTTTTTTCTTGCTTTTATTCAGTACTTGGTGGGCTATTTTTGCTTTTTGATGTATTTTGTGACAGTTACTGTATATTAACTCAGTTTAGCAGTATGCTTCATGGATAATCCTGTAAGAGAGTTACTCATGTTAATTTAAAATAGTTTTTAGCTGATAAATGGCTTAAAATCCCCCTTCTTTTTTCTTTTAGGTCCCAGAGATCCAGTACTTTGGCGCCAGTGCCCTACACACCAAGATCTCACGGTACTGGTGTGACATCCCTGCCGAGCAGTATGACACTCTCAAGACGCAGCTTTTCTCCCAGATTGCGCTATTTGCCTCAGGCTCAAAAATTGTCTTGACGCGGCTGTGTGTAGCCCTGGCTTCACTGGCACTGAACACCATGCCTGAGGCGTGGCCTGGTGCCATCTCCGAGATGGTTCGAGTCTTCCAGGAGGAGGGGAGCACTGTAGATGGACGTGCCCGCTGCCTGGCACTCCTTGAGCTCCTCACCGTGCTGCCCGAAGAGTTCCAGACGAGCCGGCTGCCACAGTATCGCCGGGGTCAGGTGCGAGGTGCTTTGGGCCGAGAGTGGGCGTCTGTTTATCCGCTATTGCAGCAGCTACTGCGTCAAGCGGACTCACCAGCGTCAGTTAAGGCGCGTGCACTTAAGTGCCTGTCCAGCTGGATTTTGTTGGATGTGCCACTCAATGAGAGTGAGGGTCTGCTGGAAGCCGGCTTTGCCGCACTTAACGACCCTGAACTATTTGATGCAGCTGTGGAGGCAATTGTCAATGCCATCTCACAGCCTGATGCCCAGAGGTGAGTCTGACACACACAGTGTTCCTTCAAACACTAGAATTTGAGTTGTACAAGGGTTAGTGGATCCACTTGTCTTACGCACCTGAAGAATTAATTCACATTTACAGTCAATATTTGCACATTGATATTGAAATGCAGCAACACACACAAGTCATTTATGATAGGACGAGGGCTATAACTGTAATTAAGTCCCTTGTTTGTGAAATGTTTTTTCTTTCCCTTATACGTTATTCTTGCGCATCAGTGGTTAGTGAGCAAGTTTTGGGTTTCCATGGAAACAAAACAGGTGGCTCAGGTGGATGGCTGGAGAGCCTTCATTGCTCCGTGTTTGAGCTCAGAGCATATGGTGAAGACAAGACTCTCAGCACTCCAAACAAACATGCACAATCCTGACGTCAGTCCTGCACACTCTTATCAACACCTCCGAGTCTCTCTCTCTCTCTCTCTCTCTCTCTCTCTCTCTCTCTCTCTCTCTCTCTGTATGTGTCTGTCTGATCCTGTGTGTCAGAAATGCAATGAAGAGAGAATGGTATGATGTTCCTCAAGTATTAAATATTTATGAAGGGACAAAGGTGAAGACCTTTGTATGGGGAAAAAGAGACTGTAGAGTATGGGAACTACACACTACTGACTTAAGAAATAATAAAGAAACTATGTTTATTTTGTGTGCACAAATAAATGAATATACTTTTGTTCTCATCATATGGGCACTGTTTTTAAAGTACATGCATACACTTGAGAGGAAGTGACAACGCACAGCGGAATTAGACACTGCAGAAGACAAGTGGAAAACGGAGAGTGAGCAAACGAGAACAGTCAGGCTCTGAGAAAGGGAGGTGTGTGTCGAAGATTAGGCTGACTGCCGTTCCCTTGGAGATAGTGATGCAGTGATGTCTTGCACTGTGGTTGGTACAGATGTTGTGAGCAGTACTAAACCCCCACACCCTCCCCCAACCCACCCATACACACAGGAGCACAAGGATGGAGAGATAGGAGGGGTTGAGCATAGAGAGGTCAAGCAGGCTTTCTTCTGATTTTTCTACAGGAACATGCTGCTATACTGTTTTCCATCATCGTATATTCAGCATATCGCTTTCCTGGCTTCAACTTTTTTTTTTTTTTTTTTTTTTTGGTCTGCCCAGTTATTAAAAACCAGCAGCTGGTGTATTACTGTGTTTTTCTTCCCTGTTATAAAAAGCAGTCTGAGGCATTAAGGTGTAATAATTGTGCATGTGGTAGTGTATGTGTACATTAGTGCAGGGATCCCTCACTTTCCGCAGTTAATTGGGACAGAGATCCCTATGCGACCATCGAAATCCGCAAAGTAGGATCCCCCCACCGACGTATCCGTACATGTATATATGTATATATCAATAAATACATATTCAATGCAATAAATGGTTATAAAAACAAGTAAACATTCAAAAAATAACATTAGATGTAAATAAAATATAAATACATACACGTACAGATGGAACTGCATGAGAAGAAGAGGTCACTCATACATACATACACACGCACGCATGCGCACAGATGTGCGTGCACACACAGATGCAGCAATGTAAGTGCAGACGCTCCCCAGCTTACTAACGCGTTCAGTTCCCGGTGGCCGGTTCGATGAATTTGTTTGTAAGCGTGACAGGGCATTCTTTAGAGGGGAACTTATGTTTAAACCTTGTATAAGTAACCTATACAAGTTTGTACTGTATACAATCTCTCTCTCTCGCCATAATCATTACATTATCAATATCATTATGTCCTGTGTTTAAACTTCTGGTTCCTCTCAAGCACAGCGAATCTGATCCGATTTACAGAGAGTTTCACTCTTGTCCAGTTCATTATAATACTGGAGTCAATTTGTTTCTTCTTTGAATTTGGCGTTCAGAAATGTATCGTTCTGCTTCTCTTCCACGCCCCCCCCCCCTAAGTGTACCTCAGGATAATGTTTAATCATATTTAATACTTATATCATAAATATATCTTTCTATAGATTTTATTGAATTTCTATTTCTATTTGTTCTTCAATTTCATTTCACTTTCGACCTCAGCCTGTTCGTATCTCTGGATGGTTTTGATGTGCGATTTTGGGTTGTTTTGTGTTTGTTTTTTTTTGTTGTTTTTTTTTTTTTTTGCATAATTGGCCTTGTTTTTGTGGCATTTTCCTTAAACTTTTCCCCTATTCTTCCTTACTTTTTAATTAGATGAATATTTATTTATTTATTTAAATAAAAAATGCGATGCACTGAAGCCACATTAATTGAAGAGCGAAGTAGCAAGGGATCCCTGTATTGTTTTTATTTTTCTTTCATCCATTTTCCAGCGAGAAGGTCCTGGGTTTGAGTTCCAGTTCAGTGAGGGCATTCGTGTGTGGAGTTTCATGTGGAGCTCCCCATGCTTTTGTGGATTTCTGCCGGGTACTGCAGTTTCCTCCCGTAGTCCAAAGACATGTGCATTAGGCTATTGGCTGTTGTGTGTGTGTGTGTGTGTGTGTGTGTGTGTGTGTGTGTTGGTCCAGTGAAAAGAAGAAAAGAGGCATTAGATGATTGTGGTGAGTCTCGGTGCTGGTGAGACTGTGTAAAAAAATCAATTATATCAGTTCAATGATTAACGTGTGAATTTGAATGTTGTTTATTATTGAGCTTAGAAATTAACTTGATTAATGAGTAGGTTACTTAAAGGGAACCCCTAACCAAAATTGACACCGTTAAAAAATATCCACTATACCTTATTATTAACTTTTAAACATCGCGTGATGTCGGTAGTTTATTTATAAGTCCACATTTCTTTTTCTTCTGTATGGCATTCCTTGCTCACGAATGTTCAGCGTGCGGACATGTTGGCTTTTTTCCACCGGGGTCAAAGGTCATTGTGACGTAACATCGTTGACAGTCGTATAGCCAATTACAGAATGTCAGTATATTTTCCTCAAGCAATTCATGTTCTTTACAACAATAGCACTCCTGATCAGTTTTTTCACGCATGTGGTTTAAAAAAAAATACTATAATGTCTGTTTTTTTCCAATTTTCCATGAGCTTGTGTTGTTGTGTCAAGTATATAGGCTTATGTTTACATTGTAATCTCGCAGTTCTGGTAGAGGCTTTGTCAACGATGTGACGTCACAGGAAACGCGACGCTGAAAAACTCCTGTGTGCTGAAGCTTGATGTTAGTGAGGCCCTTAAATCGCTTAAAGCTGGTTTGTGAGCGAATATAATAAACGCCTTATAAGTGTTTTGTCACTAGCTATACACAATACATCAAATTAGGTATATGAGTGCTTTCATTTCAGGGACCCTTTAACTCTTATAATTGTCTGATCATTGCGTGAATTCATGTTAAGCTTGACACAAAATATGTAATCTAATCTTGAGAATATGGCATACCAAAGGCAAAAGAATCGGGCTTAGAGGAGAAACAAACTAAAGGGAACGTTTATTAAACAATGTTGAAATTGGAGAACAATTGGTCGAGGAAAGTGAACCAGTGTTGGCACATCAGATGGCCACTCCAAGAGAATCTCTAGAATCAACATATCAGGACTTGTAAAAGGCACCTGGGGGTCGACTCAAAAAAACAAAATAATAGAAAATGGGTTGGTACAATCATAAGAAAAAGGGGAGGTGCTATAAGATGCAAAGCCATATACAGTGGTACATCACCTTAGGATAGTCCCAGCAAACGAAAAATCCAGGTTACAAAAAACATTTTCCAAAATTTTTTGTCTCTGTATACGAAACAAGTTCTGCTTACAAAACTTGCCAAACATGCCATTCAAACATTCAAACAATGCATGAGCCGCTCTCCCATAACTATTTTCCAACATCCCGCCTCGCTGGCATCCCATTGGTTAGAAGGGATGATGCAGCTCCCTCCCACTGGCTATCTCGATACATCCCGCCCTGCTGGCCTCCCATTGGCTAGGAGGGATGACGCAGCTCCCTCCCATTGGCTATTATGGAGCTGCGTCTCCCATAATGCTTTTTGTGTAAAGGACAGAGTTACTGTTGTTTCATGAGTTTTTGAGTCTGCTCATTGCTTTTAACCTTCCATAAACATTTGTAAGATTATCGCTCTGCTAAGAAGACAAGATCAACACACGCGCGCACGATTTCCGGTGCGAGTGGAAAAAAGTGGGCTTGTGGCATGCGGTTGAGTGATATCGCAAAGGAATATGGCCAAACCCGTCTACCATCGGTACGATATTGAAGCAGAAGGAGGCCTTAAAAGGTATACTTTTATAATTTTTAAAGGGTTTAGGGGGTAGTATTGGGGGCCTTGGAATGAATCGCACGTTTTACATGTAAAATGCGGTTCAGTTTACAAAAAATCTAGGTTAAGAAAAAAGCTCTGGAACGGATGAATTTTGTAAGGTGAGGAACCACTGTACAAGACAGGATATTTCTCATAGATTTCCAGACTCAGATGAGTCTCTTCATGAATGCATATTGAGTGCATTGCTGAATAAAGAATTACCTGCTTATTCTCATCCAGATGTAAAAGTCGTCTTATTTTATTGAAAGATTCTTTTGACTGAAAGTTTGATTCACATCTTGTTTATATGAGAAAAGAATGTTAAAATTGATAACTCTTGGTCCAACAATCACTCCGTGATACGTCTACTCAGAAAGGTGTCTGACTTTCCGCCAGGACGCTGCTGTATCGCCGTGTGCACAAGACAAGTTCTCACTCACACTGCTCTACAGAGCCCCTCTGCTCCGCCAAACTCGAGCAGCGACACGACATGGGTATTCAAACATCAGCCAGTCACAGAGCTTGGCGTTGTGCACTGACAGCAAATAATTTAGAACTTTGTTTTGCTGGCTGTAATATATTATGTTGTCATGGTGGTGATTATTTTTAACACCTTTTAGTCGTCTTCATTAATATAACATGAGAATGACTGAGAAGCTAGTTGTTTATTTATTTATTTTACAGTTGATGTTATGAGAAATGCTGTGTTCACTGTAACATTGGCATGATGTAACTATTTCTGTGTGTAGCGTATGTTCAAAATAGTATACAACAATTTTAGCAGCAGGGGTTTGTTTGCTTTGAAGGCATTCACAATGAGCAGTTGTCAGGGCAGCTTACAAGGCAGCAAATTAATAGCTGCAAAAATAAAATGGATGTGTGCTGGACTTGACCCACAGTCATCCATGTATCACTGAGTAGCTGCTGTTATAAGCAGCAGCCGAAGTTATTCTGGGCAAGATCATAGCAGTATAGCTCCCAAATGACAACCATGAGCATTACACCCACGGAATGGAATAAATATTTAGCAGTCAGTGTCTGCATACTTTTGGCCAAACTGTGTATAACAATTCTAGGGAAGTTGGGAACTGCTTCTCACAATCGTATATTAAGTGAACTTGATAGAATGAACATTCACCAACATACGCATCAGCTCTTGCAGTTCTAGGAAATTATAAACTTGGACTGGTAATGGGTAGGCTTGTGACAAACAATAAAGATGTCAGATAATCACTTGACTGGACCTGTTGACAGCTTGTGTTGATAATCAAATCTTATTTGCCAATTATTTCCAATAATGATTCCCATAGATTCTGTGCTATTCTGTCCGATTTTATGGCACTTTTCCCCCAATTTATGTTCAGAACCGGTATGCACCTTGTAATTTTTTTTTTTTTTTTTTTTAGTGCTATTTTGGTTTAAACGAGATCTCACACATGTATGACGAGGGGTGTGATGGTGTGACCTCATTAAAGGAGCAGATTGTAATTATTTCTGAATGAGTTTTGCAGATGATGTTGGCAATTTTCCAGAATTTGAATTTGCAGGAATAAACGTATAGATCGCATTAATCAAATATAAATAAGAAAAAAGATTCTTTCTTTAATCCAATAAAAGATCAGTCATACCACGTTACCCGATTCAACACAAATCGCGAGATGTTGGGTGAGAGAAGCGGCCATTGAAAATGGTGGTTTGTTTTCACATTTTCTGTAAGATGTTTGTTATTTTGCTCAAAATTGCTCAATTATCGCTTCTACATCGATTTCTGATGCTCCAGTGTGGTGTGAACTGCTGATTTGGATGCCTACTAATGGCGGTCTCCTTTCACATCATCTTGCATCACACCGATGTACAGTGATACCTCAGCTCACGAACATAATTGGTTCCCAGAAAGTGTGTGTAAGGCGAAAAGTTCGTCTTCCGAACATTTATTTCCCATAAGAAACCATTAAAATGAGAATAATCCGTTCCCAGGGCCCCATAAAACATAATTTTCTACTAAATAAGCCTTAAAACTACACAAAAATATACCTTATTTTATGTATAATAAATGTGCTATTGTATTGTAATTAAAGAAATAAACTGTACTGTATAATAAAGTCGTTTTATTTACCTTTGTGATGGTAGTTGATGGCTTGATGGAATGGAGTGGGAGGAGGAGGGAGGGAGGGACTTACTGTTTGGAAGGAGAGTTTGGAAACGCCTACTGTTTGGAAACACCTTTAGCCACACACGCACCCTTAATAGCTTCCTTGTTCTTAAGGATGGGAGCAATGGTCGACTTAGCGTACTGGTACTGGGACGCTGAGTCACACAAACACACACCTCGTTCGTGTTTTTCAATGATCTCCGCATGTGGTGGGGTCTTTTTCGGTCCCACAATAGCAAAAGTACACTCAATATGGTCCAAAATGTCTATCAAACACAAACCACTTCCGCATTCAAAGAAAGGGGGTGACGGACTGGGACGCCGTGAGCGTGCGTCAGATTCTCGTGGCCGCCACCGTGGCGCTGTTCGACCGCGTGGTTTGATTCGTCCGCCGAAAACTAGTTCGTCAGCAGAGACTATATGCTCGCAAATTTAATGTTCTCGAGGCGAAAAGTTCGTGAGCTTAAGCGTTCGTCAGCGGAGGTTTTACTGTACTCATATGCACATAAAAAAATCCAGCTGTATTTACTCAGTTCAACTTGTAACATCCAAGTGAACAATTATAAACAGTTCCAGAAAAGACTTAATCACCTTCCCTATTGCACACCGATCCACATGGCTTCCACCTGTGATTGGTTGTAATCACTCTGATTAGTTCAACATAGATACTGCTTGAGCATTTCAGTGCTGGAAAGACATGGCCTGATGGTAATGAAAAGCGGGCTTGAGACCTAAAGGTCATGATGTTACTGAAAGCAATCAATCAGCTATATGTGGCAAGGAATTGTCAAAAGATCTCAAGGATAAAGTTGGGGAAAAGGCACCAGTCAGGAGACACAAAACATTTCTTGACTGGTCTTTAGAAGCACAGTAAAATGCATAATCAGGCATTGAAAACTATAAGGACCCTTCATGATTCATGCCCATCAACCCTATGGAAGAGTGAGGAAGACACTGGTCAGTGAGGCTACCAAATGGCAAGTTACTAGTTACAGGAATTGCGTCACTGTGCGCCTCTAACAACAGTATTAAGTTTAAAAACAAACAAACAAACAAAAAAGCCAAGTCTTGATTAAACTTTGCCAAAATGCAGTCAGAAATTTTTGATGCCAAATCAAAAACGATGTTATGATCAGACTGAATATGACCAAAATTAACGCCAAACAATATATCTGGTACAAAGCCAATACAGCTTACCGTCTGAAGAACACCATACCTACAATAAAACATAGAGGTGGTAGCATCCTGTTGTGGGGGTGTTTCTCTTCAGGAAGGACTGGGGCTCTTGACAAGATCGAGGAAAATGAATGGGGCAAAGTATAAATCCAGATTCTTGAGGAAAACCTGCTGCCCTCTGGTGTCAATGAGAAGGAAGTTCACTTTCCAACATGACTATGATCTGAAGTTGACCACAGAGTAGCTTGAAGGATTAAAAAGTGTAAACGCCCTTGCATGGCCTAGTCCAACCCAGCCATAAAATCTGTGGAATGACTTGAAGATTGCAGTCCACCAACCATTACCATCCAATTTAGCAAAGCTTGAACGATTCTGTAAAGAAAAGTCAGCAAATATTGGACAGTATAGATGCGGAAAGTTGGTAGAGAAGTATTCCAACAGAGATGGTTGTACTTACACAGGAGGGGGTGGTTTCTTTCACCATCTCACTTATTCCAGATTTATTTGTTCATTTTTTTTTTTTTTTTTTTCCCCCCAGTTGAGCCAGCTATTTGATTGGCCATGTCATTTTCACATGCAAAATTTGAGTTGTACTGAATTTCATTTTTGTTTGAAGACTAATAAGTGAATGTGTATTTAATGACCTGAATGATTTCAGTGACGGGACGGTGGTTGAGGAGTGAGCTACACATTTCCTTCCCGCCCTTCAGCAAGACACCTAACCCCCAGTTGCTCACTGGATGCCCCAAGTGTGTGGCAGCAAACTGCTCTGTGTGTGTGTGTGTGTGTGTGTGTGTGTGTGTGTGTGTGGGGGGGGGGTTTAAATGCACAGGCAGCAATTTCCCTTGAAGAGTTACTACTGTATAGCAAAAAACCATTTCACATGAAAATTTGGACTTGGTGTGTATTGGCCTTAAGGTTGTCAATGTTTGACTGGACTTGGAAGGAGGACAATGACCAATCAAGGCTCTCTCTCTCTCTCTCTCTCTCTCTCTCTCTCTCTCTTTTCCCCCCATGTAAACGAGCAGGGGGAATAGGATAAAGCCAGCATTCTATTTGCCCATGTTCTGTCAAGAGACTGGCATGACTCCTTTTAGTCCCAGCGGGATATCGGAACACATGCGTGCATACGCGTGTGTGCACACAGTCACAGTGAACAGATGGGGCTTGTGGCACTAGCGGACTGTACTCGGACTCGGTATGTGTTTACCGTCAATGTAGTCCTTTAATGCACCGCATTCTTTCCTCCGCTCTTGTTAAATGGATTATAAAGGCCAGCATGTCAATCTTCTAAGTCCACATTTTTTCCATCTCCTTTTGTCCTTGTTCTCGCCTTTGCCTTAGTGTTGTTTCTGCTGTCAGCCTGACCACATGCATCTTGTTGCCAGGCAACTCCTTTCATGTATCTTGCGGAGTCAAAGTATAATTGCAGGATTTGGGCAGGTTGAAAGAAACCCTTTTTACACAGAAATCCCACAATATTGCACCCCTCATTATAGTAGATTTATTTTTTTTTTACACTGAGCCAAGCAAAGTAATCCGTTTTGGAAGCAGAAATGTGATGTGCAACATAACAGAAGGTCATTATTTATGCTGGGGTGCAATGAGCATATTGATTTCAAAATAATAACCACAGGTGAACAGTTTTAAAGTGCTTTTGCTAGCCTTAAATGGGTATTTTGCTCTGCAATCATGACCCTGGACAATGGGTTTGTACAATCAGTGATATGAAGTGGTAAGCGGTTTGTGGCAAAAAATTTACACTGGCTTTATTTTGGATCTCTGCTGGTCTCGAAATAAAGCATGTCACTGGCAGAAAGGGTCAATCAGGTTCTGCCATGCCGGCGTGTCCCATCTGGCGGGGGGGGGGGGGGTCCTTTTTTGCCATTTGTCAAAGTGGCTGAGTCGGCAAATCCGTTGACTTTTGAGACGGGCCACAATTTCCTGAATATTGGTGCCATTAACATTGGGTCTGAACTGTTATACAGTTTAAAATATTAAAAAAAAATTTATCACTTTTAAATTTACCAGCATTTTATCAGCATGTTAAACGTGAAGTGACCATTACGAGGCAAAATACTTCGACAAATGTGTTCAGCTGGGGATCCAGTCAGTTTTTATCAATGAAAACTGATATTTTCTTTCATCACGGCCTGTACATTCAGTGCCATCCAGATAATAACCCCATAATAATTTATCCCATCATAAAATATCCCACAATAATACATCCCATAGTAATTTTCATATTCATCTAACACTATGCTATCAGATTCATGATGGGGAAACAATTAAATTATTTAGTAGCCTGTACTGCCCTCCCAAGCCAGACCGCAGTATCTGCAAAATCATGAAACTGAGAAAATTGAGCCCACTAGGTGGAGCTGATTGCACTTAGTCAGAAAAACATAAAAGGCCAATTTGGCTAAAATTGCAGATACTGCGGTCTGGCTTGGGAGGGCAGTGTACATTCAGAAGTCTTTGTATATTTGATCATGAACCTCTTTCGGTGTTTGTGTCACTTCCGGGCTCAACGGGTCGTCCTCAGGCGGGCGAGTAGACTTGGAATAATCATCTGCGGGTGAGCAAGTAGACGTGGGTCTACACATCCGCTTGGTGCAGTTTCGCATCAAATTATTTTATCTTTTACGATTTTTTTTTTTAATAAACAAAATAAGTTTTCCTTTTATATGAAAACTACATGACTTTGCATTTATTTATCCATTCTATAACCTGAATGACAACTTTATTCCGGTATTTTAGCCACTTTAGGCGGCGTGATAAGTAGAATTTTATCTGAAAATGCAGCTGAATAAACGCTCTCGCCGTCTGTCAGTGTTTCAGAGCGATTCTGATCTATGTGAAACTGCGCGAGCCATCAGAACCATCATGCTTTCTCTCTCTCTCTCTCGCTCTCTCATGCGCACACACACACACACACACACACACAAAAACTCTCTGGTGTGTTTTGCCGAATGCGGGCTCCACCCACACGCAACACACAACCGACGGACCGATTTCATTTAAATGTTTAAATGGACGGAATGTTGTATTTAAAGTGGAATTACAGTACCTGTTTGAAAGATCAGAGGTCCTGATTCAATATTAACTTGCTTCCTTGCGAGATCGGAGGTCTTGTACCACGGAGCACTCTGTTTCCATTCTCCTTCTGCTTCAATACCGTGCCGAAATAATCGCCTCAGTCACTGCATTTCCGCTTTTCAGTATGTTCTGGGTCCATGATGGATAACGAAATATAACACTGTAATGATCTCTCAAAAAGAACTCACGAGCCAACATTCCTGTTCAACTTTCCTCTCTCACACGTGTGACAAGCAGGAAGTATGGGTACAGTTCAGCTGCCTCCTGACCAATGGGAGGCCAGCAGGGTGGGATGTTGGGAGACAGCAAATGAGAGAGCCACTCGTGCATGGTTTGAATTTCGAATGGAGAGTTTGAATTTTTTAATGGCACGTTTGGCGCTTTTTGGAAAAAGAGGGTGTTTTCGTAAAAAGAGGATGAAAATTTAGGAAAATGTTTTTCGTAACTTGGAGTTTTCATACCCAGAGGGTTTTGTAAGTGAGGGCCGACTGTACTTGTATTTCTCTGGCAAGTGCATATGTCTTTCTACATATCTTTATGTGAAATGGCCACTTATAAACTATCTGAATGGTCACAGAATGACCGTGTTATGTAATCCATGCTGTCGTGTTCAATTATCTAATGAAGACCCTACATTATCTTGACAATGCTGCTGTTTGCTATTGAACCGCACTGACCGCCATAAATCACAAGATTCTTAAAATGAGTAAAATTTTCGCAGTGAATCTCAAAATCATGTATCACATTCTAGCTGCCTTGTAACTTTTATAATAGTTTTCACCTTATGTCTCTATAAGCAGTCCATCATTGCAATCCTATTCACATCGTGTTTAGACCTCCTGCTCATAATTGTTTTGCTACACCATCGTCCATTTAAACAGTATGAACCTTTTTCAATCCCGCCCCATGTGAGGCTGTATTGCCACGCTACTCTCATATTTTGGGAGAAGCAGAAATGCCCTCTATGAGGTGTGCTTTAAATAGACATCAATTCCAGTTCTGTTATTACCAATGATTTGAACACAGGCGCGGAGCAATTCTGTATTCAGATGATACACTGAGAAAGGTGCCACACGGAAGGGACTCGAGAGTGACAAACAACAGATTTCATATAAATGCATGTTGGACCAAAGTGTGAGATTCTAGCATCTACAAAGAATGCAGAAAGCAAAAAGGGAAGACAACACAATGGAGGGAGAGCAGAAGACAAACAGATGTATGTGGATAAATGGTAGATGGAACACAACAATAGAAGACTTCAGGCAGATGGAGCTGATTCTTGAATTTAAACAGGCTGTATTTGAGGACATGATGTTCTTCAGAGTTTGAAAAGAATAACAGGTTTGTACAGCAGAGAAGCTAAAGCTCTGTTCCAACTCCCTGTAGCTTAGATTATGATATTGTAAGGATTTGTATCCAAATTCCTGCCAGGATATTAGTTCCAACAAGGACTTGTATGAAGCAAAGTATATGAAAGTGAAGTGTTTAAAAAAAAAGAACTAATTAAGTTTCTAACCCAGCACTTCGCTTGTGCCAGCGGCACAGCGGTCTACTGATTAGCTCATCCACCTCACAATAAGAAAGTCCTGGGTTTGAGACCAAGGCTTGGCAAGGGTGTTTCTCTGTAGAGTTTACATGTTCTCTTCCTGCCTGTGTGGGTTTCTTCTGGGTACTCTGGATTCCTTACACAGTCTCGACATCTGCATTAGGCGAATGGTCTGTTCCAATTGCCCCTAGGTGTGTGTGTGTGTGCGTGTGTGTGTGTGTTCCTGAAGGAAGTGGGACAGACAGTCCATTTCCCGGATGTGTGGAATCAATTGTGATGCAGTTGGCCACCTTCTGGACCTGGACATCATATATTGTGTCTAGATGTGATAGATGACAGCCCACGATCACCTGTGCTTCTTCACCACCAGGGCCATGTCTTTTCTGTCCTTAGCACTGCAGCTGCCGTACCACACCGTTGCTCTCACAGAAAAAAAATTCCATTGTGGTGCTGTAGAAGTTCTTGAGCAGGTGAGAGGAGAGTCCAGTACATCTCAGCTTCCTGAGGAAGAAAAGCTGTTGTTGGGCTTTATCCAGGTGTGAGATGTTAATAGAACAGGTCAGATGAAATGTGGATGTCCAGGAACTTAATACTGTCCGCATGTTCCATCACCTCTCTGTGAATACAAAGAGGACGGTCTTTCGAGTCCTCCTATAGTCCAGTATGACCTTTTTGGTCTTTCTGATGTTCAGGATGAGGTTATTATTAGTTGAACACCAGTTTATCAGGTGCTGAATCACCTCTGTGTAATGGGTTTTATCATTGCCTGATATGAGGCCTACCACATTGGTGTCTTCGGCAAGCTTCACAAGCGTGTTTATGGAGTGCATTAGGAGCAGTCATGTGTAAAGAGGCTGAAGAAGGCCTGGCTGAGCACACAGCCTTGTGGTGTTCCAGAGTTCAGGACTTCAGTACCAGCTGCTCTGGGAGAAGACTGTTGAAAGCTGAACTGAAGTCCACAAATTGCATCCTGACAAACGTTTGGGTGCTCCAGTTGAGTCATTGCTGTGTGCAGTGCTCGTGAGACAACTTCCTCCCTAGAGTGGTTCTCCCTGTTGGTGAACTGTAGGCTGTCCAGTCTTGCAGGATTAGTGTCCTTGATGTGGTTAAGTAGGATCCTCTCGAATCTTTTCATGATTACCTGGGTCAGGATAACTGGTCTGTAATCATTTGAGGCAGGTGGCATATGAGATTTTTTTTTTCTTTCTTTTTTGGGGGGCACAGGCACAATGACTGAGGACTTGAGATAGAGAGGGGCCATAGCAAATTGCAGGAACAGGTTGAAAATGTCCTGGAAAACTCTTGCCAGCTGGTCAATGCATGATTTCAGGGTCCAGCCTGACACCTTATCTGGTCCTGCAGCTAACTGGGTTATCAAAGGCTGGCCATGTCTCTCACTGTCTATGGTGAGAGGTTCATGTAAAACAACCATTGCTAACTTTCGTAAAGAGTAGGCTGCATAGCCGTCAGTGTGTTTCTGCCCTGCGATGGTCTGGCGAGCTGTCCAGGATGTACTCTGCCCTCGCCCGGAGTTGGCTGGGATGGGCGCCAGAATTCATCCTCATCAGAATTTCTAGCAGGGAAAGGGTGTGATTAGTTTGATTTTGACAGATCACAGATGACAGACTTTCCTTGCTAGAAATTCTGATGAGAATTCAAGTCTTTTGAGATGCCTTAATGGGCTTTTCGAGATCTAGCTGCCAATAACATCTCATTTCCAGGTAAGAAGACATGATGAGAGGAAAAGAAGCAGCATGAATGGACACACACTTGTACCCAAAAAGGGTGCCCTTTTAATTTAACTTGTTTTCATTTTTTCCTGTGAGCCTTCTTTCCCTCCATCACAGACCTAACAAATCGTCACAAACTGAACCAGACAGAGGATAAGAAATCCATCAAGGCATGAGCTGCCGTCTCTCAGGCCCTGTTTGTCCTTATCTATAATTTAGACGTGTCGTGTAGTTGAGTGTAAATTGGTGTGATCGTTTGATTCACTGCTGTACACAAATCCCAGAGAGGGAGTGTCTTTTGAGGCCAAACACTGTCCTCTGTTGCATCTCCATGTGTTTTTGATTGTCTCTGGCTTTGAGCCTGTGAATTCTGGGAGAGTATATCAAAGTGATTTGTAATTTCACTGAGTGCTGTGTATTACAGTGCATGCCATAAATCACATTGACTTGACATCAAGTATGCAGAGAAGAGATGAGTACCCTGAGTATTGGTCCAACCTGCCAATGTCCTGTCAATACAAGTCACAGATGCTGAAGCATAATTACATGGAAAGTTGCTTGAATAAATAAAGGTTGGAAGACCGTCTACTAGTTTAAAGAAATATAGAAATGATGAGTGACTCATCGCGTTCTGTGGCAGTCTAGGAAGAGTGACTCCACTCGTGATACTGTATTGGCCTACAGCACCCAAAGAGGAGCCTTAGTGACTACAAATGTCTCACTTTAAAAAAAAAAAAAGATAAACATTGATTAATGGTGTTCCTAGACATGTAATATTTCACAGTCCAATTCAATTCTATTTATGATTATATTTTCCAAGAACTCATATTTAGCTCCTGCTTTCACCGAAGGTGAGCAGAGTGCAAACTATAGAAATGGGTTCTGTCTATCCATCCATAAGACTTGTTCGTGCAATAACTTTCGAAGGAAATTTTTTACCAAGGTTGGTGTAAAGCTCCCTCTCGGGGGTCAGCAGGGAGCAGTGGTATTGCCTTAACCGTGTTTGAAGGTCAATTTTGCGAAACAGTAGGCCCTCGTTATTCACGGGCATTCGGTTCCGGCCCCTCCCGCGAATGAAGATAATCCGCAAGTTCTGGACCCTGAAGTAAAACCCCATGTACGTGAATGATCAATCGGAACTAAAATACTATGTATCTATTACATGTGCTAAAATATGCTTCTTAAACACATTCTATAGACAGTCTGACTCATTAATACAGTATTAATGTAGTGATTATCAAGAAAAACCAAATGAAGTGGATACGAATGAAATGACATGATGTGGATACTTCAATAAACAGGGAGTTACAGAACAGAACAGAACATAAAATCTCACACAAATATTCTATACATTAACTTGGGTACAGTACTGTACTGGAATAATAACCGAAAATGGAATCTGCTGTACTGGAATAATAACTGAGAATGGAACCTGCATTAGTTTCCGTGATACCGCTAGTTACTAGAATACAAAGGCAGGTTCCATTCTGATGATGACCTTGTTTCATACAACATTCACCTTCATAGCACTTCCACACAAAAACTCCATGCTACACTAGCTCTGATTGCCTTTTCATTTTTCTGTACTTTCATTCACTTTATAATGGCGCCCTACTGCAGCAAAACGTTTTCCTTCCTGAACCATATCAAGCAGTTCTACTTTTTCATGCAGCGTCATTACCTTTTTCTGGCGCTTCGGCACCTTACTAGAAGCCTGAGAAGGTGCGCAGCGTTTGGGTGGCATGACGGAGCTTAACTGTAATTAAAAACACACACACTAAAAAAGCTCATGCACAAAGTGTGCTCGAATGAGGAAAACTGTATTTCTCTTGTTGAAGATTGTTAGTGTGATAAAGAAAGATACAGGGAGCCCTCACTTGCCGTGGTTAATTGGGACCGAGATCCCCATACGACCATCGAAATCCGCGAAGTAGGATTACCCCCATTCCCCCACCCCGACTGACACATACGTGCATGTATATGTGTATATAATCTTAATAAATACATATCCAATGCTATAAATGCTTATATTAACAATTAAACATTGGAAAACTAACATAAGATGTAAATAAAATATAAATACAGACGCTCTCCAACTTAGCAACATTCGTTTTGCAAACATCCGGAGATACCAACAAAGCTGTTCAAGGTCGAAAGTGAAATGAAACTGAGGAAGAAATAGAAATGGCATAAAATCTACAGAAAGATAGATCATAAATAGAAGTATGAAATATGATTAAACATTATCCCGAGGTACCCTTAATACTAAGCTCCGACAGAGGGGGGGCGTGGCTGCGCAGAAGCAGTTTTGATGGGAGATTTTGTTTTGTGTTGGTTTGGGTTTTTTTTTTTTTTTTTTTGCATAATTGGCTTTGTTTTTGTGACAGTTTCCTTAACTTTTCCACCTACTCTTCCTTAATTTCCTTATTTTTTAATTCGAATAATATTTATTTATTTATTTTCAAAAAACGTGATGCACTGAAGCTGCATTAATTGAAGCGCAAAGTAGCGAGGGATCCCTGTATTTGTCAACTGTTGCATGCCCAATGAAAATCAGTGCTCTTTGTTTAGCAGCAATTATAAAAAGAAAATGCACAAAACAACTAAGAAATTACACTAAGCTATACATGTGCATATACTTACATACACATTCTCATACATATATCATACATGCACCTGTACATCTATTCACATGTTCACACATTTACCGACTACACATAGATTCACCTATTCAGCCTTTTACAGAAGGGTGAATGATATGCCAGAGGTGCAGGATATACACTGGGTAAGAGGTAGAGCTTTTAGTTATAAGGTACCTGGTGCTAAAATGTTATGATGTTTGAGACCTGCTCTAAACATGAGTATTGTACTGTCCAGGAAGGTGGTCTGAATGATGTTTATTTTTGTCAGTGTGCGTGATGGTGGCAGTGGTGATATATTTAACAGCTTATGGGTAAAAGCTGTTGTTAAGTCTGTAATACCCTCATTTCACTGGAGCACAGCAGACTTACGGCAGCAAAAATGTTGTCATCCGCAAACGTTCTGCAATTATTCTCTCATCTTTCGTGTGATTCCGTAGTTATTCCTCAAGTCTTCCTCCACTTCTGTATGCTTCCAGCAGGCCAAAATATTACGTGAATATGCTTTTGAACATGTTTGAACATACTTTGCCGTACCTGTTCCGCACATGCTGTTGAACGTTCCAGGAGTATAAGAATTTCCGCCTTTCCGTACGAGTTTCACCCATTTTCTGTGTAAAAATGTCGAAGCTCTTCTGTAGACTGCGTTCCACGCCTTTGTGCTACACAATCCTTGCATGCCATAGTCGAGTGCAGGCATGTGATTCTTCTGCGAAATATCGGAATTCCAATTTTTTCATTGTCCCAGTTTAAAAAAAACAAACAAAAACCTGAGACGAATATGTCAAAATAACCTTTTCCGCTTTTATTCTGTTCCGAGTTTTGCATAAAATGACCTCTCTTGAGACCTTATGACCTTACTTAAGACTATGACGTTATGACCTCTCTTGAAACGTTACTGCTGATTGGCTGATGTTGAAACATGTACGTAGACATACACACCACTTCCAATCTGTTGAGCTATCGAAAGGATGTCAGTGATCGAGAGAAAAGATGCTGCTCGAATCAAAGAATTAGATAAAGGCGTGAAAAACAAGTTTAGATGGGAATGGATGGAAAAAGAATCCGTAGCATTCATAGGTAAAAAGAAGGTGACGAATTTGTTCGGTGACTTCTTCTGCAAAATTGATCGAGCTGGGAAGGCGTTGTGTACATGGTGTAACGACACTATCGACTACGGTGGAAGGGCTTTTAAGGCGTTTGACAGCCACGAGAAAAGCAAGAAACATAAAAAAACTGGACTTAAGGAAAACAAATTATTCAATTGCCGGGAAATTCCAGAACCCTACGGACTTAACCCTTGGTATGCCGTTCGACCAGAAACTTCGGTGCAAAGAAAAGACCCAGTGAAACAACCAGTTTCTGACGCCAAATTAACTACTGTTAATTTTGAGGTATGTTTGAGAATTTTCTTGTCGAGTTTCCGATTATATTTTTCAAATTATTGTGAATGCATGCATGTGCATGTGCAGGTGTAGGACGTTCACGTGTTTACTCCGTGAACTGAATCAAATGAGCCGACTCTATGGTCACTGAATAATTTTTCTGCTGTTTAGAATAAATAAATTATTGCCGCATTAACTCACAAATAGGCATTGTTATTCAGTGTTTCTAAACAACAGCGGGAGTGTGTGCTCGTGTAATTAGCCTATTAATATTGTAAATGTAAAACTATGAATCTGAGACTCGACCGAAATGCCTCAGCATCCAGGACAACAAACTTTCTAAGCAGCCTCCAGAAGGACAGTTCAGGCTGCACAAAAGGAAACAAGAAAGTGCCATGCTAAAGCACTAAAGACAAAGAAACTTCAATTCAAAAAACTTATGTCATGTATACCATGTCATGTGTATAGTTTGTTTCCAGATTGTGTTTAAAGACAAGGACTTTTGATAATAGTGTTGTGAGGCGGGACATATCAATACAAGAGTGACTATTTGATTTGTGACTGTGACACTTTTATTAGTGTTGGAATCCCACATGATAAACCCACAAGTTGAGGTACAGGATGCATATGGAGATTAGAAATTAAACTTTCTAGAGCTCTTTCAGTGTCATGAAATAGCCTTTCCCCCCTTCTGAACTGCTTAAAACCTAGGAGCTTCTGGGGAGGAGCTTCGGGGTGGGGGCTTCGCTCTCCCCCCCCCCCCCTCTATAAATTCAGATATTTTGGTGATGGTCAAATCACATGCCTGCTAGTGCAATGGGGGTATAAGAATTTCCACTTTTCCATAGGGTTTTCACCCATTTTCCATGTAAAAATTCCGGAGTGTTTCCGTAGACTGTGTTCTGCGCCTTTCTGCCACGATCATTGCATGCCGTGAAATGTGGGTATTAGTTCTTGTTTTTAGTGTCCTGTACCTTTTTTCCGGAGGCGAGGAGGGATGAAAGGGGGTGTCCAGGCTGTGTGGGGTCCCTGATAATTCCACTGGCTCTCCTCTGAAGTCTGTTGGTGGAAATGTCACTGGGGTGGGGGGGTGGGGGGGGGGTAGAGTATAGTTCCAGTCACTGCCGTCCTCACCACTCATTACAAGGCCTTTCTGTCCTCTTCAGTACAGCTGCTAAATCACACTGTACAGCAGTATGTCAGGAGGCTCTATATGGCGGAGCGGTAAAACTTTGTCAGTAGGGTTGGGTTAGACAGGCTTGTTAGAGCTTTCTGAGGAAGTACTATACATCCTTCGTTGTGTTTTCCCCACCTGGTGGGTGATGTTTGTGGTCTAGGTGAAGTCAGCAGAGATCTGGACTCCAAGAAAGTTGAAGCACTCCACCTTCTCTACCTCCTGTCCATCAATGTAGAGTGCAGAGTTCTTACTTTTTTCAATGTCCTTAAGTCCATTATCATCTGCTTGGTTTTGGACATGTTTAGATTGTTGCTGTCGCACCATCGCCGCAGATACAGGACCTCCTTCCTGTGGGCTGACTCGATATCCATATTCGGAAATACCACAGGCCTTGCGTGTTTATTGCAACAACTTGATCAATTATGGATCTCGCGGATGTATGGCACTTATGGCCGACAGACAAGCGCACTCGGAGGGAATTACTAAATATTTATTTCGTTTAGATTACGTGAAATCCCATTGAAATGTAACTTAATCAAAGTAATATGTATTGGTAAAATCATTGTGTGACAAACTTACTCGCATTGTTGATAATAACAGTTTAATATGTACGGGAATTTTATTTTCATTTTATTCATTTTTTTAAAAAAGTTTTCAGCCAAACGTAAGTAATTCGTGTTCAATTTTAAAATATTTAATACATTGGTGATGGTTGTCATATAAATTATTACACTGTTGTTTTTATTTACCTGAGTAATATTACAACATTAATTAGTAACTAGCAGGTTGGGACAGTTACTTGAATATGTTTCATAAATTTATAAAGTGGTTTACCGGAAATATTTGTGTATTTTTTCATCTTTCATTTATGCAACACAAAACATAGAGACATGGTTGACCTATTTCTCAATTCTCTGTATATATTATATTGCAAATATATGTATGTTTACGAATAATTATACAGTCGGCTCTCTACTTACGAAATTAATCCGTTCCAGAGCCTTTTTCGTAACCTGGAGTTTTCGTAAGTAGAGGTGCATTTTACATGTAAAACGCCTGATTCGTTCCAAGGCTCCCAAGACTACCCGATATACCCTTTAAAAATGATAAAAGTACACAAATTTTGTATGAAATATGCATGAAATATGTGTTAAAAGTAAAAGAAAATTATTTATTAAACCATTTAAACATTTTATTAACATATTAAACCATTTTATTAATTAAACCATTATTAAACATTTTTTATTAACACACACACACACACAGACACATACAAAAACAACACACATTTGTGGCGCGCTCCGCCGAATGCAGGCTCCGCCCACACGCAATGCGCAGCCGACGCCGGAGCTTTTGAAACGGGGTATTCAAAGCGCACTTACCTGACAGATCAGCGGTCCGGACTCAACATTCACTTGTTTGCTTGAGGGATCAGAGGTCTGGATGAGCCGCGCCCCGTCTCGGGGGCTCCGGTGTCGGTCGCGACGCTGCGCACACTCTGCACGCTCCGTGGCGCGGTTTGCTGCAGCCGACGCCGGAGCTTTTGAGACAGGGCGCGCCTTGTCCAGACCTCCGATCTGTCAAGCAGGCAGGTGCGCTTTGAATACTTTTTTAGTACTGAACATTCACCTGTTTGCTTGAGGGATCGGAGGTCCGGCTGAGCTGCGTTTTGCCCACATTCAGCAGAGTGCGCCACATTTGTTAAACATTTACGGAATTAAACAACTTTAAAAAATGATAAATAAGCTGCAATGAGCACTCTCAAAACTTATGAACCAACAGTACAGCTCTCCTTTACGCGTGTGACAAACAAGCTTTATGTGTACAGTACTGTGGAGATTCAGCTCCCTCCTGGCCAATGGGAAGCCAGCGGGGCGGGATGTTTGGGAGACAGCCAGTGAGAGAGCAACTCTCGCGTTGTTTGAATGGCTCGTTGGAATTTTTGAATGGCGCATTTGGCGCTTTTCATAAGAAGTTGATGTTTCGTATACAGAGGACAAAAATTTAGGAAAATGTTTTTCGTAACTTAGATTTTTCGTATTCAGAGGTTGCTAGATGCTAGATGATATGTTGACCAACTGTAGATAGCAAACAGGCTCCGCCCTGGACCCTAACACCCCCCCCTCTCTAAAGTTCAGCTGAAAATATATTTCGCTTTTGCCATGTATGAATTTTGCAGGCTGTATTCAAGCTGATCATTAAATGGTGACTTTGAATTGTTTCTTTACCTTTTGCTAGTCAGTAAAAATTTAACTCCAACTTTATTAAATCTATTTGTAAAGTCAGTTTCACAACAGCACTGTTCCATTTTGCATTGGGTTTGTGTGTTTGTTTTGCATATTCCTTTTATGTCATTGGTGCTCCATTGCTTTTACAATTATGTCATTTGTATTTACTCACTGAGCTCTCTCGCTCTCTCTCTCGCTCTCTCTCTCTCTCCATGTATATATATATATATATATATATATATATATATATATAAAACTGTATAATAAAGGTACTGTAATTACTTTTTATTTGTATCCTTGGCAAAAGGAACTGTAAAACTAAATCTTGTACACATACCTAATATCTCTTTTCTAATATTAACAAATAAGGACTTTACCTTGTGTTACCTTATATTGGCACAGTGACTACTTGATTTTGTTTGAGAAGTGATGAGTAGGATAGTTCTTGTTGGTGGTGGTTTTATTAGTGCATCAGCACTCGAGTTATGTGTTGAGTTCAGTTATATTGTGTTCACATTACTTTTGTTCCGCATCATTTGCCTTGTTAATTCGGTTTATTGACATGGCATCAGTGCGACTCCGAATGTGTTTGAACATACCCTAGTATCTCCAGTTCCAACTGTGGCTGGTGGATTTACGCCGGTTTTCGTTATTGTGCCCTCTGCTGTCTAAACAACTCAATTACAGCTAGGAGAAAATAAAATAATTGCAATTCCCCCCCCCCCCCCCCCAATCAATTTGTACTGTCATAAATGAAGAGAACTTGGGACACAAACAGAAGTGAAAAAAGAGCTGACAGTATTTTGTTGTGTATGCATTTCAGATATCTGAACACTTTAGTGAAGCTGGTTCCACAAGTGCTGCAGCTCCAGGAGCAACTGCGAGAAGCCGTACAGAACGGAGACATGGAGACGTCTCACGGGATCTGTCGAATCGCTGTCTCCCTGGGGGAGAACCATTCCAAGTAAACACAGAATATACATCATCACATTGATGTTTATTTCTTCAGGCTGGTAGCAGTAACATTGCTCTGGTTTTGCCGCAAAGGGTGTTTGCTTTACATTCAGTGTCAGAACAGAAAATATGGCTATGTCTGACTTCACATATTTCATATTTTTAAATGGTGTTGAAGGCATTATCTTGTCAGGCTGTCTGTCCAAACTTGCAGCCTGGTTTTTTTTTTTTAAGTTTTGCCTCCATCTATCTGTGTGAGGTTCTCATTATTATCTTAAGATTAAGCAGTCGAACATTTGTACGATTTTTGTCATTATTATTGCAACATTCTGAGCTCCAGTGATCCAAACTTGGTCAAGGTCTGTGTAGCAGTAGATTTGTAACAATAGAACTAACTTTGTTTAGTTGTTACCTTGACCAAGAAGGTTATGTTTTTTTTTTTTTTTTCAAACAGTGCCTGTTTGCAACTTTAAGCAAAACATGGATTTGTGTGTGTGTGTGTGTGTGTGTGTGTGTGTGTGTGTGTGTGTGTGTGTGTGTGAGAGAGTGTGAAGTATTGCCCAAGAGTCCTCTTCATTAGATTTTGGGGATTCAGGTAAAATTTTGGATCCTGGAATTTTTTAAATATCTTTTAACATTTTGAGATGGTGATTGTGATGGTCCAGTAGTGGGTGCTGTGTACTTACTTTTTTTGGCTTGATGGAAGATTGTACTCTGAGCGCCCTCTAGATTTTGTGTGTGTGTGTGTGTGTGTGTGTGTGTGTGTGTGTGTTAGTATGATTATACAAAAAGTTATGTTTGGATTTTCATTTTTTTTAAACCAGGGCTGTGGCTTTGGACAAGATTTTATGATGCCAATTTCTGGATCTAGGATTTAAAAAAAAAAAAGGAAAAAAATCTTTAAAATTGTGAGATCAGACCCTTTTTTCCTTCCTTAAAAATGTCACATTACAGAAGGCCCAGCAGGTCAAGTGAACTTTATATATTTAATTAACCACACCCCATCAGAAGTCTTTTTTCATTGTTCAGATCATTATTTTCACTTGAAATTAGATCATCAGTAAATTCTTGGATCAGAAATAACTTTGAGTTCATAGCAATAGCAAAGACACAGTGATGATATTGATCATGCCGCTCTAGTGTATTCTGTCCTGTACGCTTATTCTGTGTGTACAGTACTGTCTGTGTGCTGTTGTGATTAATTAATGCAGGACTTCTCAGTGCTTTAGGACCACGGGCCATGCTAGAAATATCTCTGTAGCTTCCCTCTAAACACTCTGAATGACACGCCTGTGTAGCCTTTTAAATGATTGTGTTGTGTGATGTGTTGTCTCATGTAGGGCTCTTCTGGAGCAGGTGGGGCAGTGGCAGAGCTTCCTAGCACTGGTCAATATGATTATGTTCTGCACTGGCATCCCTGGCCACTACCCGGTCAATGAGACCACAAGCTCTCTCACTCTAACATTCTGGTACACGCTGCAGGTATGTAAACACACGCTTGTTAAACATCCCAGTCCAGATATGGTAAATCCTTTGCTATTATAATAAGCTCCAGAATTTGGAGTAGGGCTGTGGCCAGAAATAAGTCATTTAATTGTCTTTCTATAAGTGTATTGTATTCTCAAACACACACACACACACACACACACATGTACATATAAATTTACATATAATGACATTAAAAGAATGTTCTCTGCATAAAAATTCTATAAAGCACAGTAAACATTAGTAATCTAATTAAGCATTAGATATGATGATGAGTTTTTGTTTAAAAATAGAGCAGCATCAGGTCCGGTTTGTGCAGTTTTATAATTACAGAATCTACTGGGTCTCTCAGAACCAGTCACAGGTCTCCTAGAAGTGAGTCATTATGTGGTCAGCAACATAATGAGGCAATTAAACAAAGTTAGCAGAACAATTCATAAATCTGTTCCTGTTAAAGGGAGTTGATGTGATTTTTTAAATTTTTTTTTAATTATTATTATTTTATTTTATTATTATATATATTTTTTCCTTCAAGAAACAATTTTTAATTCATTTATTTCTATGTGAATAAAGGCTGACTTTTAAGAGTGGCTGCAAAGCTGTCAGCGTGTTTCCACCCTGCGATGGCCTGGCGAGCTGTTCAGGGTGTACTCTGCCCTCGCCCGGATTCGGCTGGGCTGGATTCTAGCCTCCCCACAACCCTAATTAGGATTGAGCAGTTATAGAAAATGTACGATGACGAATAAAGACTTTAAGCTGTATGTGCCTACCAGTTGACTCGGTAGCTCCATGTACTGAGCCTTGTCTCTCACAAATTGAAATGAGCAGAACTTTCCAATCCCCTAATGCATGTTTTTGAGCGAGGAATGTCTCTGGTGAGCCAATAAATGACTTTATTAATTCTGTGAGTCAAACATCATCATTGTCAGCTATGTTTGGTGAACAGAAATTGAACCATGATAAGCGAATGAGGCAATATTAAAATCTATTGCGGTCTTGGGGTACTTGATGATGATCTCATATGCATTATATTTCCTCATGACATCAGTCATTCAATGCACTCAAATGGACAACTTGAAATAACTGGCTTGGTAAATTAGACCCAGCTTCCCATTAGCAGTGTGTTATTGTGTTACATCAATGACTGCAATTTATTTGGTCTGAAAGCTGTTCAAAACAATAACAATACCCCAACAGAGTGAAGGCTGAGGGGTAAAAATTTAGTCTGAATGTCCAGCTGCAATTTCTCACAGAATTTAGGAAAACCATTTCAGTATTCAGTAGTCGATATTCAATAGTCTGGAGTAGAACACAAAGGCTAAATATAATATACTGTATATACAAATCCTTTTTTTTTTTTTCCTCCACATTTAAAAATCTACAATCAATATTTCCTAAAGACACGCTGTGACAATTTAGAAAGAAAGACGGACGCTTATTTTTCTGGCTTACTTCACTGCATGTTTGTTTATAGCATGGTTCCTTTCATAGCACTAAAAATTTGGGGTCAAGTGAACTTAAATTAATGACGCACAGCTTGTGTCAACCGGAGATTTAGCTCAGTTGGTAGAGCGTCCGCTTTATCCTTTGGAAGGTCGGGCCGCATAAGACGTTAAAATTTCGCAGTTGTTGCTTCCTGCTTGGCGCTCAGCATCAAAAGGATAGAATAGCGCAATAACTGGCGCTGCACAGTGCCTAGAGCACAAATCAAATTTCAATGCACATTGTGGCAATAAAGAATTGTTTCTTGGTTGATTTGTTGCTAATTACACCATAATTTACTCCTGAAAAAGGTGATGTCTTGCAGAACGGTGAATGGTGGTGAGTGTATTAATTGGGATCAAGACCCCCCCCCCCCCCCACAGCTGTCGAATTCCGCGAAGTAGAATCAACCCCCTCCCCCCCGGCATATATATAATATCAATAAATACATATTCAATGCTATAAATGCTTATAATAACAAACATTAAAAAATAATGCGTATGATGTAAATAAAATATAAATACAGACGCTTGCGCGCACACAGATGTGCATGCGCACCTCACATAAAAATGGAACTAGTTTTGATGGGAGGTTTTGGGTTGTTTTTTTGTTTTATGTTGGTTTAGGTTTTTTTTTTTTTTTTTTTTTTTTGCATAATTGGCTTTGTTTTGTGGCATTTTCCTTAACTTTTTCCCCCTATTCTTTCTTAATAGCCTTATTTTTTAATTCAATGAATGTTAAATAATACAAAAAAAACAAAACTCGATGCACTGAAGCCGCATGAATTGAAGCGCAAAGTAGCGAAGGATCCCTGCAAACAGCAAACAGTTTTTCTTGTTGTAAAGAAATTTTAAGCATGTTCAAAAATTTTTTTGTGAATTTATTTTTCTGCAAACATTTACAAAAAAAAAAAACAAAACAATTGTAGGCATTTGTAACACATTAAAGGTTGCGAAATTTGTTTTTGGTTCACCAAGTAGTGAACACAATGCTTGGCGGGGGGGGGGGTGGGGGGGGGGGTGTCTTATAGGGTTGTGCCCATCAGTAAGGGTGATTCCGATCCATGATTTGATCAGGAGCTGGCAAAAGGTTCCAAATGTTTGCAAACTGAGGCAAAAGAGGGGCGGGCAAATAGTTGCTAATCATCACAAACATTGATCCTCAGTCATGTTCACTAACTGTATTTCACAAGTACCTTGCAAACATTTGCTGAAACATCGCTAATTGTCGAATCCTGCTTCTTGTCAACATTTATCTGAAAAGTTGGCAACTCCAAAAATCACAATGTTTGTTAACATTGCTGGTCTGTGAGATAACTTTAAAAGGGAATCAAGACAAATTTGTGGTGGTTGATTTAATTGCTAATTCCGCTATTACTGAATGCTAAAAAAACAAGGCTTAATGCTGCACACTTGTCGAGAATCTTATATGCTTTTAAAAATAAAATGGGTTAGTCAGATTGTGTTTTGTTTTGCTGCGAGAGTTGCTGCTTTTTGAAAAAACATGTTTGTTGCAGGATGACATCATGACGTTCGAGGGAGAGAAGCAGGTTGTATATCTGCAGGTTTACAGGCCTGTGTATTTCCAGCTGGTGGATGTGCTGCTCCACAAGGCCCAGTTCCCTAGTGATGAGGAGTACGCATCCTGGTCATCTGACGAGAAGGAGCAGTTCAGGATCTACAGGTGTGTAGTCATGTGTCGGATCCGTTGCAGTCTTATGGTGTTGTGCTGAAAAAAATAAGACTTTGTTTGAAAGAATTGTTTTCCTTAAATTGAGTTGCATGCAGATGGGCTGCCGTGAGCTTTGGAGAGTCAGGGTTGAAGAGCGGGACAGTCTACACAGTGTCGACGTTATTGTGAAGGGAAATGTGAACAGGACTGTTTGGTTTATTTGGAACTTTCACTTTTATTTTAGAGTGGACATTTCTGATACCCTGATGTATGTCTACGAGATGCTGGGAGCCGAGTTGCTTAGTAACCTGTATGATAAACTCGGCAGGCTGCTTACCAATGCAGATCAACCAACATCCTGGCAGGTCAGATACTACACAAACATACACAGACTCATAGACACACACACTCAAACACCCTGATAAACCTAAAGAACAGGGCTTCTTGTTCATGTTCTTGGCTCAGCTGAAGAGCTTTTGCAGTCGTTTTTGGTTTTCGTTACCTGTTTGTTTGTTCTCTTCAGCATACAGAGGCTCTCCTGTACGGGTTCCAGTCCATAGCAGAAACAATAGATGTGAACTACTCCGATGTCATTCCTGGCTTGATTGGCCTTATTCCTCGAATTAATATCAACAACGTACAGCTTGCAGACACGGTCATGTTCACAATAGGTCTGTATGAGGAGAATTACGGAGGAATCTTTTTGGATTTTATATTTATATACATATATAAGGTTCACTCATCGTCTTTCTCCCTCTCCTTTCCTCTTTACCTGTATCTCTCTCTCTCGCTCTCTCTGTTTGGTATATCTTGGTCTCTGTTTCTTTTTCTTTCTCTCTCCCTCTCTGTCTCTTTGTTTCTCTGTCTGTCTATCGCTCTCATTGTCTATCTTTTTGCCGGTCTCCATCCCTGTGCCTGTCTGCCCACCCTTGTCTTCATGCCTCTCTGTCTCGTTTTGTGTATCTCTATTTCTGGCTCGGTCTCTCTCTCTGTCTCTCTCTCTATCTATCTATCTATCTATCTATCTCTATGTCTCTCTCTGTTTCTCTGTGTTTGTCTTTCTCTCTCATTGTCTGTCTCCATCCCTGTGCCCCCCCCCCCGGTGTGTGTAGGAGCGTTGGCAGAGTGGTTGGCGGATCATCCCGTAATGTTGAGCAGTGTGTTGCCGCTGGTGCTCCAGGCTTTAGGAAATCCAGACCTTTCCATCTCAAGCGTTTCTACCCTAAAGAAGATCTGCAGAGAGTGCAGATGCGACCTTCTGCCCTATGCCACAAACATTGTTGCCGTGTCACAGGTAGGGATTCTTCAAATCAAGAGCTCACTTCCTGTATGTTTATTCCTGTGTACACTAATAATTCCCCACCTTTCTCTTTCTCTGATACAGGAAGTGCTTATTAAACAAATACACAAGGTCAGTAATTTCATTATTCCTCTTTCAGATATAAACTATTTTGTTGGCTGAGTAAGGCTGGCAGATACATTGAGAATTTCACATTATTGTGATATGATCACGATTTAACAGAAACTTTCATTCAGAATGAAAAGGTAACGTCAGTGTTTTTATCAGCACAGTAATTAGGAGTCTTTTTTAAATACAGAATTAGCTTAGTAAATGTTAAGCCCGCTATATTACAATCTTGGTAATGGACATAGTGGGAGATAAAGGTGACCCTCACAAAACTGGAATAAACAGCAGAAAAATCCTGGATTAAACAAGGTAGCGTTCAAGAGCAAAGACCAGAAACACCACACACAAGTTCAGCACTGGAGCTGATGGACATGCGCAGTTATCACTGACTCTCTCACTCATTTGTTAAACTGCTGAATCTTACTAGGGTCACAGAGAGGTTAGTGCCAATCTCAGTCTACTCTGGGTGAAGGTTGAGTTCACCCTGAACAGTTCACTAGTCCATTGCAGGACCATGGCTTTCTCTCTCTCTCTCACACACACACACACACACACACACACACACACACACACACACACACAATGTTCCTTTTCACACCTTGGGGCAATTTGGAACTGCCTAATACTGTACACATCTTTGGACTGTGGGAGGAAACCAGAATACCTGGAGGAAGCCCATGCAAGCAGTCAGAACATTCTAATGCTGCCACACAGAAACGTGCCATCGTAACGCCTGATTTGAGTTGTAACATTGTGCAAATTTCTCTTTTCCCCCTCCATCTCTCTCTTCCCCTCTCTCCCTCCCTCTCACTCTCTCTTCCTTCCCCTCTCTAGACAAGTCAGTGCATGTGGCTGATGCAGGCTCTCGGTTTTTTGCTGTCTGCACTGCCAGTGGAGGACATTCTGCGTAATCTGCACTCTCTCATCACACCCTACATCCAGCAGCTTGAAAAACTGGCTCAAGAAACCGTAAGAATCAGATGCATCTTACATTTACCATTAAAACCTGAATATGTATGATCCCAGAGGGTACACGTATATTCAGGAAGAACAGATAAGACCAGAGGTAGGGACATGATTGGTCATTAGCGCAGGCTCTGTAATGTGTACCTCTGAACATACTTCAAAGAGGAGATCATATGATTTTTTTAATTAATTTATTTTTTAACCCATAAATGTTGTTGGAGTGTTCAATGGCTGTGTTAAACGACACCATAGTTTCAAATAACAAGGTTAGTGTATGTTTGTTTCCCCTCTGGACTGTTTGAGCTGCCCATAAACACACGTTTTTCATAGTTTTTGCTCCCACCCACAAAGTGGCTCTGGTGGGCTGTAGGAAGTGGGTCCACCTGTCCATCAGACTTTAATGCTCGCTCACATGTAAGCAATCGATTGATTAACTAGTTTTTACACCCAAGCCCAGTGGCTCATCAGGCCGGTGCTTATCCCCGGTTTCCGTAGCGTGAAGCAATCATGAGTTGAACTCTTCCTGGATGGGACGCTAGTCCATCGCAGGTTACCTTCCCTGTATATTTTTACTGGTACCCATTTATACTGCTGGGTGAACAGAGGCACACTTGTGGTTGAGACCTTGCCCAGGGGTCTTAGCACAGTGAAAGTCTCAGTGGAATTTGAACTCACAACCTCTCGATCATGAGCCCAACACTCTAACCACTACACCACCGGCTCCACATTTCACATGTAAGCAGCCACGGGCAAATGTAAAAGGAATTTTTGTTGAATGGTAACTGAATTTATTTTTGGAGGTAGTCGGTCAAGTTGGAGGTGAATGATTTGTATTCACAGTCTTGGAAAAAGTTTTGGACCTGTTCAAAATTTGGAGTGAATTCAGAGTGGCTCAAATGTAAGCGAACAACTTTGGAAACAGTTTGGTCATTTTTGCCTGTTTATGAACAGTTTGAGTGACTGATTTTTGACCATGTGACGCGAATCGATCCCTTTTGACAAAGGAAAAAATGATGAAATTATGACGCATCATGTGAAACCCCCCCCCCCCCCCCTTTTTTTTTTTTTTTAAAGAAATCCCATGAAATGATGGACAGGTCACACAAATCCACCCCTTTTATAAAGAGGCGTGTGTGCTTCGGTTTACACTTTTGTTTATTTAAAAAAAAAAAAAAAAAAGATCTTCAGATTTCTTAATGCACCATGCCTCTTGTCAACTCACACATGTATAATAAAAATATATTACTTGTATCCCTCACTTTCTGTGGTTAATGGGGACCGAGAGCCCCCTCCTGCACGGCCGCAGATTTCTGCGAAGTAGGATCGACTCCCCCTGACTGTTGTATACATGTATATGCGTATATAATATCAATAAATACATATTCAATGCTATATATGATAAGATAAGATACAGCTTTATTAATCTCACAATGGAGAAATTCACTGTTTCAGGCTCTTGAGGTACGTACCATCAGTAGGGGGTGCAAAAATAGATATAAATACAAACATACACACATACATATATATATATATATTGTATAAGTAAATAAATAAATAGATACATAAATAGTATAAATTAATAAACAAGAAAAGAAAAGAAGGGAACGACTTTGTAGACTGGCCTATATTCAAGTGTATATGTATCTGAGGACAGAGTAGATGGGTTGATATGGTTCACAGTCAGTGGGGTAGATGTGGTTGATAAAGTGCACGGGGTTTTTATTGCACATAACCGGTATTTTCACAGACAGTTACAAAGTGGCGTTGTACAGTCTGACAGCGGTGGGAATGAACGACCTGCGGTAGTGCTCCTTCCTGCACTGAGGATGTCTCAGTCGTCCACTGAAGGAGCTACTCAGCTTCTCTACAGTCTGGTGCAATGGGTGAGAGCTGTTGACCAAGATGGATGTGAGCTTTGCTACCATCCTCCTCTCACTCACCTCCTCCACAGAGTCCAGTGGGCAGCCGAGGACAGAGCTGGCCCTCCTGACCAGCTTGTTCAGTCTCTTTCTGTCCCGCTCTGTGCTGCCCGGGGCCCAGCAGATGGCAGCGTTAGAGGATTGCAGAGGCTACCACAGAGTCATAAAATGTCCTGAGCAGAGGTCTGCATACTCTGAAGGACCTGAGTCTCCTCAGAAGGTGGAGGCGACTCTGGCCCTTGTACAGGGCGTTGGTGTTGTGGGACCAGTCCAGTTTATTGTTAAGGTGAACGCCCAGGTATTTGAAACTGTTCACTATCTCAATGTCCTGTCCCTGGACGTTCACTAGTGAGTGTGTGTTAGTGTGCTTCTTCTGAAGTCGACCACCATCTCCTTTGTCTTCCTGGTGTTCAAGCACAAGTGGTTGCGCTCACACCAGTCCACGAAGTCAACGATGACCGACCGGTACTCCAGCTCGTTCCCCTCTGACACACGGCCCACGATGGCGGAGTCGTCCGAGAACTTCTGGAGGTGGCAGCTGTCTGTGCTATAGCTGAAGTCCGAGGTATAAATGTTGAAAAGGAAGGGTGAGAGGACGGTGCCCTGCGGTGCCCCCGTGCTGCAGACTGCCACCTTTGACTTACAGCCGCGCAGCCACACATACTGTGGACGGTTAGTAAGGTAGTCGATGATCCAAGCAGCAAGATGCCCGTCCAGTCCCACGTCCTCCAGCTTCCCCCGCAGAAGCGCTGGCCTGATGGTGTTGAAGGCGCTGGAGAAGTCAAAGAACATGACCCTCACAGTGCTGCCAGCGATCTCCAGGTGGGTGAGTGCCCGCTGCAGAAGGTAGATGACTGCGTCTTCTACCCCGATGTTGGGCCTGTAGGCAAACTGCAGCGGATCTAGGGTGGGGCTCACCATAGAGCGGAGGTGTACGAGGAGGAGCCTTTCCATGGTCTTCATAAGGTGGGAGGTCAGGGTGACAGGTCTGTAGTGGGCTGGTTCCTTTGCTTGAGCTGTTTTGGGAACCGGAACCACACAGGAGGTCTTCCACAGGACGGGAACCTTCTCCAGGCTGAGGCTCAGGTTGTACAGGTAGCACAGTACCTCACAGAGCTGGTCTGCGCAGGTCCTCAGCAGCCTGGGACTGATGCCATCTGGTCCTTCAGATTTCCTCTGATTTAGTCGCCTCAGCTGTCTCCTCACCTGGTCTGATGTGAGGGAGAGGGGGGGCTGGGGTGGGCTGCAGAGGGAGGGGGATGTGTCTGTCGGGCTGTAGCAGTCAAGTGAAGTTGGCCTGGGGAGGGGGGAGGTGTCTGCTGGTCTGGAGACGTGTGAAGAGAGGGGGGGAACGGGGAGGGGGGCAGAGGGGGAGGGGGGAGAATCAAACCTGTTGAAGTAACAGTTTGATTCATCCGCCCAGCGCTGGTCACCATCAGCTGTCCCTCTGACACCCTGACCAAATCTAGACATGGTTTTTAGTCCTCTCGAGATGTCCCGCACGTTGTTCTGAGCCAGCTTCTCCTAGCTTCTCCTTCTCATAATATGCTTATAATAAAAATTAAACATTTAAAAATAATGCATAAGATGTAAATAAAATATAAACATACAGATGCACACACGCAGATGCGCACCTCACATAAAAATGTAATTAGTTTTGTTGGGGGGGTTTGGGTTTTTTTTTTTTTTTTTTTTTGCAAAACTGCCCTTGTTTTGTGGCATTTTCCTTAACTTTTTCCCTATTTCTCCTTATTTTTATTATTTTTTTCAATTTTTCACTGAATATTTTTGAAAAACTTGCGATGCACTGAAGCCACAGAAACTGAAGCACGAAGTAGCGAGGGATCACTGTATACTCATACTGGAATACACGACTAATCCAATCGAACCCACCTGACTTGAGACAATCAAATGGCGGTTACATGTAAAAATATGCAGAGAAAAAAGTTCAAAAATGTCATTAAAGAAAGCACTTGGATTTGTTTTATTATTGTTTTACATTTTAATGGCGGGCTCAATACAATACTTGACAGTGCAGGGTCACTCATGGGTTATACTGAAGGTTTTCAATGAGCCTGCACATTGGTTTGGCCAGCCAATAACAACTGAAAAAAGTTGCACTATTTCATCCTATATCACGGCCATATCACTCACACGTGAGTACACACTTGGGCGCTTGACCTTCTCACACACTGAAGCTGGGAGTTTAACACACTATGATGATAGTGTATAGTGATGAGATCATAGCGAGTTTGAAAGACCCAGCTTCAGTGTGTGGCTACTAAATGTCTGTATGTCTTATGTACAGTTCTGCCTCTGTGACCTTGAAAAGTAGATCAAGGTCATTTACACACAAACTCCTCATAGTAGTAAATAAGCATATCAAGTTCGAGATCTTGTAGCTTTATGCTTATTCTCTATTGGTGTATTATGAAACTCTCCTTTTGGTGGGAGTGTCTGGACCCCTGGGATCTATTTATTTTATTTTGTTTGTTTTTGTATGGTGGGAAGGCACACTAGTGCATTGTAGCATGCTGGGTCTCTAATTTACTGGTTTTCCCCCAACGTCCAGTCGCACACAGTGATATCTCTGCCCACCCCGGCCTGCTTGCTAGCATACTATAAAGAAAGGCAACCAAAAATTCAGATTTTTGCACAGATTGCAGAAAGAACATGAATGGTAGGAGGAAACTAAACAGGATGTCCAGTATGCACACTCAGAATTGTTTGAATTAGGAATCTTACTTTTCATGCTCAATGCAGCCATGAGGGGGGGGCACAAACCAGTGTCTCTCCCTCACGCCGGTCCCAAGCCCGGATAAATGCAGAGGGTTGCGTCAGGAAGGGCATCCGGCGTAAAACAAATGCCAAATAAACTATGCGAATCACAAGAAAGAATCACATACCGGATCGGTCGAGGCCCGGGTTAACAACGACTGCCATCAGTGCCGTCAACCAACAGGGTGCTGATGGAAATTGGACTACTGTTGGTCGAAGACGTCGAAGAAGGAGAGGCGGGAGGCGTGTCCGTTGCCAGAGAGAGAGAAGAGGAAAGGCATGAGTCTAGGACTGAAAGTAGGGACTTAGAATGTTGGAACTATGACAGGAAAAGGTAGCGAGCTGGCTGACATGATGCAGAGGAGGAAGGTGGACATACTGTGTGTTCAGGAGACCAGGTGGAAAGGTCGCAAGGCTAGAAGCATAGGAGCAGGGTTTAAGCTGTTTTATCACGGTGTGGATGTGAAGAGAAATTGAGTCGGAGTCATCTTGAAGGAGGAGTTTGCCAGGAATGTTCTAGAAGTGAAAAGAGTGTCAGACAGAGTGATGAGTCTCAAGTTAGAAATTAAAAGTGTGATGGTCAATGTTGTTAGTGCTTATGCCCCAGAGACAGGATGTGAGCGAGAAGAGAAGGAGAGATTCTGGAGGGAGTTAGATGAAGTGATGCAGAATACCCCCAGAGGTGAAAGAGTGGTCATTGGGGCAGACTTCAATGGACATGTTGGTGCAGGAAACAGAGGGGACGAGGAAGTGATGGGTAGGTTTGGTATCCAGGACAGGAACGCAGAAGGACAGATGTTGGTAGATTTTGCAAAAAGGATGGAAATGGCTGTGGTGAATACTTTCTTCCAGAAGAGAGAAGAGCATAGGGTGACTTATAAAAGTGGAGGTAGGAGCACACATGTAGACTACATCTTGTGCAGGCGATGTAATTTGAAGGAAGTCAGTGACTGCAAAGTAGTAGCAGGTGAGAGTGTTGCCAAACAGCATAGGATGGTGGTGTGCAGGATGATGCTGATGGTGAGGAAGGTGAAGAAGGCAAAGGCAGAGCAGAAGACAAAGTGGTGGAAGTTGAAAAAGGAAGAGTGTCAGGTTGTCTTCAAGTAGGAGTTGAAACAGGCTTTGGGTGGTCAGGAAGTGCTTCCAGATGACTGGACAACTACAGCTAATGTGATCAGGGAGACAGGTAGGAGAATACTTGGTGTGTCATCTGGAAGGAAAGTAGATAAGGAGACTTGGTGGTGGAATGAGGAAGTGCAGGAGTGTGTACAAAGGAAGAGATTAGCTAAGAAGAAGTGGGACATTGAGAGGACCGAAGAGAGTAAACTGGAGTACAGGGAGACACAGCGTAAGGCAAAGGTAGCAGTGTCAAAGCCCAAGCAGAGCGCTTGATGACTTGTATGCTCGGTTGGAAAGTAAGGAGGAGAAAATGATTTATACAGGTTGGCACAGCAGAGAAATAGAGATGGGAAGGACGTGCAGCAAGTTTGATTGATAAAGGACAGAGAGGGAAATGTATTGACTGATGACAGAAGTGTGCTGGGAAGATGGAACGAGTACTATGAAGAGCTGATGAATGAGGAAAATGAGAGAGAAAAAAGCGTAGAAGAGGTGACTGTTGAGGACCAGGAAGTAGCAAAGATTAGTAAGGGTGAAGTGAGGAGGGCATTGAAGAGGATGAAGAATGGAAAGGCAGTTGGTCCTGATGACATACCGGTGGAGGTATGGAAGTGTCTAGGAGAGGTAGCAGTAGATTTTCTGACAAGAACATTTAACAAGGTCTTAGAGAGTGAGAGGATGCCAGAGGAATGGAGGAGAAGTGTGCTGGTGCCCATTTTTAAGAACAAGGGAGACGTGCAGAGTTGTGGCAACTACAGAGGGATAAAGTTGATGAGCCATACGATGAAGTTATGGGAAAGAATAGTGGAAGCTAGACTAAGGGCAGAAGTCAGCATTTGTGAACAACAGTTTGGTTTCATGCCAAGAAAGAGCACCACAGATGCAGTGTTTGCCTTGAGGATGTTAATGGAGAAGTACAGAGAAGGTCAGAGGGAGCTGCATTGTGCCTTTGTGGATCTGGAGAAAGCATATGACAGGGTGCCGAGAGAAGAACTGTGGTATTGCATGAGGAAGTCTGGAGTGGCAGAGAAGTATGTTAGAGTGGTGCAGGACATTTATGAGAGATGTAAGACAGTGGTGAGGTGTGCTGTCGGTGTGACACAAGAGTTCAAGGTGGAGGTGGGACTGCATCAAGGGTCAGCTCTCAGCCCCTTCTTGTTTGCTATGGTGATGGACAGGCTGACAGACGAGGTTAGACAAGATTCCCCATGGACTATGATGTTTGCAGATGACATTGTGATATGTAGTGAGAGCAGAGAACAAGTGCAGGAAAATCTAGAGAGGTGGAGGTATGCCCTGGAAAGGAGGGGAATGAAGATTAGCCTCAGTAAGGCAGAATACATGTGCATGAATGACAAGGACCAAAGAGGAACGGTGGGATTACAGGGAGCAGAGATAAGGAAGGTGGAGGATTTTAAGTACTTTGGCTCAACAATCCAGAGCAATGGAGAGTGTGGAAAAGAGGTCAAGAAGCGTGTGCAGGCAGGTTGGAATGGTTGGAGAAAAGTGTCCGGTGTGATGTGTGATAGGAGGGTATCGGCAAGAATGAAAGGAAAAGTGTAGAAGACGGTGTTGAGGCCAACGATGTTGTATGGGTTAGAAACAGTGGCCCTGGGGAAAAGACAGGAGGCAGAGCTGGAAGTAGCAGAGATGAAAATGTTGAGGTTCTCTTTGGGAGTAACGAGGATGGATAGGATGAGGAATGAGCACATCAGAGGGACAGCACATGTAAGACGTTTTGGAGACAAAGTCAGAGAGGCTAGATTGAGATGGTTTGGACATGTACAGAGGAGGGATAGTGAGTATATTGGTAATAGGATGCTGAGGCTGGAACTACCAGGCAAAAGGCCTAGAGGAAGACCAAAGAGACGATTCTTGGATGTGGTGAAGGAGGACATGAAGGTTGTTTGTGTAAGAGAAGAAGATGCAAAGGATAGGGTGAGATGGAGGCAGATGATTCGCTGTGGCGACCCCTGAAGGGAAAAGCCGAAAGGAAAAGAAGAAGACTTTTCATGCTCCTTGTGTTCGAAATGGAAAAGTATATGTCTAAAAATTGGTATATGTCTGACCTTTGAGTCAGTGTTTTTTGCTGACAGGTGGTGCGAACACACATCACTGACCTTTTACATTTATGGATACTTGGACACAGGCATGCTCTGTTTAACTTAACTTAGAAGTCGAACTTCTAATTATCTAATTAGGTCCTGGTGGTGCCTGTTGGAAAATTCCTGTCTATGTAAATTTAATGACTATCATAGTCCTGCTCTTTTGCTCTCAAATGCTCAGTAATGACATGAGCAATATATAACATGCAAAAGGTCCACCTACTAGGACTGAGTGTGGACTGTGGATAGATAAGATAAGATACAGCTTTATTAATCTCACAATGGAGAAATTCACTGTTACAGGCTCTTGAGGTACCATCAGTAGGGGGTGCAAAAATAGATACAAATACAAACATACACACATACATATATATTATATAAGTAAATAAATAAATAGATACATAAATAGTATAAATTAATAAACGAGAAAAGAAGGGAACGACTTTGTAGACTGGCCTATATTCAAGTGTATATGTATCTGAGGACAGAGTATATGGGTTGATATGATTCATAGTCAGTGGGGTAGATGTGGTTGATAAAGTGCACGGGGTTTTTATTGCACATAACCGGTATTTTCACAGACAGTTACAAAGTGGCGTTGTACAGTCTGACAGCGGTGGGAATGAACGACCTGCGGTAGCGCTCCTTCCTGCACTGAGGATGTCTCAGTCGTCCACTGAAGGAGCTACTCAGCTCTCAAGTCTCTTTCTGTCCCACTCTGTGCTGCCCGGGGCCCAGCAGATGGCAGCGTTAGAGGATTGCAGAGGCTACCACAGAGTCATAAAATGGATAGACAAACACACAATTTCCTGCAGAGCAGAAATCAGTTGCGTCACGGTACCTTCCGCATAGCTCACACAAAAGGTAATAGAAAATTAAAATCAGTGCATCCATGATGAAGGTTTACTCCACAAACTCATTCTAGTTTATGAACACAGAATATACTGTTATATTTTTACACAAAGATGAATAATCATAGAAACAGAGATTAGGATGAGGATGCAGTCAGTTTAGGGCACAGATGTTTTAGGGAAGCTGTACAAGTTTCTGAAAGCAGTGTGTTTGTGTAAAAGAATAACTACATCCCATGGAGATTGCTTTTTATTTTTCTACATCCTGGAACAAATAATCGTAGTTTCCTTACTATAGTGCCTACAGATAAAGGTGATATGCTTGAACAAATCCACAAAAAAAAAAAAAAGCCTTAAATATGAATACCTTGAAAAGTACGTGAAAAAATAAATTATTTTCAAGGGCCCTGGAATTGCCAGGCCACCCCTTGAGAACCAATGGTTTTCCTACTCCATCCTTGAATAGTACTTGATTTTTATTTTAGGTCGATCTGCGCAATAAATGTATAACATTTTATGAGAAACCTGCGATTTTTGTATCTTATCTATGATAAAGTCACAGAAAATTAATGTTTGTCGGGCGTCTTCTGCTAAGACATCTTCCCGAAAGTTACGTTGTTGTTGTTTATCCCTTCTATGTTGACGACACCGTGTACAAGTATACCGTAGTTAATTTTACGACATTGAGTCCCCCTTTACAAGTAATATTTATTTTATAAAACTCACACAGCGTGTCAAACATTACTACAATATACAGTAGACCCTTGACCATTCGCGGTTCAGAGCTTGTGCCACCGCATACTCGGGATTGGCGACAAACCCGGAAGTAATGACACGTGATTCACATTTTAGCCAATGGCCCCCATTTTGTTTGGCCCCCGTTTTTTCACGATGGTTTGGTTCCGGCTGTTCCCACGGATCATGAACATCCGCAAATTATTGATGCGGTTTTAAAAGCCTATGTATGATATTACATGCTCTAAAATATGCTTCTTAAACACACACATTCTATAGACAGTCTTGCTCATTAATACAGTAATAATGCAGTAAAATGTAGTAATGATTAAGTAAAAACTTTTTAATTTTTTACTGTGATAATATTTATGAATACTTTTTTATTTATGAATGAATAAAGTGCTTAGGCTTACCAGAAGCTGGAAAAGATGCAGCGCGTTTGAGTGGCATCATAAGGCTGAAATAATCATTAAAAACATACGAAAAAATGCGTGAATTCACAATTCAAGCAATCATATTGATGACGTGTGTGAAGGAGGAAAAAAAGGTGTACAAATCATCTGCAACCAACCAGCTGGAAGGGGAAACAAAAGCTCTCAGCCATTGTCTAAATTTGAATCACGTGCCAGTAACTTCCAAGTTTGCCGCTAATCCGCTAGTATAATAATTTCCTTCTTTCTTCCTTTCGGCTTTTTCCCCTTTCTCGGGAGTCACCACAGCGAATCATCTGATTCACACATGTGATTTGGCATGGGTTTTTATGTCGGATGCCCTTCCTGTCACAACCCTTTTAGCAAGGGACAGAAACACGCTGACGGCTTTGCTGCTCCTCTTTATGAAAGTCAGCAATGGTTCTTTTACATGCCTCTCACCATAGACAGTTAGAGACATGGCCCGCCTTTGATAACCCAGTTAGCCACACTGGGGGGACAGTGACAACCTTGTAGGGACTCGAACTCCCAACCTTAGAATCAGCGATCCTGCGCCCTATCCACTAGAGTAGACCACCACTGCCCCACCTGCGAGTATAATAATAATGTAGTAAAATATAGTAATGAATAAGTAAAAACTTTTCATTTTGTACTGTGATAATATTTATGAATGCAGCCATGAGGCAGGGGTGGCACTAACCATTGTCTCTACCCCTTATGCCGGTCCCAAGCCCGGAGAAATGCAGAGGGTTGCGACAGGAAGGGCATCCGACGTAAAACTTTTGCCAAAATACAAACCAGAAACACTAAACTCCTACCAGATCAGTCGAGGTCCGGGTTAACAACGACCGCCATCAGTGCTGTCAACCAACAGGGTGCTGATGGAAATTGGACTACTGTTGGTCGAAGAAGGAGAGGCGGGAGGCGTGTCCGTAGGCAGAAAGAGAAGAGGAAAAGCACGAGTCTAGGACTGAAAGTAGGGACTTTGAATGTTGGAACTATACAAGGAAAAGATAGAGAGCTGGCTGACATGATGCAGAGGAGGAAGGTGGACATACTGTGTGTTCAGGAGACCAGGTGGGAAGGTAGCAAAGCTAAAAGCTTAGGAGCAGGGTTTAAGCTGTTTTATAATGGTGTGGATGGGAAGAGAAATGGAGTAGGAGTCATCTTGAAGGAGGGGTTTGTCAGGAATGTTCTAGAAGTGAAAAGAGTGTCAGACAGAGTGATGAGTCTCAAGTTAGAAATCGAAGGTGTGATATTCAATGTTGTTAGTGCTTATGCTCCACAGATAGGATGTGAGTTAAAAGAGAAAGAGAGATTCTGGAGCGACTTAGATGAAGTGATGCAGAGTACCCCCAGAGGTGAAAGAGTGGTCATTGGTGCAGACTTCAATGGACATGTTGGTGCACTCAACACAGGGGATGAGGAAGTGATGGCCAGGTTTGGTATTCAGGACAGGAACACAGGGGGACAGATGTTGATAGATTTTACAAAAAGGATGGAAATGGCTGTCGTGAATACTTTCTTCAAGAAGAAACAGGAGCATAGGGTGACCTATAGAAGCGGAGGCAGGAGCACACAGGTAGAGTACATCTTGTGTAGGCGATGTAATTTGAAGGAAATCAGTGACTGCAAAGTAGTAGTGGGTGAGAGTGTTGCCAAACAGCATAGGATGGTGGTATGCAAGATGACGCTGATAGTGAGGAAGGTGAAGAAGGCAAAGGCAGAGCAGAAAACAAAGTGGTGGAAGTTGAAAAAGGAAGAGGGTCATGTTGTCTTCAAGGAAGAGTTGAAACAGGCTTTGGGTAGTCAGGAAGTGCTTCCAGATGACTGGACAACCACAGCAAATGTGATCAGGGAGACAGGTAGGAGAGTACTTGGTGTGTCCTCTGGAAGGAAAGTAGATAAGAAGACTTGGTGGGGGAATGAGGAAGTGCAGGAGTGTGTACAAAGGAAGAGTTTAGCTAAGAAGAAGTGGGACATTGAGAGGACCGAAGAGAGTAAACAGGAGCACAGGGACACAGAGCATAAGGCGAAGGTAGCAGTGTCAAAGTCCAAACAGAGGGCGTATGATGACTTGTATGATAGGTTGGACAGTAAGGAGGGAGAACATGATTTATACAGGTTGGCACAGCAGAGAGCTAGAGATGGGAAGGACGTGTAGCAAGTTAGATTGATAAAGGACAGAGAGGGAAATGTATTGACTGATGAGTGTGCTGGGAAGATGGAAAGAGTACTTTGAAGAGCTGATGAATGTGGAAAATGAGAGAGAAAAAAGAGTAGAAGAGGTGACCATTGAGGAGCAGGAAGTAGCAAAGATTAGAAAGGGTGAAGTGAGGAGAGCACTGAAGAGGATGAAAAATGGAAAGGCAGTTGGTCCTGATGATATACCTGTGGAGGTATAGAAGTGTCTAGGAGAGGTAGCAGTAGATTTTCTGACAAGAACATTCAACCAGGTCTTAGAGAGTGAGCAGATGCCGGAGGAATGGAGGAGAAGTGTGCTGGTGCCCATTTTTAAGAACAAGGGAGACGTGCAGAGTTGCGGCAACTACAGAGAGATAAAGTTGATGAGCCATACGACGAAGTTATGGGAAAGAATAGTGGAAGCTAGACTAAGAGCAGAGGTCAGCAGTTGTGAGCAACAGTTTGGTTTCATGCCAAGAAAGAGCACCACAGATGCAGTGTTTGCTTTGAGGATGTTAATAGAGCAGTACAGAGAAGGTCAGAGGGAACTGCACTGTGCCTTTGTGGATCTGGAAAAAGCATATGACAGGGTGCCAAGAGAAGAACTGTGGTATTGCATCAGGAAGTCTGGAGTGGCAGAGAAGTATATCAGAGTGGTGCAGGACACGTATGAGAGATGTAAGACAGTGGTGAGGTGTGCTGTCGGCGTGACCGACGAATTCAAGGTGGAGGTGGGACTGCATCAAGGATCAGCTCTGAGCCCCTTCTTGTTTGCGATGGTGATGGACAGGCTGACAGACGAGGTTAGGCAAGAATCTCCATGGACGATGATGTTTGCAGATGACATTGTGGTCTGTAGTAAGAGCAGAGACCAAGTGGAGGAAAATCTAGAGAGGTGGAGGTATGCCCTGGAAAAGAGAGGAATGAAGGTTAGCCTCAGAAAATCAGAATACATTTGTGTGAATGAGAAGGACCCAGGAGGAACAGTGATGTTACAGGGAGCAGAGATAAGGAAGGTGGAGGATTTTAAGTACTTAGGCTCAACAATCCTGAGCAATGGAGAGTGTGGAAAAGGTGAAGAAGCGTGTGCAGGCAGGCTGGAATGGTTGGAGAAAAGTGTCCGGTGTGATGTGTGATAGGAGAGTGTCAGCAAGAATGAAAGGAAAAGTGTACAAGACGGTGGTGAGACCAGCGATGTTGTATGGCTTAGAAACAGTGGCACTGAGGAAAAGGCAGGAGGCAGAGCTGGAGGTAGCAGAGATGAAAATGCTGAGGTTCTCTCTGGAAGTAACGAGGATGGATAGGATCAGAAATGAGTAGTCCTTTACTTTACTTCCTTTTCTCTTTAAATGATGGGAAATGGTATAATCAAATGACCTGCAAGTGTTATCTCAGTAGGAGGAATGTAACCCATTAGTTTCTAACACAATCCCAAAAACTGCAGATGCATTTTCTTTATTTTTCTTCAAAATAATCAACGTAATCCAGCAAACTTTAAATGTTCATAACTTTGTCAGTTTTCAAGATATTTCAACCAGTTTGATATCACTGTAAAGCTCGCAATTTCCTCCTTTCAACCTCGAAAGCTCATTCAGACTTATAAACTTATTCACTTTCACACCAACAATTGTAAGCCTTACATGTGGCTCATGCAGTGAGATTCTGTGGTTCATGGAGAATTTGTTCCATGTTAAACAGTCCTGCTCTCAAGTAGAATTTATTGGGAGGTTAGTCCTGGATAGACTGGCAGTATACTGCTTCACAGTGAAATGATTCAAAGATAATTTAGACCTCCTTTTGAATCCATTGCCTAGCATTTAGAGAGCTGTTTGGATCGTGGCATGATGGTACCTTCTCCTAATCAGAACACCCGACCCAAGTTGTTGGGGTGAAATAACACTCGTTGGATCAGTTAAAAGTTTTAATCAGTGGCACATATTCTGGAACACCCGATAAATCTCATGGGGTACATAAATGTTTGGTTTTTTTAAAGTGTGAAAATGATGGTCATTGATATAATGTATGAGAGAGATACTGGGCTGAGATCAACTCTGAAATCTTTTGAGGTTTTATGGGGGTTGTTTTGTCCATGGTCATATTTATTACTGGAGTAGATGGCATGCTTTGCGTTGCGTTCGCATTGCTCCATATTAAGTGTGTGTGTGTGTGTGTGTGTGTGTGTGTGTGTGTGTGTGTGTGTGTGTGTGTGTGTGTGTGTGTGTGCGCTGTGATTATGCTCATGGAACATTTCTCAGTGGGGCCAGATTGCAAGTCACTAGGTCCAGAAGCAACACGCCACAGGGTAAATGTAAACTAATAAAATAATGCCACATGTACGCACGCATGCGTGCACACGCAAGGGAGCCACTACAGCTTGAGGCGAGGCCGCAGGTACATGTGTTACAGATGGTGTATAAACACACATTAGCTAGCATCATGCATATTAAAATATTGTTGGTGCCCTGGACTTATGTTATGCATTTTTTTTTTTTATAATTCACGTGTCTCAGAGAAGTGTTGTGAATGACAAGTGATGGAAGCAAGTGAAAGATGGACATGTAATGTTGCGGCACACACATGTTACAGACTCCACATGAAGCTGAACGAACATGGTGTGCTCACACTGTCATAGACTCGCTAGATTCTATATGAGTAGACTGGGTTACATTCGTTCATGCTCTAGTTTGCTAATCTTGGCTATTAAGAGTAATAAAAAGCAAGCCATGAAGGCAGACGAGTGGGATGATCCATTTGCACCTTCTTTATTTCCGTTACCAAAGAAAAGCAAGCACACTGTGGTTGGAGGGCGAACTGTGTTTAATGAATGTAGAAAAATTCCAGCAGACAGAAGCATCTTGCGCAATCACTGTGTGTGTATGTGTGTATATATGTATATGTGTGTGTAATATATATATATATATATATATATATATATATATATATATATATATATATATATATATATATATATATATATATACACACACGCACGGTTTGTTTATACTAAATGCTTAAATACATTTAAGTCCTGGAGCTATGTTGCTGGTATTGGTGTTTATCATCCAGATACAGCTTTCCACCCTCGAGCTGTGTATTTAATCAGTAAAAATCAGTACTTCATAAAAATGCCTGCACAGGGGTGTGTAGCACACACACACACTCACTGATTTGCACCATGTCTGGCATTTCAGAAGAAGGCATTACATCAGACTCTGAGATTAGACTTTCTTTCAACTCTGTCAGACAGTGACACCTACTGCTGAAATATAAGTGTTTCCAGAAGAAATCCACCGCTCCTTACTACTCTGAATCATGATGATATTTTTTATCACAGCTAGTTGATGTTGTAACTGTATAAATATGGATCTCCACAAATATTTATTGTATTTTCACTTTTTTTTTTTTTACAATTACAAACAGATGTTTGTCAAGTAGCTGGGGGAAAAGTGCTGTTGTTTAAATAGACCTGTTAGGACTGAAATATTAATGATGCTCACAATAAAATGAATCTTGATTTGAGTCGTGTTGACTCTAACAATGCACGACTGAAAAACAGAAAGGAAGGGGTTAGGACAGTAAACGAGGATTAAGTTGTTGAAGTTGAAGGGTAGCTAAAGAATTAAGTAAATAAAGAATGATATATATATATAATAAAGAAATTTGGTCAACCTTACAGCATACTTTTTGCGTATGTGGCTCATTATTTTCTCTTGGGTATGTTCTGGGGGATATTTTTATTAAAATTAATAATTTCTCAGGTTAGAAAGTTAAAGAAAGTAGTGTTCATTAAAAGAAAGCATTGTCCACCGTATAAATTCTAAAACCACTTTAAATTCATGTGATGTAACATTGACTGACACATCACGTCACCTGTGGCTGGAAGGGGGTGATTTATTCATGGACAAATCTTTTATTAAGTGCAACCAATGCTACCTTCTTTCCAGTTTACTAAAACCAAGTACAGATATTTCCTGGTTTTACATCATTTCGACCAAGATATCAAATACAGTGATTCCTCAGCTAAACAATTTAATCCGTTCAGAGGGCAAGCTCGTAAGCCGAAAAGTTCGTTAGATGAAACGGTGATTCCCATAAGAAATAACAGAGAACCAATTAATCTGTTCCAACCCCCTTCCAAACTCATATAACCTGCCACAAACATGTATATTTGACCTAATGTATTAAAGATAAACATGTAAAAACAATAAATAATTCATAATAGTACATGTACATTAATAATAAGTAAGAATGAACAATGAGTCAACTAGCCTTCCCGATCATCAACTGCGGCAAAGATATTATGTGGGCAGGCAGGAGGTGGTGTGTAACAGAGGAGGACGAGGAGAATTTTGTTCATGTGCACACTATTAATGTCAGCGAGGAAAGGCTCGTGGTGAGCTCCCACGAGTCCAGTGCTTCTCAAATAGTGGGGTGCCTCCCCCTTGGGGGTGCAGTGTGATTCCCGGGGGGGGGGGTTAATGACCCTGGGGAACATGCTTTTTTGCCATACTGTACTAGAATTAAGTGTAATTGCACATCCACTACAGTAGTTGGCAGTGGCGCTCTCATTGTCAACTCCTATCCTGAGCTAACACGATATGCTAGCTCACTGTTAGCCGCACCCCGGATAACAATAAGCCCAGGTGGAGACTTGGCAGGCGGGGAGGGGCCAAACGATGACTTCGACGCTTGGTTAGCAGTGGAAGGTTAGCACTTCCGGTCATACTGCTTGAAAATGTTCAGTCTCTGCGAAACAAGATAGACAAGCTTCATGCTCGGATTGCAGCGTAGAGGGATCTACAGGACTGCTTCCTTGCTGTGTTTCTATGAAACATGGCTCAAGAAGAGTACACCCGACAAGGCGATTACACCAGCCAGCTACACAGCCTTCAGGGAGGACCCGGAGCGCAGCGGATAGCAACAAGGCCCGCGGCGGAAGAACGGTGGATTTCATTAAATAAACCTGGTGTACTGACTGTAGATTATCTCTAAATCTTGCTCTGAGAATGGTGAACATCTAACTTTGAAGTTGCGGCCATTTTGTTTACCCAGAGAATTGTCCCCCCCCCCCCCCCCCCAAACAAAGGGCCTTGTTGCTATCTGCCACGCTCCGGTCCTCCCTGAAGGCCGTGTAGCCGGCCGGTGTAATTGCCTCGTCGGGTGTACTCTCCATGAGCCATGTTTCACAGAAACACCTCATGGAGCAGACCTTTACTGGTCCTTCTCAAAAAATTAACATATTGTGATGAAGTTCATTATTTTCTGTAATGTACAGTACTGATAAACATTAGACTTGTGGTCTAGATAAACAATCAGCCTGTGACACTGCTGAGGTGTTATGGAGGCCCTGGATGCTTTGATAGCGGCTTTAAGCTCATCCAAAGTGTTGGGTCTGGTGTCTCTCAACTTTCTCTTCACAATATCCCACAGATTCTCACTGGGGTTCAGGTCAGGAGAGTTGAAAGGTCAATTGAGCACAGTAATACCATGGTCAGTAAACCATTTACCACTGGTTTTGGCACTGTGAGCAGGTGCCAAGTCGTGCTGAAAAATGAAATATATTTTTTCGATTTTACGTTTTTTTTTTTTTTTTTTTTTTTAAAGTCAAATTTTGAGTTTAGACGTACCTACGTAGTACGTTGATGTAATGACGCTGCGTCCATTGTTTACAAACAACAGACTATATATATATATAGCGTGTTACCCTTGCGTTAAGACATCATCTCTGTGATCTTTGTGTTTACACTGTTTTGCAGACTTTTGTAACCCTAAGCAAATATGGTTGGTCAGAAGCATAAGCCAACTAGCATGGGTGCAAGTCTTATACGCAGAGATGAATTAACTATCTGCTCAGATCGGCACAATCTACCATGCATACTCAGTTAAGCAAAGAGAGTTGTAAAAAGAATGAAAACCAAAAATGGCTCTTTTAAGCTTCATGTAAAGTGACTCGGTATAAATAGGTGACTTATTTGAAATTAATGTTGATATTATTTGATATTATTTTACAATGTTATGTTGATAATAATTGATTTAGGAGTGTTTTATGAGATACGATCATGATATTTATGGATGTATAGTACAGTATGAGCATCATGTCAGTGTAACATCTTACGTTCACTTTCAACTTGGGTTCGGCCTCCTGGAACCAATTAAAAACGTAAGTTGGGGAGTGTGTATATATATATATATATATATATATATATATATATATATATATATATATATATGTATGTATATGTGTATATATATATATATATATATATATATATATATATATATACATACACTAGTCCTCAAAAAATTAGCATATTGTGATAAAGTTCGTTATTTTCTTTAATGTACTGATAAACATTAGACTTTTATATATTTTAGATTGATTACACACAACTGAAATAGCTCAAGCCTTTTATTGTTTTAATATTGATAATTTGGGCAAAAAAGTAAAGAAAAACCAAAAATCCCTATCTCAAAAAATTAGCATATTTCATACGACCCATTAAAAAAAAAGTGTTTTGAATACAAAAAACTCAACCTTCAAATAATTAAAACACAGGGGACCAACAGCAGCAGCTGACATGGCACCCCAGACCATCACTGACTGTGGGTACTTGACACTGGACTTCAGGCATTTTGGCATTTCCTTATCCCCAGTCTTCCTCCAGACTCTGGCACCTTCATTTCCGAATGACATGAAAAATTTGCTTTCATCTGAAAAACGTACTTTGGACCACTGAGTAACAGTCCAGTGCTGCTTCTCTGTAGCCCAGGTCAGGCGCTTCTGCCGCTGTTTCTGGTTCAAAAGTGGCAGAAGTCACCACTTCTGGTTGTGCAGCGTTTCCTGCCACACTTTTTCCTTCCCACAGACGTCCCACTGAGGTGCCTTGATACAGCACTCTGGGAACAGCCTATTCGCTCAGAGATTTCTTTCTATCTTACCCTCTTGCTTGAGGGTGTCAATGATGGCCTTCTTACCCATGATTGTGCCTCAGGAATCTTTTGCAGGTGTTTAGAGTTAATTGGTTGATTCAGATGATTAGGTTAATATCTCGTTTAGACTACCTGAACTTCTTCTTCTTCTTTTACTTTCGGCTGAAGTTTTAGTCTAGTTTAGACTACCTGAACATGATATGCTAATTTTTTTAGATAGGAATTTTGGGTTTTCATGAGCTGTATGAGCCAAAATCATCAGTATTAACACAATAAAAGACCTGAAATATTTCAGTTAGTGTGCAATGAATCTAAAATATATGAAAGTTTAATTTTTATCAGTACATTACAGAAAATAATGAACTTTATCACAATATGCTAATTTTTTGAGGACTAGTATATATATATATGCTGTATAATGTTTATATCTTATCAAAAATATCACATTAAAAATTAAAAAGCTTTTCTTAATCATTACGACATTTTACTACATTAACACTATTAGTGAGTAAGACTGTCTATAGAATGTGTTTAAGAAGCATATTTTAGCGCATGTAATAGATACAGTATTTTACTTCCGGTTGATCATTCGCACATGTAACATGATACATGGGGCTTTACTTCCGGTTACAGAACTCACGGATTATCTTCATTCGCGGGAGGGGCTGGAACCGAACCCCCGTGAATAACGAGGGGCTACTGTATTGTAATATACCCCAGAATTAAGTGTATGACTTTGTTTTATTCAGTAAGTGGTCAAAAATATGGATCCAATTTTTCCTCATCGTTCTTGCCTTGTATGGACCGACACACTTCCTCACAATTTTGCACACTTGTGAGACTCAGATGAACTGCAAATGTTGGCCTTTTTAAACAGACTAATACAAATTTTAGTAGATTACCACCTGATGATAAAAATGTATGTTGATGTGTAACAAATGTTTTGAAGTTTTTACTTTCATTTCAACCTTTTTTAAAGCTTGATTGATGTTTAATGAGTCTTACTTTAGTCTTTACGCCTTCACCTGCTTGGTGGTTACTCTGTTTATCTGCGTTTGGGCAAACAAACAAAAGCTTGTTCTAAAATTACCTCCGAGTGTATTGTTTATTATTTTTTAAGGTCCAAGACAAGAAGCTGTGTTCATTTGTTCTCTAACGTTTCTTCTTTCACTTCCACCAGTATATACATACAACTAATCATTTATTTTAGAGAAGTAGCAGCTCATTTGATTCACATTGCTCACTTACAAATATACAACAATTATTTATTCATTATTTTTTGTTTGTGTCTCTGCAGCCAAACCCATCTAATAAACTGGCCATAATCCATATCTTGGGCCTGCTCTCGAACCTATTTACTACCCTGGACGTCAGCAAGCAAGAAGAGGAATCTGGAAAAGGTGCACAACCTGTCAAACCCAGCCCACCTCAATCTGGCCCCAACCCAGTGAGTACCAATAGCACTATTCAATTTACAGTAGATTAGTGCTTCTCAATTATTTTCTGTGATGCCCCCTCAACGAAGAAAAAACATTTTACCCCCCACGTGCGACTACAAATAGAATTATTTGTCTATAAAATTATTTGTACACCTCTGCATAATATTGTATCTTTATTAACATTAAATACAAAAAAGAAAGAAATATATTTCAACTTTGCAATTGTTATATTTAAAGTGAACCAATTCACCTGAAATTAAAAAAAAAAAAATCTTTATTTAAACCGTAAACATTTTTTACCAACTTATTGCACCATTTGTTTCCGAAAAATAAAATTAAATAAAATCAATAAGTAATAACAAAGCAAATTCAGTTCAGCAACATTAACACAGAAGCACACTACTAGTGTATATAAAGCACTTCAATGGGCAAAACAAAAATGAATAAAACAATTTGTGCTGATTTTTTTTTTTTTTTTTTTTTTTTTAATCAAAATGCAGAAGTCAGGATTAATGCCTACAATGAGCAGATTTTGCAGTGCACAACCTTTCGAAGCGAGGTTTGAAGCATGGTACTGCAACTCGCAGCTCTCCACCTTTCTCTTCGTTCCTGTTAGAAATTTTTCATGTTGTTTCTTGAGGGGTTATTTACTGAACTTCATGTCGTTTGCTTGGTACAAAAAAAAACCCTACACCAGGACTGCCTAGTACATCGATCACGATCTCCCGGTCGATAGCAAATGCAGTGTGGGTGGATCGCATGGCATTAAAACCTAGCCATCAGTCTTATATGCTTACTATAAAATTTGTCACTTGATTGTCAGTCAGTCTGACCAATCTGACCTTTTCTGACACCAGTGTCACTGCGCATGCCCACATAACGGCGCAGTCTAGCAAGCTAGTGAGTTGGCCCCCAATTTATGCCTTCTAAACTTAAGGGTATAAAACTGAGTGGGGGTGCTTCCATATAAAATGGAAGATTGACTTTTTATTTTATTTACTATGTCGTTTTCCAGCGTGAACAACAGTTTGGTTTCATGCCAAGAAAGAGCACCACAGATGTAGTGTTTTCCTTGAAGATGTTAATAGAGAAGTACAGAGAAGGTCAGAAGGAGCTGCATTGTGCCTTTGTGGGTCTGGAGAAAGCATATGACAGGGTGCCGAGAGAGGAACTGTGGTATTGCATGAGAAAGTCTGGAGTGGCAGAGAAGTATGTTAGAGTGGTGCAGGACATGTATGAGAGATGTAAGACAGTGGTGAGGTGTGCTGTCGGTGTGACAGAAGAGTTCAAGGTGGAGGTGGGACTGCATCAAGGGTCAGCTCTGAGCCCCTTCTTGTTTGCTATGGTGATGGACAGGCTGACAAACGAGGTTAGACAAGAATCCCCATGGACGATGATATTTGCAGATGAAATTGTGATCTGCAGTGAGAGCAGAGAACGGGAAAATCTAGAGAGGTGGAGGTATGCCTTGGAAAGGAGGCAAATGAAGGTAAGCCTCAGTAAGACAGAATACATGTGTATGAATGCCAAGGACCCAACAGGAACGGTGCGGTTACAGGGAGCAGCGATAAGGAAGGTGGAGGATTTTAAGTACTTAGGCTCAACAATCCAGAGCAATGGAGAGTGTGGAAAAGAAGTGAAGAAGCGTGTGCAGGCAGGTTGGAATGGTTGGAGAAAAGTGTCCGGTGTGATGTGTGATAGGAAGGTATCGGCAACAATGAAAGGAAAAGTGTACAAGACGGTGTTGAGGCCAGCGATGTTGTATGGTTTAGAAACAGTGGCCCTGGGGAAACGACAGGAGGCAGAGCTGGAAGTAGCAGAGATGAAAATGTTGAGGTTCTCTTTGGGAGTAACGAGGATGGATAGGATCAGGAATGAGCACATCAGAGGGACAGCACATGTAAGACTTTTGGAGACAAAGTCAGAGAGGCCAGATTGAGATGGTTTGGACATGTACAGAGAAGGGATAGTGAGTATATTGGTAGTAGGATGCTGAGGTTGGAACTACCAGGCAGAAGTCCGAGAGGAAGACCAAAGAGACGATTCATGGACGTGGTGAAAGAGGACATGAAGGCAGTTGGTCTAAGAGAAGAAGATGCAGAGGATAGGGTGAGATGGAGGCAGATGATTCGCTGAGGCGACCCCTGAAGGGAAAAGCCGAACGGAGAAGAAGAAGTTAGAAGAAGACTATGTCGTTTTCCAAGTGCGTTTGCCTCGCTAATTTCAAAAGCAAAGGCAGCCACCACAACTTTGTTCTGGGTTAGTCACTCAATCATTAAGAACAATAAACTCCATTCTGTTCAAGTCATCAGAACAAAGTAATCACAAAAATTGTACAGAGTTGTATTGAGGAATATGGGTTCACACAGTAATGTAAGGTACACTAACATATATGGTTCATATAAAGAAATCAATATGTTTATGAATAAATAAGTGTTTTGCAACTTTTCCAGCGTGTGAACCCCTGTCCTACACCATAGTGTGACAATGAGAGCGCCACTGCCAACCACTGTAGTGAACGTGCAGTTATACTTAATTCTAGTACAGTATGGCAAAAAAAAAAAAAAAGCATGGGTCACCCTCCCCCAAGGGAGGCGCACCCCACTATTTCAGAAGCACTATAGTAGTCTTAAAACAGCTTCCAGTAGTTTACCGCATTTATATATATTCAGCTGTAAGATACTGAACCACTGCATGAATATGGATACAAACGATGACAAAACAATGTGGGCATCACCTGATCCTTTCACGAAGACCGTGACAGTGCTTCTGTGCACAGAAACCTTTAAGACCTGGTTTGCAGAATGAGGTACCTTTTAAGACCTGGTTTGCAAAGGTTGGAGTAGAATGTAGAATAACTCCATATCGGGCTCAAACTTTTGACTTCAACCACACGCATCACTTTGTGGGATAAACGGAACCCCACCCCCAATCCCAGTACCTACTCTCACTAATATTCTAATGGCTGAATGATCACAAATCCCCACAGTCCAAAGTCTAATGGAAAGCCTCTCCAGACAAGTAGAGCTGATTATAACTATAAATATAATTATAAGTAATATGCAATGCATCTTGTTCCCAGTTATCCTCAGAAGATTTCAGGTGTTTTGTCCAAAGGTTAGATTCTCATGGGGGAACTTCTGAATGAACTAGAAACAGTGCTTCATACTCCATGGGTGGGATGTTTGAGGGTGGTTAAAAAGGTACAAGTAAGTATATGTTTCTAAACATTTTGGAAACAAAGGTAAATTTATTCATTCATTCAGGAAAAAATTGATGCATTTTTTTTTTCTTTAAAATTCAACAACCAAATTATATTTCTCATCAATGTCTAAACCAGGGGTCACCGACCTTTTTGAAACCGAGAGCTACTTCTTGGGTACCAATTAATGCGAAGGGCTACCAGGTCAAAACACACCTCTGAAATTACAAATTTGCTCAATTTACCTTTAATTATATGTTATCATTAATAATTAATGATATTTATCTATGTGAAGATATTGATTTGATTTAAAATATATTCAAAAAAATTAGATGCAGCTCAATGGAGAGTGGCGCTATGGAGCTGTGGGCCTGTCCTAAAACTAGCAGTGAACAGGTCCGCGGGCAACTTATAGTGTCCTTGCGGGCTACCTGGTGCCCACGGGCACCACGTTGGTGATCCCTGGTCTAAACCATCAAAGCTGTTTTACAATAAAAAGGCTGCAGTTGGCTTCCCTAGCAACTAGTGTTTACTATTAGGAACCAATCAAAAAATGAGAAGATGTAGAGATAGTGGAATACTTGCTTGGCAACAGGCTTTGTTTTTTTTTTTTTTTTTTTTTTTTTTAACCCTATCAGTTAGATCCACTCAGGTTGAAAACAAAGACCTTTCATGTGAACCAAATATCACATCTCTTTCATAATGTTCAATGTTTCTAAAAGACTGTTCCTATAAGCCACGTTTAATTATGATTAAGTGGCGAAGGTGGTGGTGGGACATTGTGACAGACAGAGGGACACGAAGCCCGGCTGCTGGGTCTCCAGCCAAGCGGTCTGTCTGCCTGTGTCCCACATTTAGAAGACATGGTTTACAACAATTGACACTATGATGACGTGTGTGTGTGTGTGTGTGTGTGTTTTCGTGTTTTCTAGGTGGTGGTGGTGTTACAGCAGGTTTTTGCCCTCATTCACACCGTTCTCAGTAAATGGTTGAATGACTCTCAGGTTGTTGAGGTAAAAAAAAAATTTCCTTCTTACGTTTCTTAGACAGAAACAAAATTTTTAGGTGTCCATTTTCTGTTCCTGAACATATTCACCACTTAATTTACATTTCTCCCACTTTCTGATAGTTAAATTTACTCAAAATTACAGATAGGTCTTAGTTTGTATCTAGAAAAGATTTGAGTTTAACTTTGTGAGAATCTCTCTGTCTCTCTCTCTCTCTCTCTCTCTCTCTTCCAGGCTGTGTGTGCTATCTTTGAGAAGTCAGTGAAGACTCTAATCCATGAGTTTGCTCCTATGGTATCTCAGCTAAGTGAGATGCTGGGTCAGATGTACAGCACCATCCCCCAAGCCTCTGCACTGGACCTGACACGTCAGGTACGCACCTAGTTCTCTGGATTCCACTTGTATTGACTAAACATTTCTTTTTTCAGTCCATACATCTGCCAGGCTGTTGCCATAGTTACATACAGTGCTGTCGTTTTGATAAGAGGCATGTACCATATCTACTGCATCATGGATTAGGAAATCACTGAGTAATCTGACTGTGTGCAGTGTCATGCAATAATTAAATAAAATGGACTACTGCAAATTGTGTCTTTAATCACCATCCATTTTATTAGGAATAGCTGTACCCCTACATTTTCATGCAGTTACTGATTAGCCAAATGAGTGACGGATACCGATGAAGGGATTTTATTTTTGTATCAAACGGGTAAATGAAGAAAATGACGATGGCAGAGATGTTGGTACGAGATGGAACTGTTTCACAAACTCCTGATGTGGTCATCTGCTGTTGTATTGTGTCCACCTCAAGGTTCAAGTTGTATGCCTGCTGATGTTTTTCTACTCACCACTGCTGTAAAGAGTGATTATTTGAGTTCCTGTTATCCCTCTCTCTGCATAATGTTTTTTTTTTTTTTTTTGCTTTTTGGTTTACACTGTAGAAAAACAGTGCTTTAGATTACAGTCTTGACACAGGGATGCCAACTTGTACAAATTTATCTGTATTCATGTGAAAAAATACTAAATACGGCAATACGATTCATTCAGACATTAAAACGAATTTCGAATTTTCAGGAAAATATGCTATTCAATTTTATTTGACAATATTTTATCAATAATTCTGGTGAATCGCATTAAATTTGATCTGTGTTTACATGTTTACCGTCCTGGCAAAGCCAAGTCTCGCGATAATCTCACAGGATGTTACTGTTGTATTTTACCACGTGACTTATTAATCAGCAGCAAGGTAGGTCGAGTTTCACAAATCAGCAGCTATCTTACACTCCGTGGTAACCAGAACCAATCATTGACATGATTGTGGGAAACCCAAAATGGCGACAAAAAGAAAGCAAGAATTTTTATCAGAATATTCAACAACTTTTCCATTTATTAAGAAACATGACAGATACACGGCCTTTTGCACAATGTGCGATGGAGAAATTTAGCATTGCGCGTTCGGACTTTTTGATGTTAAAACACACATAAATGGAGGCGGACGTAGCCAGCTAACGACTGGTTTTGGTTACTTTATAGCTTTTTTCTTGTCTTGAATTTTCTTGTTATTTGTAAATGCTGATTTCAAATATCATTCAGGGTCACGCAGAATATCATAATAAATATGGAATATATAATAATAATTATGACATATTATATTCTATAACACCAGTAGAATTATGTCAAATAAACCTGGTTTTCTCAAATATACTGTTGTTATTATTAATCCAAAATGCAGTTAAATCTGTTAAAGACAATCTGTAATGTCTATACAGTAGGCCCTTGCCATTCGCGGGGGTACGGTTCCAAGCCCTCCCGTGAATCGAGATAATCCGCGAGCTCTGTACGCGGAAGTAAAACCCCATGTATGACGTCACATGCACGAATGAGCAGCCGGCAGTGAAATACTATGTATCTATTACGTGCGCTAAAATATGCTTCTTAAACACATTCTACAGACAGTCTTACTCATTAATACAGTATTAATGTAGCAAAATGTAGTCATGATTAAGAAAAACTTTTTAATTTTGTACTGTGATATTTAGTAATAAAATATATAAACATTATACACCATATACTGTTGTAAAGCACTCGTTTTAAAGTCTTTTTCAATTATTATTCCAGTACAATACCTCAGTTAAGTCTTAGAATGTTTGTGCGTGAGATTTTATGTTCTGTAGCATGTTTAACAAAGGATAACAAAAGGATAAACTTTATTATGCTTCATGTCCTTTTACATTGAACTTGTCTAGAGGGCAACCTCGTGGAGTTTTCAGTCAAATTGTGTCTGTTCATTTTAATTTGTTTTATTTGTTTGTTTATGGTTTGCACTATGCTCGTCTATGATCGGTTGACCCTACTACAGCATGAACAGCTTCAGCTTCGGGCAATAACTTGTATCTTGAGCAGCTATGCTATGCCCAGGCGGAGTTTTGAGATTTTCCGGTGCTTGGTTAGGAGCTCAATGCTAGCATTTAGCGGCTAGGCCCAGGCGGAGCTCTGAGAGGCTTGGTTAGCACTTCTGGCCATACTGCGTACTTGAAAATGTTCATTCCCTTCGAAAAAAGATGGACGAGCTTCATGCTCAGATTGCAGATTGATGCGGCTAGCAGAGCTAGTATGCTATGGAGCCACATCCTGGCGAACAAGCCAAGTTGAGCGTGCTTAGTTATAACTTGGCAGTATATAACTAAGCAGAGCCGACATGCTATGGTAGGCAGCGAGCCACATCCCAGCTAACAGAGAAGCCGAGGCGGGAAGGGGCCGAACGATGACTCCGGCGCTTGGGATAGCAGGGGATGAAGGCCGTGTAGCCGGCTGGTATAATCACCTTATCGGGTATACTCTCCTCGAGCCATGTTTCACAGAAACACAGTCCTGTAGATCCCTCTGCGCTGTAATCTGAGCATGAAGCTCGTCCATCTTTTTTCGCAGGGACTGAACATTTTCAAGTAGTATGGCCGGATGTGCTAACCAAGCCTCTCAGCGCTCTGGGCTTAGCCAGTAGCCACTAGCTAACTGCTAGCTAACCTCTAGCATGGAGCTCCGTAGCATAGAATAGATAAAAGATAGAAGATTCTTGCATGCTTAGTTGCCCGAAGCTGCTCATAGACGAGCATAGTGCAAAACATGAACAAACAAATAAAACCAATTAAAACGAACAAAGAAACAATTTGACTCTGAGAACTCAACGACGTCACCCTCTGGGCAGCGCCATCTTGGACACGTTACTCCAACTTCAATGTAAAAGGACATGAAGAGTACTATTAAACATACTACAGAACATAAAATCTCACGCATAAATATGAACTTAGAAAAAGATTTTAATACAACAGTTCAGAGAAAGGAGAAAGTCTTATTTCTTCAGAAGAGACATCCGGCGTTTTCTATCGCTCAGCCAGAGAAGTCACAGTGTTTGAGTGGTATCATAGAGCTTAACTGGTAATTAAAACACAGAAAAAAGAGGCTCATTGACAACTTGTGTAAAAAGGGATTGGACATCAGCTCAACCAGTCAGCAGAAAGGAGGACAGCCATTGGCTGAATTTGAATCACGTGTCGGTTGCTGGGCAGACCGTGTGTACTCCGCGAGTGCAAAACCGTGAATAGTCAAGGGCCTACTGTATATGGAATTTTATGGAATCCTAATTTGAGTTCTGATTTTATCTATTACGAATACTAATTTTTGGTTTATCAACTACAAAATGGTATTTTCCTCGGTTGGAAGCCCTGTTGACAGGATATGGATAAAGGCTGACTAAATTTGCAGAGGAATTTACATCTGGTTTCAGCTCGAGCCAGTGTGCTCTGTCTGATCATTCTATCTTCTGAAGTATTTTAACTTTTGTAACTTAACTCGAGAATTTCCCGTCAAACTTGTATGAAATTCTCTGTGCCACACGCACCAAAATAACTTTCCATTAAAAACATCCTACAAACTAGATTGCCTTGGAGAAATGTTTCTAATAAACTGGGTGGTGTATGTATGCATGTAAATTTTAATCTTATTTTTATTTGTTTATTTTGTGTCTTACTTGATTGTTACCAGATGATGCATATATTTGCCAGCGAATCAGACCATTTTCCTCCAATCAAAGCCCTGTTTGAACTGGTCACCTCCGTAACGCTCACCATCTTCCAGCAAGGTACGGGGTTCAGAGTCACCCTTTTCTCCTTCAGTGCTTAACTTGCAGTCCATTTGTGGCTACCCTTTTCCTAAGAAATGCAAACATTACATGCATAGCAGGTATGGTTTTACTTTAGGTGGCTGGGTTAGCAGAAGAGTCCGAGATTTTTTTGTGAATTTTAATTTATATCAATAAAACAATTCACTGAAAGTTCTCACCCCATCATCCTGTGTAACACACTTGCTTTGACATGCTGTTTTTCCCCAGATAATGGCCGTTCATCTTCTTCTGCACCTGTGTCCTCCTCGTCCTCTTAATTGTCCTTTAGTTAGTTTTTGTCTCTCTGTTCACTGATATACATGACATCTCTATGTGCTGTTAACCCTCTGATCTCTAGCAGGTTCCTTAACTGTGTCTCTGAGAACCTGCCGTGGCCTGTTTTGCTTTGTTTTTTTCCGGGGAGTATTTCGTGCCAGATCGGTGATGGGGTGGGGGTCTTGTTTGGAGTGTGGGAACAGCTAGGGGAAGGGGGTTTAGGGGATAGGTTGCTGCCTCACCCTGTCACCTTGACCATGCTTTTCACTGAACCCTGGAGTGGGGCAGTTGGGAAAGCAGTCTGGTTTTAAGAAGTCGTCTCCAATTTTAAAAAGAGAAACCAAAAAAAAGGAGAAGGAAATAAAATATCACAGTAGCAGGTGCCTCCTGGGTTCCCACTCCAAACCCACTTTGGTTCCTTTAGGTTTGTTTTTGTTTTCTTTTTTTGTTTGTTTGTTTTAGTTTTCTTGTTATTTTGATTTCAGTTAGTTATTTATCCTGACTCATGACTTTTTCTAGTTGTTTCGATTTTTTTTCTTTCTGGAGACAGCCCTTAAAGCCTTACATGCTTCTCGTCTCCTCGTCTCCCCTCGTTTTCTCACATGTGCAATTATTTCAATGATATCTTTTTTGTTGCCTTTTTTTCCCACATGACTGTTCAGTCTGTTCTGTTGCTGTTTGTATATATTCTTCTTATTCTTCTTATTATTTCTTAAGTTACATCTTTATTATATTTTAGGGCCCAGGGATCATCCTGATATTGTTGATTCATTTATGCAACTCCAAGCTCAGGTGTGTTTTTGGTTTCTTATTTCATTCACTTTGGGTTACTCTCTCTCTTCTGTCCCTTTCTTTCTCTCCCTTCCTCTTTTCTTTCTGCCTTTCGGGCCGACAAAGGTGCACTTTTGGATGACTGACGCAGTCTCTCATTCAAAAGTCTTGGTTTGGGTGAGCTTGATTGGTCCTTCAGAAATGTGATTACTCATTTCGGAGGAGGAATGACCGCTTTAACATGCTGTATGCAGTCATACAGTTTATGTACAGCCAACTGGGTGAACTGTGAGTTGGGGTTCTTTTAAAGGATCTTTAAAGCTACAGTCATAATGCCAATAATCCTTTTTTATTAAAGTTCTGTTTTTCAGTGTGGTTGCTCTACGAGAGCGGAGAAAATAACTCATCAAAGTAATTCTATAAAGATGTTAATTTATATTTGTATTTCAGTATGAGCATTCATTGCTGCAGTTATTGTTCATCTGAAACCTCTGATTCTGTCACCTGGCATAAATTATATACTATATAAACTCTAAACCAGGGGTCTCCAAACTTTTTCCTGCGAGGGCCACATAACTTTTCCCTTCTCTGATTGGAGGCCAAGGTCAGTTTGTAACAGAAAAAGTGTGATGATTGCAGAGCTGCCCGTTACGGATAGGTAAATTTAGAAGATTGAAATTGCCCCGTGAAACCAGCAAAGCACGACAGACCATGACATAAACTATATACAATTTAACAATATGAACAAAATAATAGAAAATAATAACTTGCATCTTAGAGCTAAACCACATACAAATTAACAAAGGGTCCCATAGTCACCAAACACCCGCAGCCGGGTAAATTTAGAGATGGCGCATGTGCTGGCGGGGAAAGGCATGCAATCCCGTGTGTCGAAAGAAACAAATGATGAACATCCTCACGTGGGCTGTGTGTGAATGTGGATGATGGACTTTGACGATGAAGTCCTGAACAACGAAACTTTGTGCGTTCCATGGTTCACCTTGGATGAGTTGATCCGCCGAGATGAGTTTCCTTAGATGATCTGCCCGAGATTCCCTAAAGTTCGGGAAAGTTCCATTCTGGAAAATTCCACATCTGACCCGCCACCAGGGCGCTCAACTAGGCCCCCTTATGGAAAATTCCAGACTCAAACAGCTGAGTCATACCACTATTTACAGCACACTAACTGAATCTAATTATACACAACATTCCTACAGCCATAATTTTTATATTTACATTTATACAAATATTTAAATGCCCATAACACTGCCTAAACGTAAACATTTATTGTTTTCCAGTGAGCCATGCATAACCAAATATTAGTAACCCTTTCTGGGACCTTCACAGAAAAAAGTCAGGAAGTTAAAAAAACAAACAAATAAACAAAACAAAACAAAAAAAACGCTGCTTGCTATCAGGTGAGCTGTCTGAACAGACGACTGGTTCAGCCGAGCCTGGCATACAAATGTATTCTCCTGAGCTAACAGTCCACTTTTTAGCCTTGAGAGTTTGTCTACTCGTATTTGGCCTTGCAAGCAATCATACTTATCATTGTGACTGGATTCAGAGTGTCTGTGCAGATTGTATTCTTTGAATACCGCCACCGTCTCTTGACAGATGACCCAAACAACGTTTTCTTTGCATTGAACAAAAAAAAAACAACAAAAAAAAAAAAACGTTTGTCCACTGTAGGTTAGGGGCGGTTTAACATTTTCAACATTTTCCCAAGTGTACAGAGAGTACACTTTTTTTGGACCCCGCCCCCTTCCCGAAAATGTACCAATAAATGTTGATAATCTCTCGGCTCCATCACGCCATCGTAGCCTTAAACTTTAAAAGCTTTAAGCGTTAGCGTAAGTGTTACGTCAAGCAGAGCAAATCAAACAATGTTGTTGTTGTTGTGAGTGTACCGCTCTTAGATGATTGGGGAAGCTCGCATTGAGAGTTTCAAACATACACGCACACAAAAAAAAAAATATTCATGAGCGCATGTATTATTGTTGATCGACATTGTTGATTTTTATAATATTAAAAAGCGTACACAGACATCTTACCCCCTCCCCCAGCGTAGGTTTTGTACACTTAGGAAGATGTTGAAAATATTGAATGACCCCTAAAATACCCTGCATTTTGAATCAATTTTTCTCTTCCTTAATTTTTTCACCATTATTTCGTTCTATTTGACAGGGGAGAGTCTAGGATTTTTGTTTCTTGGGGGGGGGGGTTGTTTCCAGATAGGGGCACAGACAGCAGAAGGGTGTAATACAATGCCTTGTTTTAGGTGTGCATTTGCCTTGATTGCGTGGCCAGACTAAAAAAAGTAATCATGATGCCTCTCTGGTATTGTTCACGGGGCCGGGTCAAATGTGGAGCAGGGCCGTATCTGGCCCACGGGCTGTAGTTTGGGGACCACTGCTCTAAACAAATGACTCATTCACAAATTCATTTTCTGAACTACTTATTTTGATAGGGCTGTGGGGAGGCTGAAGGCTATCTCAGCCAATTCTGTGTGAAGAAGGGGTAGTCCCTTGACTGCCCCCCCACACCGTGACTGCCGATTTCCACAAAGTAGGATCGAACCCCCCCTCCCCCCGACTGCCGTATATGTGTATATAATATATCAATAAATACATATTCAACACTATAAATGCTTATAATAATAACTAACATTAAAAAATAATGCATAAGATGTAAATAAAACATAAATACACACATACAGACATGCGCGCATGCACAGATGCATGCACACACTTGGATGCATACCTCACATAAAAATGTAAGTAGTTTTGTTGGGGAGTTTTGGGTTGTTTTTGTTTGTTTGGGTTTTTTTTTTTGCATAATTTGCCTTGTTTGACTGCATTTTCCTTAACTCTTTCCCCTATTTTTCCTTAATTTCCTTAATATATATATATATATATATATATATATGTGTGTGTGTGTGTGTGTATACACACAAGATAATTCACACTCACACCTAGGGGCAATTTGGAACAGGTAATTAGCTTGATGTTCATGTCTTTGGACTGTGGGAAGAAACTGAAGTTCCCATAAGAAACCCACACAAGCATGGGCAGAACATGCCAACTACATTCAGAAGCATCCCCGCACGGGACTCGAACCAAGGACCTTCTTGCTGCGCCACCGTGATGCCCTCTAACGAGTTTATTTGCTATGATTAGTGGCATACTAAATAGAGGGGAAATTTACTGAATTACTCAGTACTGAAATGTTTTGTTGTTCTTTTTGAAGTCACCTGTTAATTTATGTTTTTAGCAGAACTACTAGTAAAAAGTTTAAACATGCGAATGTTACGACAGTATACAGTAGTGCTTACGGTCCTTATTGAAGTGCTGGACTTGGATTAAAAGAAAACTTTGATAAAACATGGCCCCAACAAGATAATTGTCATGTAAAACACTGGAAAAGATTACAGATGTCCTTCAAGAAATTAATCCTAAACAGTATAGTAAATTATTATTTTTTTAATCTAAATGTGGGAAGTTTCCAGTCCATTGTGTCTGAAGTTTATTTTAAGTATATACCAATTCAGAAGGTTATGATAGGAAAACATGTAGGTAGACCAAGGAAAACATTAAATTATCAGAAGAGACAAGGCCCACCAAAAGAAATGGGGAAACAATTTGTCAGTGAGTGTGTCTGAGTTGTTATAAAATGGTTGAGATGAAATGGATTTGCATATAAAACAAATTAAAGGGAAAACAGCATTTCTACCTCAACAAAAGAAAACAAGGTTACATTGAACTAAAGAGAAGGCAAACAAATAGTTTGGATGATGAGATGAACATGAAGTTTAGTGATGGACTCTGCATTGGTCAAGGAGAAAATACTGAACCTTTTTTCTAGTTCCATTTCAATAAAACAATGAGGATGACAGCCTGAAGAAGACAGTCAATCATTTATAATGTGGGGTTATGTATCAGGGAAAGGCCTGAGGAGATGGCAGTCATTACCTCAACAATCAGTGCAGCGGTGTAATTTTGTCCACTTTTCTCATTAATTATAATGGTTTTCTCATCATCGTTTTCTATAAAACATCTAATTTGATGATTATGATGATGTTATTTTTCAGAAAGACGGTGTATCTTGTTCCTGAAAGCAAAGCATATTCAAGTTTTCCTTCAGGAAAAGCAAATCGATCTATCAAGCAAACTGTCCCGAGCTCAAGCTGATTTTTGTAATCAACAAATAATTATTCTGATAGTTATAACCAAGTCTTTATACAATAACATAATTTAGGCCTGGCACACACACAAAAAGATTATCATTATTATTATTATTATTATTTTTAAGTCCACGAGGGAAATTTACAGTTGGAGGTTAGGTAGAGAAAAGGGAAACAGCCCAACCCACCCCAAAAATCTAACCAGCAATCTTCTGGATCTAAACTCGCTCCTCAAACTATTAGGCCACAGCTGCCCCATTTTACTGATTTAGCAAATTAAAGTGTATACTCATTTATATAGGGAATTTTCCTCTTTGTTTGTGATGTCTTAACGTCATAGGCATTGGGTCAAGCTGCTCTTTTAACGTTCCATGATTTGCTTGTAAGGAATGCTTGTATAGCTCAAATAATGTAAGTGATGAAAAGAATTAACTTATTTTTAACTTGGCTCTGTAGAACATTAAATATAACTATAAATAGATAAAACTACATAATATGTCTTTGTTTATTAAATAAAAGAAGCTTGTTTTAAATAGATTAAAAGTACTTTGGGACGTACTGTGAGGAAGAAAAACTGATTGTTTTCGAATAAAAGGATATGCTACACCGTTTACATTATGGACATCAAGAATCATATCAGAATTTGACATTAAAATCTTGAACTCAATGAAAGGCAAGCCTGGGGTTTTTATGTACATATCTGAAATCGGAATCTGCTAATATTCGTTTGATAGTTTGCACTGACCACCATTTGGAGTTTCATTCTCGCGAGTCTGCAAAATCATAATTATAGGACAAGAATTCATCAGTTGTGTGCCACCAGGCAGAACCAATAACCATAAAATATTCAACAAAAAACAAGAAATTGAACTTAAATTTTATTTCAAAAATCAACAAAACTTTCTATGAGATGAACATTGCACAAATATTATTTAAAAATTTTTTTTTTCTCAATCTGTGATTTCCGTAGCAAATCTGTAATGACCCCAAGATTTCTTTTTAACTGATGGAATGCAACAATAATCTTGCAATATTTTTTCCCTGCAATAACTCTCATCAAGCTATATAGAAAATGGTCCATTCCATATTTTTAGTGTTTTATTGTCAGTCAGAGGAATCTATGTATCACCTGAATTAAACTGCTGAACTTAGTTTTCTTAATCCCCCTTAAAACATTGTTAACAGGCAAAGTTTTTGCTGCTAATTGTGGCCTTTTTATGGGTGCCACCATGTTAAAATTATGGGTTACGCCATCTTGAAATTATGGGTTATCTGTTTATCGCATGGAAATTTAAAAGTTTCGACATGATCGACCATGGTATTCTGCTTCATAGACTTAAGAATATGGGTATCTCTGGATCAGCTTTCTCATGGATCCAGTCTTACTTATCTGACCGTACTCAGTCTGTGATGACAGGTGAGTCAGTTTCACAGATGCACAAGCTTAAATTCGGGGTCCCTCAAGGATCAGTTTTGGGACCATTGCTAGTCAGTGTCTACATTCTGCCGCTTGCCAAAATAATCAGGACTCATTCAATTCACTTTCATCTATATGCAGACGACAACCAACTGTACTTGTCCATTTCCCCAGCCGAAGTTGGAATAGCCATTCAAACTATCAACGACTATCCAGGCCCGGGGAGGGGCTCGAAGCGAGCGCCTGGTGGTCGAGCTTCTGCCCATGGAGCCTGGCCGGGCTTAGCCCGAAAAGGAGACATGGATCCGCCCTCCCATGGACCCACCACCCGTGGGAGGAGTTTTAGGGGTCGGGTGCAGTGCGAGTTGGGTGGCAGCCGAAGGCATGGGTTCTGTCGGACCGATCCTTGGCTACTTACTCTGACCCTCGGGACATGAAATGTCACACCTCTGGCGGGGAAGGAGCCTGATCTGGTGCGTGAGGTGGAGCGATACAGACTAGATATAGTCGGGCTCACCTCAATGCATAGCTTGGGCTCTGGAACCATCCATCTCGAGAGAGGATGGACCTTATTCTATTCTGGAGTTGCTCATGGGGAGAGGCGGCGAGCCGGTGTGGATATTCTTGTTGCCCCCCTTATTGGTGCCCAAATGTTGGGGTTCTCCCCAGTTGACGAAAGGGTAGCTTACTATTTGTGCTTATGCACCAGATGTCAGTTCAGAGTACCCACCCTTTTTGGAGTCTTTGGGGGGGTGTTGGAGAACGCTCCCTCGGGAGACTCGCTCATTGTCTTGGGAGACTTCAACACCCATGTGGGCAACGATAGTGCGACCTAGAAGGGTGTGATCGGTAGGTACGGCCTCTCCAGTCTGAACCCCAATGGTGTTCGTTTGTTAGACTTCTGTGCTCATCACAGTTTGTCTATCACGAACACCATGTTCAAACGTAAGTGTGCCCATAAGTGCACTTAGCACCAGGACACCCTAGGTCACAATTCGATGATTGACTTTGTAGTCGTGTCATCGGACTTGCGACCATATGTTTTGGACATTCGGGTGAAGAGAGGAGCTGAGCTGTTTACCGATCACTACCTGGTAGTGAGTTGGCTTCGGTGGTGGGGGAGGCTGCCTTCCGGACCTGGCAGGCCCACGCGTGTAATCAGGGTCTGCTGGGAACGTTTGGCGGAGTCCCCTGTTCGAGAGGCCTTTAACTCTCACCTCCTGCAGAGCTACAACCACGTCCCGGAGGAGGCGGGGGACATGGAATCCGAATGGGCCACGTTTAGTGCCTCCATTGCTGAGGCAGCAGCCCATAGCTGTGGCAGTAAGGTTGTCGGTGCTTGTCGTGGCAGTAATCTCTGAACCCGGTGGTGGACACCTGCGGTGAAGGGGGCCGTCCAGCTGAAGAAGGAGGCCTATCGGGTTTTATTAGCCTGTGGGACTCCCGTGGCAGCAAACAGATACCGGCAGGCCAAACGTGCTGCAGCCGAGGCTGTCGCAGATGCAAAATCTCGGGCGTGGGAGGAGTTCGGTGAGGGCCTGGAGAGTGATTATCGGTTGGCCTCAAAAAGGTTCTGGACCGCCATCCGACGCCCCAGGAGGGGGAAGCATTTCTCCACAAACACTGTTTACAGTGGAGGTGGTGAGCTGCTTATCTCGACTGAGGATGTTGTCGCGAGGTGGAGGGAATACTTTGAAGACCTCCTCAATCCCACCAACACGCCCTTCGTGGAAGAGGAAGACCCTGGGGGTTTTGGTGGGGGTCCTCCCATCACTGGAGTGGAGGTCACTGAGGTTGTCAATAAGCTCCTCGGTGGTCGAGCTCCCGGGTTGGATGAGATCCGCCCTGAATATCTCAGGATTCTGGATGCTGTAGGACTGTCTTGGTTGACATGTCTCTGTAACATCGCGTGGTCATCTGGGCTGTACCTCTGGATTGGCAAACCGGGGTGGTGGCCCCGATTTTTAAGAAGGGGGACCAGAGGGTGTGTTCCAATTATTGTGGAATTACACTCCTCAGCCTACCTGGGAAAGTATGCAGGGGTACTGGAGAGGAGGATCCGACCGATAGTCGAACCTCGGATTCAGGAGGAACAATGTGGTTTTCGTCCTGGCTGTAGCACTCTTGACAAACTCTATACGCTCCACAGGATTCTGGAGGGGGCATGGGAGTTTGCCCAATCTGTCCACATGTGCTTTGTGGATTTGGAGAAGGCTTTCGACCGTGTCCCTCGAACGATCTTGTGGGGCGTGCTCCGAGAGTACGGCGTTCCGGATCCATTGCTACAAGCCATTCGGTCGCTGTATCATCGGAGCCAGAGTTTGGTTTGTATTGGCAACAACAGGTCGAATTCGTTTCCGGTGGGAGTTGGAGTCTGCCAAGGCTGTCCTTTGTCACTGATTCTGTTCATAATTTTATGGACAGAATTTCTAGGCGCAGTTGAGGCGTTGAGGGGTTCTGGTTTGGTGGCCATCGGATCTTGTCTCTGCTTTTTGCGGATGATGTTGTCCTTTTGGCTTCATCAAGTTGGGACCTCCAGCTCTCATTAGAGCGATTCGCAGCCGAGTGCAAAGCAGTCAGGATGAGGATCAGTACCTCCAAGTCTGAGGCCATGGTTCTCAGTCGAACAAGTGTGGAACGCACCTTCGGGGTCGGGAATGAGGTCCTGCCCCAAGTGGACGAGTTTAAATATCTTTTGGTCTTGTTCACGAGTGAGGGAAGGATGGAGACAGACAGATCGCTGCAGTTAAGCGGTACCTGTATCGGTCCGTCGTGGTGAAGAAGGAGCTGAGTCGCAAGGCGAAGCTCTCAATTTACCAGTCGATCTACGTTCCAACCCTCACCTATGGTCATGAGCTTTGGGTAGTGACCGAAAGAACAAGATCACGGATACAAGCGGCAGAAATGAGCTTCCTTTGCCGGGTGGTGGAGTTCTCCCTTAGTTATAAGGTGAGAAGCTCTACCATTCGTGGAGAGCTCGGAGTAGATCCGAAGCTCCTCCCCATTGAGAGGGGCCAGTTGAGGTGGATTGGGCATCTGGTCAGAATGCCTCCCGGACGCTTCCCTGGTGTGATGTTTCGGGTATGTCCAACCGGGAAGAGACCCTGGGGTCGACCTAGAACACGCTGGAGGGACTATGTCTCTCGGCTTGTCTGGGACCGCCTCGGTGTTCCCCCGGGAGAGTTGGAGGAGGCGGCTGGGGAGAGGGATGTCTGGACCTCTTTGCTTAGGTTGCTGCCCCCGTGACTCGACCCCGAACATAGTGGAAGATGATGATGATGATGACTATCAATGACTGTTTGTCAGATATCGGCTCCTGGATGAGTTCAAATTTCTTAAAGCTCAACGATGAGAAAACAGAGTTTCTGACACTAGGCACTCATCATCAGCTGTCCAAATTAAACCCAAAGCCTGTGATTACATTTGGAGCATGCTCTGTTGTCACCACACAAAAGGCAAGAAACCTTGGAGTAGTTTTACAATCAACCATGTTAATGGATGAGCACATCAACTCTTTGTGTATAAGCTGCTACTTCCACATTCACAATATTGGCAAAATCAGATATCGGTTGACTTTTGACACTATCAAGCTTCTTGTTCAAACGCTAATTATCAGCCGCTTGGATTACTGCAATTCCCTTCTTGTCAATCTTTCACAAAAATCTATATCACGCCTCCAAAGAGTACAAAATTCAGCAGCCAGACTCATCACTCGTCAACATCCAGTTCTACAGTCACTGCATTGGTTACGAGTCCAACAGCGAATCTCCTATAAAATTCTCCTACTAACCCATCGAGCACTATATCAGCCGAACAGCCCTCTTTTCCTTCAAGAACTAATCAGTGTCTACAAGCCATCAAGAACCCGAAGATCTTCTGAACAGTTCCTCTTGTCCCAGCCTATATGTGCCAATAAGATCGGCGAGAGAGCTTCCTCTATTGCCACACCTCGACTATGGAACAATCTGCCATTAGACATTAAAACCAACATCTGTGAAACCTCCTTTAAAAGCCAAATCAAAACTCATTTCTTCAGAACTGCTTATGACATTTGACAATTTTCTCAGCCTCCCTCATAACCCTTTTTACAGCGCCAGAGAGCAACTAGTCAGATGGAGTCTAAGCACTATAGAAATTAATTATTATTATCATAATTTTGCTTTGAACTGCTAGTGACACTTAATGTCCTTTGAATGAACTAACACTGTTCTAGCAGTCCTATGATGCCAAGGTCGACAGTAGCACACTGGACTGACTTTTAATGGTCAAGTGGGATATCTGGTTCTTTCACGGTGCACAGAGTACATATAAGGAAAGATAATGGCAAAAATAACAGTATACGAGTATTAAACTAACCAGTCAGAGAAAAACTAGTTAACTTCTGAATAAAATAAAACTGTGCTCATCTACATATAACACAAGTTTACCTTTACATATGCTAGACATTTATATCGGAACAAACTGTTTCCCACCGTTCATTCATATCGAAATTATTTCTGTATTTACCGTCACATAGACATGAGTCATGTGTGCTTTTCCCTTTAAGTTTTTCTTTTGAAATTACTGGCAGCCTCTAACAACATGTACGTAGTAATTTTTAGAATCATCAGTAGATTATACTAATTATTGTTGTAAAAGACAGATTTTCTTTTTCTGCTGCAGATTGATGAGAGTGATAAATTTTAGGAAAGTCTCTAGGCTAGAGTCTAGAGTCTCATGCTCTATGTCCATTTAGATAGGGTTATGTGTCTAAAGCCCCTTCTCCCAGCATCACTACAGTCTCAAAACTAGTTCAACCGTAATTAATTGAGTATTCTCATTAAGAAAAATCAAATTGGCACCCTTTGTCTCACATTTGGTTTACATTGTCAGTTCTCATTGCCTCTCATTTCTGCCTTTGGCTGGACATCAGGTCCGTCCCTTTGTTTATTTCTCTTTCTCTCAGTCCAGCTGTTCCCCTCTGTCTCTCCCTCTCTGTTCTGCCCTTCCTCAGTATCCCTCTCATCCTCAATGAGTTCCTTAATGCATTAGTTGTCTTTATCCGTACATGTTACTTAGATTTTTGTTGCATACGCAGTCCAGCAGTGAAAAGAAAAGGAAATGGAGGGGGGGGGGAGAAAAGAGAAAATTGCAAATCATACCACCTTTAGTTTGACATGAATTAAATTTCAGTATTTAATTTTTTGCACTTGATTTTTTTTTACCTGATAAGTTTGCATTTAAATAAGTTGATGTATATTTATTTTGTTTTATTAATTTATTTTTTTGTTAGTCGGAATAGAGTAAGAACATTGGAGGGAGAGGAAGGTCATGTGTTTGGTGGGGTGTGGGTGGGCTCTGCACGGACCCAGAAGTAAAGTTTATGCTGTGTGCCATGTTCATTGGCTGTGTCTGAATTGTAGGCTCTCAAACGGAAGCCCGACTTGTTTTTATCTGAGAATCTTGATGTGAAAGCAGTGTTCCACTGTGGTAAGTCATTCGCCCACAAACAGTCACATGAAAATAATTGTTTTAAAGAAATGGACCGTAAAAGAAGAACAAAAGGAGCGTAGTGTGAACTTCCATCTAATTCTAGTATGTTCTTCCTGTAGGACTTCTGTCTCTCAAATTTCCAGAAGCCCCGACTGTCAAGTCTACCTGTCTCTTCTTTGTAAGTTGAAGATAATGTTGTAATAAAGTGCATATACCGACATTTATAAATTATATAATCATGTTTTTTTTCTTTTTGAAGTTAAGAGAGACCAAGATGAGTTAATTCAGAACTTTTGCCACCTTTAATATGTTTTTTAATCTATACCATTTAACAGAAAACAAACTGAAATCTAGGTCTGAAAAATTAAAAAAAAAATTACAATAGTGTGGTAGCAATTGATTAGGTTTGCACAGCTATGCAATATTCAGAGTTAATCGCATATCACATTTAAGCATGTGTTCAATCCTAATCAGTGCACACCTATCATCAAATAAAATGTGCTCTGAATAAACCCAAGCTTCGCGGTTCTAGTATAATAATCCTGACATTACCTTAGTTGCATGTAACAGAAAAAGCCATGGCCAAGAGATTATTACATGGCAGCTTCAAGCTGAAAGGGATGTCATTACAGACGCTCCCCAACTTACGTTCACCCCTTTAACGTTTTTTTCGATTTTACCCCCCCCCCCCCCCAAAAAAAAAAAAAAAAAAGGTCAAATTTTGAGTTTAGACGTACCTACTTAGTACGCTGATGTAATGACGCTGCGTCCATTGTTTACAAATGACAGACTGAATGTGCCCCTCCTTCTTCTCGGTTCAGGTGTGTGTGTGTATGTGCGTGTGTGTGTGTATTATAACGACTATAATATATATATATATATATATATATATATAAAAAATATATATATTGTGTGTGTGTGTGTGTACACACACACACATACATACACACACTAGTCCTTCTCAAAAAATTAGCAGATTGTGATAGACTTCATTATTTTCTGTAATGTACTGATGAAAATTAAACTTTCATATATTTTAGATTCATTGCACACCAACTGAAATATTTCAGGTCTTTTATTGTTTTAATACTAATGATTTTGGCATACAGCTCATGAAAACCCAAAATTCCTATTTCAAAAAATTAGCATATCATGAAAAGGTACTCTAAACGAGCTATTAACCTAATCATCTGAATCAACGAATTAACTCTAAAACACCTGCAAAAGATTCCTGAGGCTTTTAAAACTCCCATCCTGGTTCATTACTCAAAACCGCAATCATGTGTAACACTGCTGACCTGACTGCTGTCCAGAAGGCCATCATTGACACCCTCAAGCAAACGGGTAAGACACAGAAAGAAATCTACAGAAATCTACTGGGCTACAGAGAAGCAGCACTGGACTGTTGCTCAGTGGTCCGAAGTACTTTTTTCAGATGAAAGCAAATTTTGCATGTCATTCGGAAATCAAGGTGCCAGAGTCTGGAGGAAGACCAGGGAGAAGGAAATGCCAAAATGCCTGAAGTCCAGTGTCAAGTACCCACAGTCAGTGATGGTCTGGGGTGCCATGTCAGCTGCTGGTGTTGGTCCACTGTGTTTTATCAAGGGCAGGGTCAATGCAGCTAGCTATCAGGAGATTTTGGAGCACTTCATGCTTCCATCTGCTGAAAAGCTTTATGGAGATGAAGATTTCATTTTTCAACACGACCTGGCACCTGCTCACAGTGCCAAAACCACTGGGAAATGGTTTACTGACCATGGTATTACTGTGCTCAATTGGCCTGCCAACTCTTCTGACCTGAATCCCATAGAGAATCTGTGGGATATTGTGAAGAGAAAGTTGAGAGACACCAGACCCAACACTGTGGATGAGCTTAAGGCTGCTATCGAAGCATCCTGAACCTCCATAACACCTCAGCAGTGCCACAGGCTGATTGCCACGCTGCATTGGAGCAGTCATTTCTGCAAAAGTATTCTTTTAGTATCCGACCAAGTATTGAGTGCATAACTAAACATAATTATTTGAAGGTTGACTTTTTTGTATTAAAAACACTTTTTTTTTTAATTGGTCAGATGAAATACGCTAATTCTTTGAGAGATGAATTTTGGGTTTTCATGAGCTGCATGCCAAAAATTATCAGCATTAAAACAATAAAAGACCTGAAATATTTCAGTTGGTGTGCAATGAATCTAAAATATATGAAAGTCTAATGTTTCGGTACATTACAGAAAATAATGAACTTCATCGCAATATGCTAATTTTTTGAGAAGGCCTAGTATGTTATATAGCATGGTACCCTTATGTTAAGAAGTTGTCTCTGTGATCTTTGTGTTTACACTGTTTTGTGGGCTTTTGTAACCCTAAGCAAATATGGTTGGTCAGAAGTGTAAGCCTACTAACATGGGTGCAAGTCTCATACACAGAGATGAATTAACTATCTGCTCAGATCGGTGCAATCCACCATGCATACTCGGTTAAGCAAAGAGAGTTGCAAAATGAATGAAAATCCGAATCCAGAAAAGAAAGAGAACTCTCCGTTCTGCTGGTGAGTCACATCAGTGCAGGCTGAGTACTAATTGGTTTCAGTGGTGCCCTTGCTCACTTGAAAGACTGGAAGTCCGTATAACCCGTGCTTTGTTTCAAGCACAGCAAGTACACTACTTTCGGTATTGAGTGCCTCACATATTGTAAGCGTTGATTGGCTGTTTTAAGCTTCATGTAAAGTGAGTCGGCTCAGCTTCATGTAAAATGACCATCCGTCGACCATTGGAACCATTTACAAGCAGAAAGATTGCATCATAGAGAATGTTAAAGGTTATATTTGATAATGTATTTGATGAGTGAATTTGATTAAAATTTATCAATTTGAAATTATTTTGATTGAATTTAATTTATTTGAAATTAATGTTGATATTTGATATTATTTTACAATGTTATGTTTATAATAATTGATTTAGGGTGTTGTATGAGATACTATAATGGTATTTATGGACGTATAGTACAGTATGAGCGTCATGCGTCACACGTCATGCATCACTGTAACAACTTACGTTCACTTTCAACTTATGTTCGGCCGTCCGGAACCAATTAAAAATGTAAGCCGGGGAGTGTCTGTATTGAAAGGTAGCAGTCAAAATTTCTGAGGCATTAGATGCACCATAGAGTGCAGTAAAGATGGTCATAATAAGTGAGAAAATATGGCACAATACAGTATAAAGAACCGGATGTCCGTCCAGATGTAATGAAAAGACAAGAATAAAACTGGTCCTGGAGGCTGTTCGAAGGCCAATAGCAACATTAAGGGAGCTACAGGAAGTATTGGTTGGGTACTGCCTGTGACGACAATCCCACACATTCTTCATATGTCTCATATATGCCTTTTTCATTACAAAGAAAAATATCCAGTCCAGCAAAATGATCTGAGGAGACTGTTTTAGCTGAAATTCCTCATGGTTTTTTTTTTTTTTTTTTTGTGCAAAAACAACTCTGCATATCATCAAAAGTACCTCATACTCTCGATCAAGCATGGGGTGAATGTACCATGCTGTGTGGTTGTTTTTCTTTACAAAGTACTGGGGCTTTATTTAAATTGGAGGTAATGATAAACGGATCCAAATGCCAGTCTATTTGGTCCCGAAACCTCCAGGCATCTGGGAAAAAGCTGAAGATAAATTCCAGCACAACCAAGATATGGCGTACCTCCAAATCAACATTATAGCGATTCACTGGGAGAAAATTTAACTTTTGTCAAGGTTCAGCCAAAGCACAGATCTAAATACAATTGAAAATCAATCAGGTGACCTCAAGAATTCTGTGCACAAGAAATTGCAGATAGATACGGGGCATTTTTTTCAAGGAAGATTGGGCAAAGATAGGCTCCTGCGTGGCACAACAGACAAACATTCACCCGGTCACCCAGACATGAAATGTTTGTCCAGAATAATATAATCATATACAATTGGGTTACAAGCAAGGACTCTTGATGCAAACTGGTGACACATTATGTAGCATAAAATTAATTTGCACAAAACATGTATCGCCAATGATGCAGGTTCATGGCTGACATCCAAATATACAAAAGCAAATTATTTCACGATAATGTTGTTTTATTGGAAGAACAGTTAAAATTTCACACAAAATTTGTTAAACAATGTTAAAAATCAAATATGTCAATAATTTTGTTGAGTATAGAGAAATGAAGCTTGTGTTTCCAGATGTAAGGCGCCTCTCCACCGGATAAGTTTACTTTTTTAAGCACATTGTGTGCACCAGGAATGTCATCCTCAGTTTGAAGTGCCTTTCCATTCAAATGACTAATACACTGCGTGACAGTAATAGTTTATTTGCCAGCTAAAAAAATGAAGATACCTACTCCATGTGGAACATAGGATTTTGTTTACAGAAAAAAACAATTGTATTTTATGTTTTTATATATATATATATATATATATATATATATATATATATATATATATATATATATAAAATGTGTTTTATTTTATGGTTTGAAACAAGTAATAGTGTGGAGGCGAAGTGGAGTAAAAGTAGTTGGCATCACCCAGACATTCATTCCCATTATTGTGGTTATATACTGCCACGCGAACTATCAGCACAGAGTTTCTCCTTGTACATGTACACATTGACAGACGCACACAACATTCACAACACAGAAAAGTCAAATCGATGCCATGACAAATTATCTTATATAGTGGTACCTTGACTTACGAGTGTCCCTTATATTATTATATAATTTTCCATGACACGTGCTTCGATCCCACCAAAAATCTGCCCCATCCAATGAGCAAAATTTTGATTTTGAATGGTTTTTCCGGGCCGATTAGCCTTGTATTCTTCCTTGTGTATTTCTCTGCGCTCCGAGAACACCTTCTGCAGTGCTTCTCACTTATATTCTGTGACGCCCCCTATAAGAAGGAAAATTTTTTCACCCCCCTCCACCCAGCACCATGTGTGGGACTATAAATAGTGTTTACTGCACTTCATATAATTTACTCAGTGCTTTTTCTCTAGACCGAAGTGCAACAATGAGAGTGCCACTACCAACTACTGTAGTGGATGTGTAATTACACTTAATTCTACTACAGTATGGCAAAAAAGCATGTTCCACAGGGTCATACATGCCCCCCCCCCCATTAATTACGGATTAATTTCGTAAGGTCAGGTACCACTGTAATTATTTCGTCTAACAAACCTTTCGGCTTACAAGCCCACTCTCATAATGGCTTAAATTTGTAAGTCAAGGTACCACTGTATATGATACGGGCTGAGATTCACTAAAACTCTTACGGCCAGATTAGATTTTGCTACAAGAGCTGACTAATTCTCTAACATGATTTTTTTGACAGTTGAAGCCATAAAGAACTAGAATAATAGGTAAAGAAGAGTAAGAAGAAATGCTTGTGATCCGAAACATAACCATATAATTTCTTAAACACTGTAGCCACAATCCTGTATGGTTATTGATTAAAGTGGGTCACTGGTGTTATTGATCATACGACTGATTGAAGAATTGCGATAAAGTCTGACATGTATAGAGCTATACTCAGCGAAATGCTACAAAACTGATTTTTAAAAAATGGAAATAAGTAACACAAATGGATAATGATCCAAAACTTACAGGAAAAAAAAACAGTCCAAGGGCTCTTTAAGACAAAGAAATGGCAAAGACCCACAAAATAAACACCATCTGAAGGTAGTAGCTACAGTAAAGGCCTGGCAAAGCATCTCAAGATCACAGACCCATTGTTTGCTGGCTTCAGCTGACTTTCAGACTTCAGGTGGTCACTACCTGCAAAGGATTTAAAACTATGCTTAGGTTCATAATTGATAGTTTGGCTAATTACATTTGAGCCCAGAGGGGAGTTAATTTCAAAATTTTAAAATGGGCTATCCAAAATAGTTCATTCAAATCTTTACTTAAGACATTACAGCTGATGGTCTTCATCTCTTAAAGACTTAGATTTTTAAATAGATACAGTACATAGATTAGACTTCAGTTTTTTTATTTATTTATCTTTTTTAAACTTCATTGTGTGTTGGACAGACGGAGCTGTTGCCGCACTGTGCAGATGTTCCTCCTGTTGGTCAGGTTGTTCAGGAAGATGGTAAACTCCTGTTGTTGGCTGTGCTGGAGGTCAGAGACTAACCCTTCCCTTGAGCCTGTTCACATAATTCTGACATGGCAACTCTCATCCCTTGCTGTCATATTTTTATAGGCAATTGGTGGTCAGTCTTCACGCACTTTGATGGACCAGTTTGCAGAAGTGTTGTTTTCCATGAATAAGCACTGCTTCAGTCTGCTCACTGTGTGGCTAAAAGAGGCCCTGCAGTCTCCAGGCTTTCCCTCATCCCGGGTCTCTGATGAACAGAAAGACACATTCAGCCAGCAGGTCCTCAGGTAGTACTAGTCCTTATCGTCATCCGGTTTTTGTATCAGATTGAAATGGACTAATTTTTAAAAAAAAAATTTTTTTAATATTACTGAAATCCTCTCTCTCACACAGGGAGCGAGTGAATAAGCGACGGGTGAAGGACATAGTGAAAGAGTTCACTCTGGTGTGTCGAGGACTGCATGGCACAGAGTATGCTGCAGAATACTGAGTGCTGACGTCTAAAGTGATCCGATTCCCAGCAGCCCCAGCGCCACTGAAAACCCAAACCTGGTTAATAGAATAGTGAAAGCCTGACAAGAAGGATATTGTTCAGAGCATGCACTGTAAGGACCTGATGAGGGCACTACTATCTTTTAACACACACACACACACACACACACAGACACACACACACATTTTATATATATATATATATATATATATATATATATATATATATATATATATATATATATATAATGTGTGTGTATGTATGTATGTATGTATGTATGTACATACACATTTTATTTCTTTTCTTTCCTTGTGTCCCGCTGTTACCAGGCAGTTTTTGGAGCCTTTTTGAAGTGGCCCGTACTGCTTTATCTAAGCAGTACTTTTCATATAGAACTCTTTCTCTCCTTTTCTCCTCTTGCTCCTGTTTCAGCATGTGCGTTGTGAACGTTATGTACCCTTCACAACCCTGTGATCTTCCGTGGCTCCTGGGCTGTTTTCCTTGTGATGATTTGCAAAATTGATCAACAATGGAGTAGTGGTAGTTAAATGTTTTATTTTGTAATTTAAAGATAACTGATATCTAAAGTAAATCTATACACCTATATAAACACTTATGTATCTATCAGACTGTGTGAGGTGTCGGAGTCCTTATGGACACCGCCACTGATGACAAAGAGAGGGACCAATCATTATTCTCCGTGGCTTTATAATCTATTCACGTCTGTGTAATCTAACTAGCCTCCATTCACATCATGATGAGATGGGAAAAGGCTGTGAATGTTTGTCTTAGGTAAGTTTTTTAAGGATTGAAATATTTTAATATATAATGTTAGCAGCGTGCATGAAACTGGTTGGAGCTGATGTTACAGACACCCTCCTGTTTAATTGTTTAAATATCAGACTTTACTGATCATGACCGAAGTCTTGGTTTTAAGTTTCTGCGCTGTCCTCTGAGGACTGCTGCTGGGAGCCCATGGTGGCTGTGAAATACACCTGTAGATGTCCTTGTGTGTCTTTTTGGGTAGAAAGAGCATCCAGAACATCACATTAAGAGATGATGGCTGTCAATTGTGAGCTGTGCATAAAACACTGTACATGTGGTGATGAAGTGTTTATTTCAGACATGAATCGACACTATTGTGTGTGTATATGTACTTTATGTGCACATGCATGCACACACATTGTACACTTGTTTGTCCATATTGCAGATTCTGTACCCTGTTGAGTGCACTTAACAAAAAAATCGAATACAATCGATACTGTAAGTGCTCGTGTGTTTGCTGTTAAGAGCCCCTGTATCCAACACTTCAGTGGCTGGGTGTCTGTCCATCCCTGTCTATTTCCCAGCTGCTGCCTGCAAACATGTAGCATGTGTGTATTGTTTTGGGGCAGAAGGAAATTGGGATGCAGCAACAGAGAGAGAGAGAGCGAGAGTGTGTGCGTGTGTGCAAGTGTGCGTGCGTGCAAGTGTGTGTGCGCGTGCCATGTTTACCAGTGATGAATCTCTGTTCGAGAGGGGGAGGTGAAGATAACAGTGGAGAAATGGACAAGTTTGAGTTTTCTTTTGTACCTATTTTAATTTATTAAATATATCTAAGATCATATTTCTTGTTTCTGTGTCTTATGTGGATGAGTTTGTAGTACCTGCAAATACAAAAGTATGGGAGGTTCTCAAGAGGCCTTCAGCATTATTATAGAAGCTGAATAAATTTCGGGCAAGTACAGTGTGTGTTCCACATGTGACAACAAGCTCATATTTTACATTAAGATGGGGGGGGGGGTTGTTGACAATTAAACATTAATGCCCAGTTAATGTTAGCACAAGTCTACATCTTGTCCCCCAAAGGGATGTGATTAAAATGTTGTACATCAACACCATACCCAAGGTGAAGCATGGTAGTGGCGGCATTATGCCTGGGGCTGTTATTCTTGAGGTGGAATTGGAGATTAAGTCAATGTGGAGGAAATCATTAGGTAGGAAATTCCTACAGTCATCTGTGTAAAAATAGTAAACTGTAGGTGTACAGTGCTTCAGGAATGAAGTTTGTTTTTTCTGCTCCGGAGGACTTGTTTAATCTAATTTTTACATTTGGAAGATAATTAAAAAAAACACACACACAAATGTACCAAAGTTTCATACGAAGCACAGACAGACACACCCATACGCCAATTCTCTCTTGTGCTGTCCACAAGTTTAATTTTGTCTTTCTATGTGATGGAAGATTTTTTTAAGAATCCCTAGTTTGTAGCAGATAATAGTAATAAAAATAAGTTATCATAATAATAATCACAAGAAGGAAAGAAAAAGTGAACACTTATAGTTACACACCTCATACTCCTCATCGGGGAATCAAACCCCAGTCTTCCATGTGACAGGCGGAGATACTGGCCACTATACTAATGAGGAACTGCTCAATTGTCAACACACAAGTTCTCTGGTGGATGAATTACCAAAGGACATTCGTGCCTTTGTTTCAGATATTTTGCTTGTGAAAAAACAACTGCTTGTTTTGCTCGTTATTGCTTGAATACAGAAGTCCGTTAGAACTGCTTTATATTACACGCTCTATAATCACCACTAAATCATTCCTCAAGATTTTTAATTATTATTCATTTATTACTTATACTCCCACTGACCCCAAAGCTAAAACCCCAATTTGTTCTTTTTCAATCCAAAGGTATCCGGTGGTAAGGTGCTGAATTATTACTCCCAGGGTCAGGGGTCCAAATCCCACTATGAGCGGGTTGTCCATGCCGTCCCCCCCAGTGCTTCTGCCTGGGTTATCAAAGGCCTGAAATGTCTCTCACTGTCTGTGGTGAGAGCGAGCTGCATAGTTGTCAGTGTGTTTCTGCCCTGCGATGGCCTGTCGAGCTGTCCAGGGTGTACTCTGCCCTCACTCAGAGTCAGCTGAGATAGAGGCCAGTCTCCAAGTGGACCTACTTAGGATTAAGCTGTTCGCAAAATGAATGAAATCTATCCACAAATTAACAGAATTTAAAGAAGTGTGCTCGATCTGTGTATAAATGTTGGTTGTAACTTGTTTGTATCTATTGGTTGTCCCCGGTTTCAGTGATATGTGTATGTGACTGTGCTATCAAAAGGTCTAATTTCACTCAGAAAACCGCTGTTGCAGTTGAACTCCATGGTCGCTTATTTTAACCTTCTTGACCTTTGACCCCGTGTGTGGCAGTCACGTGACGTGGACATGCGAAATTGCAAATGCATGTCATCGCAGGACTGTAAGCTAAACCTAGACCTAACCTTAATAATAAAAAGTTAGTTATTCTTGTTTGTGTCTTTAAAAACGAATAACTAAAACAAAACTTCCCTTTAGGGGACCATGTACACCACCCATTAAAGGTATGCAATACAAACCCCACAGACAGACACACACACACACACACAGAGACGGACACAGATGCACAGAGGGCGATGCACACACAGACACACACTGGGAGAGAGAGCGAGAGAGATGCACAGACACACACTCGAGAGAGAGAGAGACACACACACAGACAGATGCTACCAATACTCCACTGTGCTGTCCTTTAATTAAATTTTGTCTCCCTATGTGACAGAAGATTTTTTAAGAATCCCTAGTTTGTAGGAGATAAGAAGAAGAAGAATCATAATAATCAGAAGAAGGAAAGAAAAAGTAAAGACCTAGAGTTACAGTATACACCCCACACTCCTCATCGGGGAATCGAACCTCGGTCTTCCACGTGACAGGCGGGAGATGCTGGCCATTATACTAACAAGAAACTGCTCCATTTTTATCACACAAATTCACTGTTCGATGAATTGCCCAAGGATATTCGTTGCCTTGTTTTAGATATTTCACGTTTTAAAAAAAGAACTGCTTGATTTGTTTGTTATTGCTCGAATAACGAAGTCCGTTAGAACTGCTTTATATTACACACTCTATAATCGCCACTAAGTCATCTATCAAGCTTTTTAATAATTATTCATATATCATTTATACCCCTGCCGACGCCAAGGCTAAAACCCCAATTTGTTCTTTTTCAATCCAAAGGTGTCCGGTGGTAAGGTGCTGAATTCCTACTCCCAGGGTCAGGGGTTCAAGTCCCACTATGAGTGGGTTCTCAGTGCTGCTCCCCCAGTGCTGCTGCCTGGGTTATCAAAGGCCTGAAATGTCTCTCACTGTCTGTGGTGAGAGCTTCATGTAAAAGAACCATTGATGACTTTCATAAAGAGGAGCTGCATAGTTGTCAGTGTGTTTCTGCCCTGCAATGGCCTGTCGAGTTGTCGAGGGTGTACTCTGCCCTCACTCAGAGTCGGCTGAGAATGACGCCAGTCTCAAAGTGGACCTACTTAGGATTAAGCTGTTTGAAAAATGAATGAAATATATCCCCAAGTTAACAGAGAAGTGTGCTCAATCTGTGTATAAATGTTGGTTGTAACTTGTGTTTGTATCTATTTGTTGTCCCCAGTTTCAGTGGTATGTGACTGTGCTATCAAAAACTGGTGGAAAATGTCTAATTTTACTCAGAAAACTGCTGTTGCTTAGTTGAACTCCATGATCAGTTATTTTAACATTTTTGACCTTTGACCCTGTGTGTGGCAGTCACGTGACGTGGACATGCCGAAATGGTGCATACATGTCATTACAGCACATAAAGCTAAACCGAGTTCTAACCGTCATTCTTTCTCTTCTTCTTCTTCTTTTCCTTTCGGTTGCTCCCTTCAGCGTTCGCCACAGCAAATCATCTGCCTCCATCTCACCCAATCCTCTGCATCTTCTTCTCTTGCACCAATTACCTTCATGTCTTCCTTCACCACATCCATAAATCTTTTCTTTGGTCTTCCTCTAGGCCTTCTGCCTGGCAGTTCCAACCTCAGCATCCTACGACCAATATACTCACTTCACTATCCCTCCACTGTACATGTCCAAACCATCTCAATCTAGCTTCTCTGACTTTGTCTCCAAAATCTCTTACATGTGCTGTTCCTCTGATGTACTCATTCTTGATCCTATCCATCCTCGTTACTCCCAAAGAGAACCTCAACATTTTCATCTCTGCTACATCCAGCTCTGCCTCCTGTCTTTTCCTCAGTGCCACTGTTTCTAAACCATACAACATCACTGGCCTCAACACCAAGTTGTACACTTTTCCTTTCATTCTTGCTGATACGGTCCTATCATACATTACACCAGACACTTTTCTCCAGACTTTTCAACCTGCCTGCACACCCTTCTTCACCTCTTTTCCAAACTTACCATTGCTTTGGATTGTTGAGCCTGAGTACTTAAAATCCTCCACCTTCTTTATCTCTGTTTCCTGTAACCTCACCGTTCCTCTTGGGTCCTTCTCGTTCACCCACATGTATTCAGTCTTCCTGAGGATAACCTTCATTTCTCTCCTTTCCAGGGCATACCTCCACCTCTCTAGATTTTCCTGCACTTGTTCTCTGCTCTCACTTCAGATCACAATGTCATCTGCAAACATCATAGTCCATGGAGATTCTTGTCTAACCTCATCTGTCAGCCTGTCCATCACCATGCACCAGCAAACAAAAAGGGGCTCAGAGCTGACCCTTGATGTAGTCCCACCTCCACCTTGAACTCTTCTGTCACGCCGACAGCACACCTCACCACTCTCATACATCTTTCATACATGTCCTGCACCACTCTAACATACTTCGCTGCCACCGCTGACTTCCTCATGCAATACCACAGTTCCTCTCTCGGTACCCTATCATATGCTTTCTCCAGATCCACAAAGGCACAATGCAGCTCTGTCTGACCTTCTTTGTACTTGTCTATTAACATCCTCAAAGGAAACACTGCATCTGTTTTGCTCTTCCTTGGCATGAAACCAAACTGTTGTTCACAGATGCTGACCTCTGCCCTTAATCTTACTTCCACTTTTGTTTCCCATAACTTTATCGAATGGCTCATTAACTTTATCCCTCTGTAGTTGCCAAAACTCTGCACGTCTCCCTTTTTCTTGAAAATGGGCACCAGCACACTTTTCCATTCCTCTGGCATCCTCTCACTCTCTAAGACCTTGTTGAATGTTTTTGTCAGAAAATCTACTGCTACCGCTCCTAGACACTTCCATACCTCCACAAGTATATCATCAGGACCAACTGCCTTTCCATTCTTCATCCTCTTCAGTGCCCTGCTCACTTCTCCCTTACTAATCTTTGCTACTTCCTGGTCCTCAACGGTCACCTCTTCTACTTTTTTCTCTCTCATTTTCCTCATTCATCAGCTCTTCAAAGTACTCTTTCCATCTTCTCAGCACACTTCTGTCATTCAATACATTTCCCTCTCTATGCTTAATCACTCTAACATGCTGCACGTCCTACCCATCTCTATTTCTCTGCTGTGCCAACCTGTGTAAATCATTTTCTCCCTCCTTACTGTCCAACCTAGCATACAGGTCATCATACGCCCTCTGTTTGGCCTTTGACACTGCTACCTTCTCCTTACGCTGTGTATCCCTGTACTCCTGTTTACTCTCTTCAGGTCTCTCAATGTCCCACTTCTTCTTAGCTAATCTCTTCTTTTGTACACACTCCTGCACTTCCTCATTTCACCACCAAGTCTCCTTATCTCCTTCCAGAGGACACCAAGAACTCTCCTACCTGTCTCCCTGATCACATGAGCTGGAGTTGTCCAGTCATCCGGACGCACATCCTGACCACCCAAAGCCTCGATAACATGACACTCTTCCTTTTTCAGCTTCCACCACTTTGTCTTCTGCTCTGCCTTTGCCTTTTTCACCTTCCTCACCATCAGTGTCATTTTGCACACCACCAGCCTATGCTGTCTGGCAACACTCTCACTCATTACTACTTTGCAGTCACTGACTTCCTTCAAATTACATTGAAAGGGGTTTTCAGAGTTGCAGTAATTTCTATTTTTTGTTTGATCTTCTTTAACTATGTTTTCCTATGGAAAAACACAAAGTGGTCTTATAAGTATTGTAACCAAGATGTTGTTCCTCTTCTCTTGAGAAACTGTTACCAAATGCTCCGGAACCATTTGTTATTGTAATCAGCTCCTTGCATCTACTTTGTGTCCTGTTTCATGTTGTCCTTCGGTGACTGGGACTGTACCGCCGCCACGCCCACTTGACAGCAAACCTAAAACTAGACAGAAACAATCCGTTCGTCCTTCTGAACCGTCATTATTACAGTCTGATTCTGATGGAGAACTAGATTATCAAGATCCTGATGATGTAGGTCTTATGCAGGTTTAATGCCTCCTTCGCCATTTGAAAAGACCGCTTGTGTTTGGTTTGTTGACTCTAAAGGTTTGACTGTCCACCCCCTTCCCCATAAAAGTTAAAAGATAGCATTAAAATGTTACCTTCACCTAATAAACCTATACACTTTGTGGATATGCTGATTAAATGCTCACATCATTGCCAACTTACTGGTGCAGATTATTGTTTTATTCTACATGCTGCTCTAGGGGAGGCATATGACAAGGTCTACCTCCTCGAAGAAGTTCCGTGTCTTGATTATAAGAATTATGAGTGGAGAACGATTGTTAAAACTGAGCAGGGAGCCGAGGGCTACCAGCGGATACATGATAAAAGGAAGACATAATCCGATTATTATTGGAGGAATACAAAGCAATGTCTGCCAGACTTAAAAGAAGAATTAACCCGTTATCTCCTCGCACACCAGCAAGCGAATCGTGATCTTAGATAAGTAACTCAGTGTATACAGGAGAAAAATGAACCGGTGTCAAGGTTTCTCGCTCGCTTTCGCCATACATGGACCCTCTTGATGGAATGGAGTTAGTAGATGATGAAGCTAATCCCATGTTCATCACTACCTTTATGAATAATTCTCTTCTCTCGATACAAAACAAAAATTTTGAAATTTCAACTCGTTGATCATGTACACATGATGCCCAGAACGTTAGGGGAGAAGATTAGGACTATGGCGAGTGATGGCATTTTGGAATGTAAGCAATTGGCACGCCTCTTTATCATGGGAGAAGGCCGTCCTTGCCATCAGCTGAGTGGAAACCTGCAACGTAATTGTGATCATGCCCCCTCTCGAGGTTCTTACCCTCAGCGTCGCGCAGGGTAGGTACCTGTCATTACTGTGGCAAAGAAGGTCACTGGGCATATGAATGTAGACAGAAAAAAGGCTGATGAAAGGCATCAGCAAAGAATGTTTGCTCCTCCTCGTTCTAATCCTCCCTCCACCCCTCCACCACCTGCGCTTTCCTTTCCAAAAATTTAGATACTGTGGCTCAGGGTTTGCCTGCTTGTCTATGTGCAGCTGCCACCTGTACTGTGATGGTTCAAGACGCTGGAAAACTCTTTTCCATACTTTCCTATCCTCTCATCTTACATTCTTCACATCAGGTAACTCATGAGCAACATATGACCACACAGCATCATTCTGGTTATGAGAACGTTCTCCTAGTCACAGAAAATCTCTCTATTCATTCTATTTCCTCTTCTGATACTCTTGATCATGCTCTAGCGCATCTCATTAGTTCTCAGGAGGACACTATTTATGATAAAACACACGATTGCCTCTCAGAAATCGTTCACTCAACTAGTATCCAACCTGATCTCTCCGCAACCGCCCTGGGATTTGGGGATGAGCTGTTTGTTGACGGCTCGTGCTCTAAACCTCAGGACGGTGTGTTCCTCTGTGGCTACTTGGTGTGCTCTTTATCAAACACCATTGTTGAGTCACACACCCTTCCATTTTCCTCGGCTGAGGCTGCAGAACTTTTTGCTCTCCTGTACCTGTAATCTCTCCTCTGGCAAGGATGTTACTATTTACACTGACTCTAGATATGCCTTTGGCATGGCTCATGACTATGGATGCATCTGGCAATCACATGGCTTCCAGTGTGCTGCTGGAAAGCCCATCTCCCACTCCTCTCTGTCCAATATTTTATTGATGCTTGTTATCTTCCTCGTACTCTCGCTATAGTTAAAACCAAGGCACATTCCTCGGGCGACGAGTCCGAGTCTTGGGGTAACTCTTTGGCCGACCGAATCGCCAAACAGGCTGCCTCTACATGCGTTCTCCTCTCTTTTATGTCTAACTCTATTTATAAACATTGCACACCCTTTTGCCTGTCTAGTGCTCTTATTACCGATCTAGACCTACACTCCATTCAAGCGTCCGCTACAACATCTGATACTTCCTTCTAGCAGACACACGACGTGTATGTGGCTTCTGACGGTTTGTGGTACACCCTGTCTGGACAACTTTGTCTTCCCTCTGACTGTGTGCCTTTCCTCGTGCATGAGTTTCACAGTGTTACACATCGCACTCGAAGAGGGGTAAAAGAAGACATGAACAAACTTTTTTGTGTCGCAAGTTTGAATGCCACAATTGACTCAATCCTTTCAAGATGTCTAACGTGTGCACAAAACAATCATACTGACACCACTACTAAGCACGAACGCTTCCAATACCCATCTCACCATTCCTGGAAAATGCGAAGGTGGTTACAGGTATCTTAGTCAAGAAATCATACCGAGATATGGAATACCTTAGGCTATTGACTCAGACCACGGTACTCCATTTACTTCGAGGATCACACAACAACTTTATAAGTATTTACACCTTAATTGGCGATTTCACATTCCATACCATCTACAATCTTCTGGGATCATTGAACGTACCAACCATACTGCAAAGAGCAAGCTCACAAAGGATATGCAAAGTACTAGCTGTAAAAACTGGGTTGACCTCCTCCCCGCAGTTTTGGCTGAAATGAGAATGACACCCCGAAAAGATGTGCACCTGTCACCACCTGAGATCATATTTGGGCGACCTTTCCCATTCCCTTGGCGGAAAGGAATTCCCCCCCCCCCCCCCCCCCCCCCCAGTGCAGCTAACTGGGTTATCAAAGGCGGGCCATGTCTCTCACTGTCTATGGTGAGAGGCATGTAAAAGAACCATTGCTGACTTTCGTAAAGAGTAGCTGCAAAGCCGTCAGCATGTTTCTGTCCCTTGCTAAAAGGGTTGTGACAGGAAGGGCATCCGACATAAAAACCTCTGCCAAATCAAACGTGCGAATCAGAAGATTCGCTGTGGCGACTCCCCAGTGAAAGGGAAAAAGCCGAAAGGAAGACAGACAGACAGCTGCCTCCTCGTAAATGGGAGGCCAGCGGGGCGGGGTGTTGGGAGATAGCCAATGGGAGAGAACTCGTGCATTGTTTACATTTTTGAGATGGTGTGTTTTGTAACATGAATTTTTTTGTATCCAGAGATGGAAATTTTAGGTCAATGCATTTCGTAACTTGGATTTTTCATTTGTAAATACTCCACTGTGTTTTGTCTCCATATGTGACGGAAGATTATTAGAGAATCTTTATTTTGTGGGAGATAATAATCATAATCATAATAATAATAATAATAGAAAAAAATATCGGTAATAACAACAAGAATAATCATCACAAGAAGGAAAGAAACAATTAAGGACTGGAGACATACACTCCAGACTCCTCGTCGGGGAATTGAACCCCGGTCTTCCACGTGACAGGCGGAGATACTGGCCACTATACTAACGAGGAACTGCTAATGAGTCATCAGGGGTTCAAGTCCCACTATGAGCATATTGTCCCTGTTTTTTGATTAAGCTGTTCAGAAAATGAATGAATGAATAAAATACAGTCATACCTCATCTTACGAAATTACTCCGTTCCAGAAGTGGTTTCGTCACCTGATTTTTTTCGTAAGTTAAGTACCATTTTACATGTCAAAGGCCTGATTCGTTCCAAGGCCCCCAATACTACCCCCAAAACCCTTTAAATATTATAAAAGTACAGTTGGCCATCTACTTACGAAAACCTCTGAATTCGAAAAATCCAGGTGACGAAAAACATTTTCCTAAATTTTTGCCCTCTGTATACGAAACAACCTCTTCTTACGAAAAGCGCCAAACGCGCCATTGAAAAATTCAACCGTGCCATTCAGAAATTCAAACAACGTGCGAGCTGCTCTCTCGTTGGTACGCAGAAACGGACACAGATGCACAGGGAGATGCACTCATACACAAACACAAGGAGTGGGGAGTGGTGGTCTAGTGGTGGTCTCGTGGTATAAGGGCGCTGGATTGCTGATCCAAAGGTTGGGTGAGCGAGTCCCACTCTCCACAGGGTTGTCACCCCCCCCCACCACCACCACCACCACCACCAGTGCAGCTAACTGGGTTATCAAAGGCCGGCCATGTCTCCTACTGTCTATGGTGTGAGGCATGTAAAAGAACCATTGCTCACTTTCGTAAAGAGTAGGCTGCAAAGCTGTCGATGAGTTTCCGCCCTGCGATAGCCTGATGAGAGATCCAGGGTGTAGTCTGCCCTTGCCCGAAGCTGACTGAGATGGGCACCAGCCTCCCTGCGACCCAGATTAGGATTAAGTGGTTACAGATGATGATGATGACCAACACAGGGAGGGAGAGAGAGAGAGAGAGAGAGAGAACCAGACACACACAACCACAGAGTGAGAGAGATGCACAGAACAGACTCAGAGAGAGACACACACATGCACAGACACACACTGAGAGAGAGAGAGAGATGCCCAGGCACTGAGCAAGAGATAGAGAGAGAGAGAGAGAGATGCACACACAAACACCGAAGTATGCACAGAAACACAGTCAGAGAGAGAAAGAGAGAGACACAGACACACATCAGTGCTCACAAATACTCCACTGTGTTTTGTCTCCATATGTGACGGAAGATTATTTAAGAATCTTTATTTTGTAGGACATAATAATAATAATAATAATAGAAGAAAAAACCTGTAATAAAAACAGGAATAATCATCACAAGCAGGAAAGAAATGATAAAGCACCAAAAACATACAAGCCAGACTCCTCGTCGGGGAATCGAACCCCAGTCTTCCACGTGACAGGCGGAGATACTGGCCACTATACTAACGAGGAACTGCTAAAGATTCGTCAGAGGTTCAGGTCCTACTATGATCAGGTTGTCCCTGAGTTCCAAACAGTGTTACAGGGTTACCAGTCGGCCAGTAACAGGGTTAGCCTCAGGAAGACAGAATACATGTGTGTGAACGAGAAGGACCCAAGAGGAACGGTGAGGTTACAGGGAGCAGAGATAAAGAAGGTGGAGGATTTTATGTACTTCGGCTCAACAATCCAGAGCAATGGAGAGTGTGGAAAAGAGGTGAAGAAGCGTGTGCAGGCAGGTTGGAATGGTTGGAGAAAAGTGTCCGGTGTGATGTGTGATAGGAGGGTATCGGCAAGAATGAAAGGAAAAGTGTACAAGGCAGTGTTGAGGCCAGCGATGTTGTATGGTTTAGAAACAGTGGCCCTGGGGAAAAGACAGGAGGCAGAGTTGGAGGTAGCAGAGATGAAAATGTTGAGGTTCTCTTTGGGAGTAACGAGGATGGATAGGATCAGGAATGAGCACATCAGAGGGACAGCACATGTTAGAGGTTTTGGAGACAAAGTCAGAGAGGCTAGATTGAGATGGTTTGGACATGTACAGAGGAGGGATAGTGAGTATATTGGTAGTAGGATGCTGAGGTTGGAACTACCAGGCAGAAGGCCGAGAGAAAGACCAAAGAGAAGATCTATGGATGTAGTGAAGGAGGACATGAAGGTATTTGGAGTAAGAGCAGAAAATGCAGAGGATAGGGAGAGATGGAGGCAGATGATTCGCTGTAGCGACCCCTGAAGGGAACAGCCGAAAGGAAAACCACCCCTTAAAGACATGCAATCTAAACCCCACAGACATACATACACAGAAAGATAGACACACACACACAAAGAGAGAAACATACAGACACACACCAGTATTCACCAATACTTAATTGTTTTGTCCCCAAATTTAATTTTGCCTTCCCATGTGACAGAAGCACCGGGAATCACTTTCACCACTTTTTGTGTGTGTGTGTGTGTGTGTGTGTGTGTGTGTGCAGGCATGTGTTGATCATGTCTTCTTCACAGAGTTATAATCTTACAAATGTTTATGCAAGGTTAAAAGCCTGAGACAAAAAATAAAGTTGCAATGAGCACACTCGAAAAACTCACAAAACAACAGTAACTCTGTCCTTTATGCGTGTGACGAACAATAGGTCGAAGGCACACGAAAAGCTTCATGGGTATTATGGAGATACAGCTGCCTCCTCGCAAATGGGAAAAGAAAAGAAGGGGAAAATGTGAAATCTTTCACTGTTGTAACTTAAGTGGATGTTTTTGCATTGCTTCACATGTTGATAGCTGTGTGGCAGTTCTTGGCTATGAAATACTAAAAAGAGATTAATAAAATTAACATATAATGCATGGGACTTGTGTACCCACTCTCCACAAGGTTGTCACTGTCCCCCCCAGTGTAGCTAACTGGGTTATCAAAGGCGGGCCATGTCTTCACTGTCTATGGTGAGAGGCATGTAAAAGAACCATTGCTGACTTTCGTAAAGAGCAGCTGCAAAGCCGTCAGCATGTTTCTGTCCCTTGCTAAAAGGGTTGTGACAGGAAGGGCATCCGACATAAAAACCTCTGCCAAATCAAACGTGCGAATCAGATGATTCGCTGTGGCGACTCCCCAGTGAATCTTGGATTTTTCGTTTGTTGGGTCTTTCGTAAGGTGAGGTAACACTGCATATCCCCAAATTAACAGAGAATAAAGAAGTGCACTCGCAGCACTTAAAGCTAAACCTCATTCTAACCTTAATAATAAAAAGTAATTTATTCTTATTTGTTTCACTAAAAACAAATAAATAAAACAAAACTTCCCTTTAGGGGACCATGTACACCACCCCTTAAAGGTACGCAATACAAACCCCACAGACACACAGAGACAGACACAGACGCGCAGGCAAATGCACACAGACGCATACACAGAGAGAGAGAGAGGGAGAGATGCACAGAACAGACACAGAAATACGCACAGACACACAGTCAGAGAGAAAGAGAGAAACACAGACACATATCAGTGCTCACAAATACTCCACTGTGTTTTGTCTCCATATGTAACACAGTTGTCACAGTTATGTCCACACAGAGACGGACACAGACGCGCAGGCAAATGCACACAGACGCATACACAGAGAGAGAGAGAGATAGATGCACACACACACACACACAGAAATACGCACAGACACACAGTCAGAGAGAGAAAGAGAGAGACACAGACACACATCAGTGCTCACAAATACTCCATTGTGTTTTGTCTCCACATGTGACGGAAGATTATTTAAGAATCTTTATTTTGTAGGACATAATAATCATAATAATACTACTACTAATAATAATAGAAGAAAATACCTGTAATAAAAACAGGAATAATCATCACAAGCAGGAAAGAAATGATAAAGCACCAGAGACATACACTCCAGACTCCTTGTCGGGGAATCGAACCCCGGTCTTCCACGTGACAGGCGGAGATACTGGCCACTATACTAACGAGGAACTGCTAAAGATTCATCAGAGGTTCAGGTCCCACTATGATCAGGTTGTCCCTGAGTTCCAAACAGTGCTGCTGCCTGTGTTATCAAAGGCCTGAAATGTCTCTCACTGTCTGTGGTGAGAGCTTCATCTAAAAGAACCATTGAAGGCTTTTGGAAAGAGGAACTGCATAGTTGTCAGCGTGTTTCTGCCCAGACACACACCGGTGCTCACCAATACTCCACTGTGCTGTCCACAAATTAAATTTTATTTTCCTATATGACAAAATTTGATATATATTTATTTTATTTCACTTCTAGAACATTCCTGACAAATCACTCGTTCAATATGACGCCGACTCCATTTCTCTTCCCATCCACACCATGATAAAACAGCTTAAACCTTCTCATCAGCTTCAGCCTTGCTCCCTTTCCACCTGGTCTCCTGGACACACAGTATGTCCACCTTCCTCCTCTGCATCATGTCAGTCAGCTCTTATTTGTGTCATTTGTGTCCAGAAAAAATGAATAAATAAAACAAAACTTCCCTTTAGGGGACAAGGTAAACCATCCCCCCAAAAAAGGTATGCAAGACAAACCCCACAGATGGATACAGACGCACAGGGACATGAACTCAGACACAAACACAGGGAGAGAGAGCGAGTGAGAGGAACACATACACACAAACACACACAGAGAGGGAGACAGAGAGAGAGATGCACAGAACAGACGCAGAGAGAGAGAGATGCACACACACACACATACACACAGAAATATGCACAGACACACTGTCAGAGAGAGAAAGAGAGAGACACAGACACACATCAGTGCTCACAAATACTCCACTGTGTTTTGTCTCCCGAATATGACGGAAGATTATTTGAGAATCTTTATTTTGTAGGAGATAATAATCATAATAATAATAATAATAGAAAAAAATACCGGTAATAACAACAATAATAATCATCACAAGCAGGAAAGAAAAGATAAAGCACTGGAGATACACAACCTGTGCTCCCCGTTGGGGAATCGAACCCCGGTCTTCCACATGACAGGCAGAGATACTGGCCACTATACTAACGAGGAACTGCTCAACTATCATCACTCAAATTCTCTGGTAGATGAATTTCCCAAGGATATTCGCTCCGGTTTTTTTAAATGCAGCCGCGAGGGGGGGGCACAAACCAGTGTCTCTCCCTCACGCCGGTTCCAAGCCCAGATAAATGCAGAGGGTTGCGTCAGGAAGGGCATCCGGCGTAAAACAAATGCCAAATAAACTATGCGAATCACAAGAAAGAATGCCAGACCGGATCGGTCGAGGCCCGGGTTAACAACGACCGCCATCAGTGCCGTCAACCAACAGGGTGCTGATGGAAATTGGACCACTGTAGGTCGAAGACGTTGAAGAAGGAGAGGCGGGAGGCGTGTCCGTTGCCAGAGAGAGAAGAGGAAAGGCATGAGTCTCGGACTGAAAGTAGGGACTTTGAACATTGGACCTGAGGCAGGAAAAGGTAGAGAGCTGGCTGACATGATGCAGAGAAGGAAGGTGGACATACTGTGTGTTCAGGAGACCAGGTGGAAAGGTTGCAAGGCTGAAGCTTAGGAGCAGGTTTAAGCTATTTTTTCATGATGTGGATAGGAAGAGAAATGGAGTCGGAGTCATCTTGAAGGAGGAGTTTGTCAGGAATGTTCTCGAAGTGAAAATAGTGTCAGACAGAGTGATGAGTCTCAAGTTAGAAATTGAAGGTGTGATGGTCAATGTTGTTCGTGCTTATGCCCCAGAGACAGGATGTGAGCTAGAAGAGAAGGAGAGATTCTGGAGTGACTTAGATGAAGTGATGCAGAATACCGCCAGAGGTGAAAGAGTGGTCATTGGTGCAGACTTCAATGGACATGTTGGTGCAGGCAACAGAGGGACGAGGAAGTGATGGGCAGGTTTGGTATCCAGGACAGGAGCATGAAGGACAGATGTTGATAGATTTTGCAAAAAGGATGGAAATGGCTGTGGTGAATACTTTCTTCCAGAAGAAACAGGAGCATAGGGTGACTTATAAAAGCGGAGGTAGGAGCACACAGGTAGACTACATCTTGTGTAGGCGATGTAATTTGAAGGAAGTCAGTGACTGGATAGTAAAGAGGGAGAAAATGATCTATACAGGTTGGCACAGCAGAGAAATAGAGATGGGAAGGACGTGCAGCAAGTTAGATTGATAAAGGACAGAGAGGGAAATGTATTGACTGATGACAGAAGTGTGCTGGGAAAATGGAAAGAGTACTTTGAAGAGCTGATGAATGAGGAAAATGAGAGAAAAAAGAGTAGAAGAGGTGACCATTGAGGAGCAGGATGTAGCAAAGATCAGTAAGGGTGAAGTGAGAAGGGCATTGAAGAGGATGAAGAATGGAAAGGCAGTTGGTCCTGATGACATACCTGTGGAGGTATGGAAGTGTCTAGGAGAGGTAGCAGTAGATTTTCTGACAAGAACATTCGACAACGTACTAGAGAGTGAGCAGATGCCGGAGGAGTGGAGGAGAAGTGTGCTGGTGCCCATTTTTAAGAACAAGGGAGACGTGCAGAGTTGCAGCAACTACAGAGGGATAAAGTTGATGAGCCATACGATGAAGTTATGGGAAAGAATAGTGGAAGCGAGACTCAGGGCAGAGGTCAGCATTTGTGAACAACAGTTTGGTTTCATGCCAAGAAAGAGCACCACCGATGCAATGTTTGCTTTGAGGATGTTAATAGAGAAGTACAGAGAAGGTCAAAAGGAGCTGCATTGTGCCTTTGTGGATTTGGAAAAAGCATATGACAGGGTGCCAAGAGAAGGACTGTGGTATTACATGAGGAAGTCTGGAGTGGCAGAGAAGTATGTTAGAGCGGTGCAGGACATGTATGAGAGATGTAAGACAGTGGTGAGGTGTGCTGTCGGCTTGACCGATGAATTCAAGATGGAGGTGGGACTGCATCAAGGATCAGCTCTGAGCCCCTTCTTGTTTGCGATGGTGATGGACAGGCTGACAGACGAGGTTAGGCAAAAATCTCCATGGATTATGATGTTTGCAGATGACATCATGATCTGTAGTGAGAGCAGAGAACAAGTGAAGGAAAATTTAAAGAGGTGGAGGTATGCCCTGGACAGGAGAGGAATGACGGTTCGCCTCAAAAAATCAGAATACATGTGTGTGAATGAGAAGGACCCAGGAGGAACGGTGATGTTACAGGGAGCAGAGATAATGAAGGTGGAAGATTTTAAGTACTCAGGCTCAACAATCCAGAGCAATGGAGAGTGTGGAAAAGAGGTGAAGAAGCGTGTTCAGGCAGGTTGGAATGGTTGGAGAAAAGTGTCCGGTGTGATGTGTGATAGAAGCGAATCAACAATAATGAAAGGAAAAGTGTCCACGACGGTGATGAGGCCAGCGATGTAGTATGTCTTAGAAACAGTGGCGCTGAGGAAAAGGCAGGAGGCAGAGCTGGAGGGAGCAGAAATGAAAATGTTGAGGTTCTCTCTGGGAGTAATGAGGATGGATAGGATCAGAGGGACAGCCCATGTAAGATGTTTTGAAGACAAAGTCAGAGAGGCTAGATTGAGATGGTTTGGACATGTACAGAGGAGGGATGGTGAGTATATTGGCAGTGGGACGCTGAGGTTGGAACTACCAGGCAGAAGGCTGAGAGGAAGACCAAAGAAGAGATTTATGGATGTGGTGAAGGAAGACATGAAGGTCGTTGGAGTAAGAGAAGAAGATGCAGAGGACAGGATAAGATGGAGACGGATGCTATGCTGTTGCGACCCCTGAAGGGAACAGTCGAAAGAAGAAGTCCTTAATCAAGCTTTTTAATTATTATTTATACCCCCGCCGACCACAACGCTAAAACCCCAATCCTGTCCTGGATACCAAACCTGCCCATCACTTCCTCGTCCCCTCCGTTTCATGCACTGACTTGTCCATTGACTTCTGCCCCAATGACCACTCTTTCACCTCTGGGGGTACTCTGCATCACTTCATCAAACTCACTCCAGAATCTCTCCTTCTCTTCTAGCTCACATCCTGCCTGTGGGGCATAAGCACGAACAACATTGAACATCACACCTTCAATTTCTAACTTGAGACTCATCACTCTGTCAGACACTCTTTTCACTTCTAGAACATTCCTGACAAAATCCTCCTTCAAGATGACTCCGACTCCATTTCTCTTCCCATCCACACCATAATATAACAGCTTAAACCTGCTCATCAGCTTCAGCCTTGCTACCTTTCCACCTGGTCTCCTGAACACACAGTATGTCCACCTTCCTCCTGTGCATCATGTCAGTCAGCTCTCTCGCTTCTCCAACATTCAAAGACACTACTCTCAGCCTTTCCTCTTCTCTCTCCTCCTCCGGATCCGCCTCCCGCCTCTCCTTCTTCGACCAACAAGAGCCCAGTTTCCACCAGCACCCTGTTGGTTAACAGTACTGATGGCGGTCGTTGTGAACCCGGGCCTTGACCCATCCGCTATGGAATTCTTATATGTGTCATTTGTGTCCAGAAAAAACGAATAAATAAAACAAAACTTCCCTTTAGGGGACCAGGTAAACCATCCCCCCCAAAAAAAGAAAAACCCCACAGACACACAGAGATGGACACAGACGCACAGGGAAATGCACTCATACACAAACAAAATGATTGAGAGAGAGAGAGAGAGAGGACTAGATACAAACACACACACACACACACACACACAGAGAGAGAGATGAACAGAACAGGCGCAGAGAGAGCGAGAGGGAGATGCATACACACATACACGCACAGACTCACCCACTGAAAGAGAGAGAGAGAGAGAGAGAGAGACAGACACCCAGACACAGCGCGCGCGAGAGAGAGATGCACACACACAGAAATATGCACAGACACACAGTCAGAGAGAGAAAGAGAGAGACACGCACACACATCAGTGCTCACAAATACTCCACTGTGTTTTGTCTCCCCATGTGATGGAAGATTATGTAAGAATCTTTATTTTGGAGATTATATAATAATAATAATAATAATAATAATAATAGAAAAAAATAGACTCAAACACAGGGAGGGGGAGAGACTGAGAGAGAGACAGAACCAGACACAGACAAACACAGAGGGAGAAAGAGAGCGAGAGAGAGATGCACAGAACAGACTTTGAGTGAGAGAGACACAGACACACACCAGTGCTCACAAATACTCCACTGTGTTTTGTCTCCCGATGTGACGGAAGATTATTTAAGAATCTTTATTTTGTAGGAGATAATAATAATAATAATAATAATAATCGAAAAAAAAAAAATACTGGAAATAACAAGAAGAATAATCATCACAAGAAGGAAAGAAACAATAAAGTACTAGAGATACACACTCCAGACTCCTCATCAGGGAATCAAACCCTGGTCTTCCACGTGACAGGTGGAGATACTGGCCACTATACTAACGGCATACTAACGAGGAACTGCTAATGAGTCAGCAGGGGTTCAAGTCCCACTTTGTGAAGTGACCTGGACAGGCCGAAATTGCAAATGCATGTCGATACCTTCCTATCACAAAGCACACCGGACACTTTTCTCCAATCATTCCAACCTGCCTGCACACGCTTCTTCACCTCTTTTCCAAATTCTTCACTGCTCTGGATTGTTGAGCCTAAGCACTAAAAATCTTCCATCTTCCTTATCTCTGCTCCCTGTAATTTCACTGTCCCTGTTGGGTCCTTGTCGTTCACACACATGTATTCTGTTTTTCTGAGGTGAACCTTCATTCCTCTCTTTTCCAGGGCATACCTCCACCTCTCTAGATTTTCCTGCACTTGTTCTCTGCTTGCAATACAGATCACAATGTCATCTGCAAACATCATAGTCCATGGAGATTCTTGTCTCACCTCGTCTGTCAGCCTGTCCATCACCATAGCAAACAAGAAGGGGCTCAGAGCTGACCCTTGATGCAGTCCCACCTCCACCTTGAACTCTTCCTTCATGCCAACAGCACACCTCACTACTGTCTTACATGTCTCATACATGTCCTGCACCACTCTAACATACTTCTCTGCCACTCCAGACTTCCTCATGCAATACCACAATTCCTCTCTCGGCACCCTGTCAAATGCTTTCTCCAGATCCACAAAGGCATAATGCAGCCCCTTCTGACCTTCTCTGTACTTCTCCATTAACATCCTCAAAGCAAACACTGCATCTGTGGTGCTCTTTCTTGGCATGAAACCAAACTGTTGTTCACAAATGCTGACCTCTGCCCTTAGTCTTGCTTCCACTATTCTTTCCCATAACTTCATCGTATTGCTCATCAACTTTATCCCTCTGTAGTTGCTACAACTCTGCACATCTCCCTTCATCTTAAAAATGGGCACCATCACACTTCTTCTCCATTCCTCTGGCATCCTGTGACTCTCTAAGACCTTGTTGCATGTTCTTGTCAGAAAATCTTCTGCTACCTCTCCTAGACACTTCCATACCTCCACCGGTATGTCATCAGGACCAACTGCCTTTCCACTCTTCATCCTCTTCAATGCCCTCCTCACTTCTCCCTTACTAATCTTTGCTACTTCCTGGTCTTTGACGGTCACCTCTTCTACTCTTTTTTCTCTCTCATTTTCCTAATTCATCAGCTCTTCAAAGTACTCTTTCTTTCTTCCCAGCACACTTCTGTTATCAGTCAATACATTTCCCTCTCTGTCTTTAATCACTCTAACTTGCTGCACATCCTTTCCATCTCTATTTCCCTGCTGTGCCAACCGCTATAAATCATTTTCTCCCTCTTTACTTTCCAGCCAAGCATACAAGTCATCATGCGCCCTCTGTTTAGCCTTTGACACCGCTACTTTCGCCTTACGCTGTGTCTCCTTGTCCTCCTGTTTACTCTCTTTGGTCCTCTCTATGTCCCATTTCTTCTGAGCGAACCTCTTTTCTTTTGTACACGCTCCTGCACTTCCTGATTCCACAACCAAGTCTCCTGATCTACTCTCCTTCCAGATGACACACCAAGTATTCTCCTACCTGTCTCCCTGATCACATTTGCTGTGGTTGTCCAGTCATCTGGAAGCACTTCCTGACCACCCAAAGCCTGTTTCAGCTCCTCCTTGAAGACAACCCGACACGCTTCCTTTTTCAGCTTCCACCACTTTGTCTTCTGCTCTTCCTTGCCTTCTTCACCTTACTCACCATCAGGGTAATCCTGCACACCACCATCCTATGCTGTTTGGCAACACTCTTCTACAACTTTGCAGTCACTGACGTCCGTCAAATTACATCGCCTGCACAAGATGTAGTCTACCTGTGTGCTCCTACCTCCGATTTTATATGTCACCCTATGCTCCTGTCTCTTCTGGAAGAAAGTATTCACCACAGCCATTTCCAGCCTTTTTGCAAAATCTACCAACATCTGTCCTTCTGCGTTCCTGTCCTGGAGCCCAAATCTGTCCATTACTTCCTCGTCCCCTCTGTTTCCTGCACCGACATGTCCATTGAAGTCTGCCCCAATGACCACTCTTTCACCTCTTGGGATACTCTGCATCACTTCATCTAACTCACTCCAGAATCTCTCCTTCTCTTCTCGCTCACATCCTACCTGTGGGGCATAAGCACGAACAACATTGACCATCACACCTTCAATTTCTAATGAGACTCATTATTTTGTCTGAGACGCTTTTCACTTCTAGAACATTCCTGACAAACTCCTCCTTGAAGATGACTCTTACTCCATTTTTCTTTCCATCCACACCATGATAAAGCAGCTTAAACCTGCTCCTAAGCTTCTAGCCTTGCTACCTTTCCACCTGGTCTCCTGAACACACAGTATGTCCACCTTCCTCCTCTGCATCATGTCAGCCAGCTCGCTACCTTTTCCTGCCATAGTTCCAACATTTCAAGTCCCGACTCTCAGTCCAAGACTCATGCCTTTCCTATTCTCTCTCTGCCTATGGACACGCCTCCCGCCTCTCCTTCTTCGACGTCTTCGACCAACAGTAGTCCAATTTCCACCAGCACCCTGTTGGTTAACAGTACTGATGGCGGTCGTTGTGAACCCGGGCCTCGACCGGTATGGCATTCTTATTTGTTTCATTTGTGTCCAGAAAAAACGAATAAATAAAACAAAATTTCCCTTCAGGGGACCAGGTAAACCATCCCCCCAAAAAAGGTATACAAGACAAACCCCACAGACACACAGAGACAGACACAGACAGATGCACTCATACACAAACACAGGGAGGGGGAGAGAACCAGGCACACAGAGAGAGAGAGAGAGAGAAAGAGAGATGCACAGAACAGACTCAGAAAGTGAGAGAGATGCACACACATGAACAGACACACACTGAGAGAGAAAGATGCCCAGACATGGAATGAGAAGGAGAGAGAGATGCACAGACACACTCACACAGAAATATGCACAGACACACAGTCAGAGAGAAAAAGAGAGACACACAGACACACATCAGTGCTCACAAATACTCCACTTTGTTTTGTCTCCCTATGTGTACGAATCTTTATTTTGTAGGAGATAATAATCATAATAATAATAATAGAAAAAAATAACAGGGATAACAACAAGAATAATCATAACAAGAAGGAAAGAAACGATAAAACATTAGAGATATAGACTCCTCGTCAGGGAATCGAACCCTGGTCTTCCACGTGACAGACGAAGACACTGGCCACTATACCAACGAGGAACTGCTAATGATACATCAGGAGTTCAAGTCCCACTTTGTGACGTGACGTGGACAGGACGAAATTGCAAATGCATGTCATCGCAGCACTGAAAGCTAAACATCGTTCGACCTTAAACAGAAAAAGTAATTTATTCTTATTAGTGTCCATAAAAACGAATAAATAAAACAAAACTTCCCTTTCGGGGACCATGTACACCACCCCTTAAAGGTATACAATACAAACCCCACAGACGAACACAGACGCACTGGGAGATGCAAACACACAAACACAGGGAGAGATGCACAGACACACACAAAGAGTGACAGACGCCGAGACACACACACACACATAGAAATATGCACAGACACAGACACACATCAGTGCTCACAAATACTCCATTGTGTTTTGTCTCCCGATGTGACGGAAGATTATTTAAGAATCTTTATTTTGTCGGAGATAATAATCATAATAATCATACGAGAAAAACATACTGGAAGGAACAACAAGAATAATCATCACAAGCAGGAAAGAAACAGTAAAGGACTGGAGCTATACACTACAGACTGCTCACCAGGGAATTGAACCCCGGTCTTCCACATGACAGGCGGAGATACTGGCCACTATACTAACGAGGAACTGCTCATGAGTCATCAGGGGTTCAAGTCCCACTATGAGCAGATTATCCCTGCCATTCCCCACAGTGCTGCTGCCTGGGTGATCAAAGGCCTGAAATGTCTCTCACTGTCTGTGGTGAGAGCTTCATCTAAAAGAACCATTGATGACTTTCGTAACGAGGAGCTGCACAGTTGTCAGTGTGTTTCTCCCCAGACACACACCAGTGTTCACCAATACTCCACTGTGCTGTCCACAAATTAAATTCGATTTTCCTTTGTGACAGAAAATTTTAAAAGAATCCCGAGTTTGTCGGAGATCATAATAATAATAATAATAATCACAAGACCCCCAGTGCTGCGAACTGGGTTATCAAAGGCCGGCCATGTCTGTCACTGTCTCTGGTGTGAGGTTAATGTAAAGGAACCATTGCTGACTTTTGACAAGAGGAGCTGCAAAGCCGTCAGCGTGTTCCCGCCCTTCGATTGGCCTGGTAAGCTGTCCAGGGTGTCCTCTGTCCTCGCCCAGAGTCAACTGAGATGGGCCCCAGTCTCCCCGTGACCCTAATTAGGATTAATCGGTTACAGAAAATGAATGAATGAATGAATGAATAATAACAAGAAGGAAAGAAAAAGTGAAGAACTAATACTGTACACCTCTCAGGGAATCAAACCCCAGTCTACCCAGTCCTCCACGTGACAGGCAGAGTTACTGGCCACTATACTAACGAGGAAATTCTGAAGTGTGATTACTCAAATTCTCAGATGGATGAATTTCCCAAGGCGATTCGTGCCTTCGTTTCAGAGATTTCACGTGTGAAAAATAATAACTGCTTGTTTTGCTCATTATTGCTCAAATAAAGAAGTCCAATAGAACTGCTTGACATTACATGCTCCATTATCACCACTAAGTCATTCATCGAGCTTTGTAATTATTATTGATTTCTGATTTAGACCCCCGCCAACCTCAAAGCTGGCAGTTATGTGACGTGGACATGCCGAAATTGCACATGCATGTCATCACAGCATTTGAAGCTAAACCTCGTTCTAATCTTAATTAAAAAAGTAGTTTATTCTTATTTGTGTCACGAAAAACGATTAAATAAAACAAAACTTCCCATGAGGGAACCATGTACACCAACCCTTGACACTTATAACAGGGTGCCGAGAGAGGAACTGTGGTATTGCATGAGGAAGTCTGGAATGACAGAAAAGTATGTTAGAGTGGTGCAGGTCATGTATGAGAGATGTAAGATAGTGGTGAGTTTGTTGTTGGTGTGACAGACGAGTTCAAGGTGGAGACGGGACTGCATTAAGGGACAGCTCTGAGCCCCTTCTTGTTGGTCTGATGATAGACAGGCTGACAGACGAGGTGAGACAAGATTCCCCATGGACTATGATGTCTACAGATGACATTGTGATCTGTCGTGAGAGCAGAGAACAAGTGCAGGAAAATCGAGAGAGGTGAAGGTATGCCCTGGAAAGGAGAGGAATGAAGGTTAGCCTCAGGAAGACAGAATACATGTGTGTGAATGACAAGAACCCAGGAGGAACGGTGAGGTTACAGGGAGCAGAGATAAAGAAGGTGGAGGATTTTAAATACTTCGGCTCAACAATCCAGAGCAATGGAGAGTGTGGAAAAGAGGTGAAGAAGCGTGTGCAGGCAGGTTGGAATGATTGGAGAAAAGTGTCCGGTGTGCTATGTGATAGGAAGGTATCGGCAAGAATGAAAGGAAAAGTGTACAAGACGGTGTTGAGGCCAGCGATGTTGTATGGTTTAGAAACAGTGGCCCTGGGGAAAAGACAGGAGGCAGAGCTGGAGGTAGCAGAGATGAAAATGTTGAGGTTCTCTTTGAGAGTAACGAGGATGGATAGGATCAGGAATGAGTACATCAGAGGGACAGCACATGTAAGAGGTTTTGGAGGCAAAGTCAGAGAGGCTAGATTGAGATGGTTTGGACATGTACAGTAGAAGGATAGTGAGTATATTGGTAGTAGGATGCTGAGGTTTGAACTACCAGGCAGAAGACCAAGAGAAAGACCAAAGAGAAGATCTATGCATGTGGTGAAGGAGGACATGAAGGGAGTTGGACTAAGAGCAGAAGATGAATCTCCATAGTACTGTACCCATAAGCTTGTTTCTCACACACATAAAGGAGAGCTGTACTGTTGGTTCGTGAGTTTCGAAAGTGCTCATTGCAGCTTATTTTTCGTTTTTTAAGTTGTTTTAATTCAGTAAATGTTTAATAAATGTGGCGCGCTCCACTGAATGTGGGCAAAACGTGCCTCATCAGGACCTCCGATCCAGTGTTGTAGTGGTCAAAAAATAATTGAGTGCACGATGGCAGCGAAGCGTATACCCACCACTACAGCACTGTTCCGATCCCTCAAGCAAACAGGTGAATGTTGAGTACTGAATGAGTTTTCAAAGCGAATTTTCCTGCTTGACATATTGGAAGTTCGGACAAGCCGCTTTCCGCCCCAAAAGCTCCGGTGTCGGCCGCGACGCCTCCCGCGCTTGGTGGAGCGCGTCACTAATGTTTAATATTGTTTGGATTGGTTAATAAAAAATTAGTTCATAAAAATTTTTAATGTTTAATATTGTTTGGTTGATAAAAAAATTGGTTCATAAAAAATGTTCTGAATCTCCATAGCGGTGAACCCATGCATGTTTGTCACATGTGGAAAAGCGAGTTGTACTGTTGGTTCGTGAGTTTCGTGACTTTATTTGAGAGGCTCATCTGATAATCTTATAAACACGGCTCATTGGTAATGATTCTGGGTTTACATGATAGACAACCAAGTGAAACAATAAGGAATGAAGACAGTTTTTATGACCGATTTCAGCAGAGATGTGGTGTACTTGCCCTGACAGACACATGACTGCATACAGAGTCAGTCAGAAAGGAGGCAGCTGTTCTTTTAATCTCTTTTGAAAGTGTTCATATCAGCTTATTTTTCATTTTTTAAGTTGTTTAATTCAGTAAATGTTTAATAAATGTGGCGCGCTCCGCCGAATGTGAGCAAAATGCAGCTCATCCGGACGTCCGATCCCTCAAGGAAACAAATAAATGTTGAGTTCGGACCTCCGATCTGTCAAGCGAGCTTTGAACACCCATAAGAAGTTCGTTGAAGCTGCTTTATATTACACTGTTTACAATAACCGCGAACAGTCATTCATCAAGCAAAATGCAGCCATGAGGCAGGGGGGGCACTAACCAGTGTCTCTCCACCTTATGCCGGTCCCAAGCCTGGAAAAATGCAGAGGGTTGTGTCACGAAGGGCATCCGACATAAAACTAATGCCAAAATTTACCATGCAAATCACAAACATTACCTCCATACCGGATCGGTCGAGGCCCTGGTGAACAAAGACCGCCATCAGTGATGTCAACCAACAGGGTGCTGATGGAAATTGGATTACTGTCAGTCGAAGAAGGAAAGGCGGGAGGCGTGTCCGTAAGCAGAGAGAGAGAAGAGGAAAAGCCTGAGTCTAGGACTGAGAGGAGGGACTTTGAATGTTGGAACTATGACAGGAAAAGCGAGAGGGCTGACTGACATGATGCAGAGGAGGAAGGTGGACATACTGTGTGTTCAGGAGACCAGGCGAAAAGGTAGCAAGGCTAGAAGCATAGGAGCCGTTATATATTATATAACAATATAATAATAATTATAATAATAATAATAAGAATAGAAAAAATACTGGAAATAACAACAAGAATAATCATCACAAGAAGGAAAGAAACAATTAAGTCCTGGAGATACCCACTCCAGACTCCTCGTCGGGGAATTGAACCCCGGTCTTCCACGTGACAGGCGGAGATACTGGCCACTATACTAACGAGGAACTGCTATTAAGTCAGCAGGGGTTCAAGTCCCACTTTGTGAAGTGACGTGGACAGGCCGAAAAGGCAAATGCATGTCATCGCAGCACTGAAAGTTAAACCTCGTTCTAACCTTAAACATAAAAAAAATTTATTCCTATTTGTGTCCATAAAAACGAATAAATAAAACAAAACTTCCATTCAGAGGACCATGTGCTCTTCTTCTCTTTCAGCTTTTTCCCTTTTCTCCGGAGTCGCCACAGCAAATAATTTGATTTGGCATCGGTTTTTACGTCGGATGCCCTTCCTGTCACAACCATTTAGCAAGGGACAGAAACACGCTGACGGCTTTGCAGCGACTCTTTATGAAAGTCAGCAATGGTTCTTTTCCATGAACCTCTCACCATAGACAGTGAGAGACATAAACACCATCCCTGAAAGGTATGCAATACAAACCCCACCGACACAGAGACAGACAAAGACGCACAGGGAGATGCACACTCACACACAAACACAGAGAGAGGACCAGACACACACAAACAGAGAGAGAGAGAGAGAGATGTGCACAGACACACACTCGGAGAGAGCGACAGACACAGAGTGAGAGAGATGCACTCACACAGACGCACACTCAGAAAGAGAGACACATCATTGCTCACAAATACTCCACTGTGTTTCGTCTCCCTATGTGACGGAAGATTATTTCAGAATCTTTATTTTGTAGGAGATAATAATAATAATAATAATAGAAAAAAATACTGGTCAGAACAACAGTAATAATCATCACAAGCAGGAAAGAAACAACAAAGCACTGGAGATATCCACTCCAGACTCCTCATCAGGGAATCGAACCCCAGTCTTCCACGGACAGGCGTGAGCTGAGGTACACGGAGTGCGGAGAGGGTGCGACTTTGGCTTTGAAACTATTGAGAACTTCATCTCCGCTTTTTATTTTTTTTATTTAAATATTGGAACTATGGCAGGAAAAGGTAAAGAGTTGGCTGACATGATGCAGAGGAGGAAGGTGGACATACTGTGTGTTCAGGAGACCAGGTGGAAAGGTAGCAAGGCTAGAAGCATAGGAGCCGGTTTAAGCTGTTTTATCATGGTGTGGATGTGTAGAGAAATGGAGTCGGAGTCATCTTGAAGGAGGAGTTTGTCAGGAATGTTCGAGAAGTGAAAAGATTGTCAGACAGAGTGATGAGTCTCAAGTTAGAAATTGGAGGTGTGATGGTCAATGTTGTTAGTGCTTATGCCCCACAGACAGGATGTGAGCGAGAAGAGAAGGAGAGATTCTGGAGGGAGTTAGACGAAGTGATGCAGAGTACCCCCAGCTGTGAAAGAGTGGTCATTGGGGCAGACTTCAATGGACATGTCGGTGCAGGAAACAGAGGGGACGAGGAAGTGATGGGTAGGTTTGATATCCAGGACAGGAACGCAGAAGGACAGATGTTGGTAGATTTTGCAAAAAGGATGGAAATGGCTGTGGTGAATACTTTCTTCCAGAAGAGAGAGGAGTATAGGGTGACTTATAAAAGTGGAGGTAGGAGCACACAGGTAGACTACATCTTGTGCAGGCGATGTAATTTAAAGGAAGTCAGTGACTGCAAAGTAGTAGCGGGTGAGAGTGTTCCCAAACAGCATAGGATGGTGGTGTGCAGGATGATGCTGATGGTGAGGAAGGTGAAGAATGCAAAGGCAGAGCAGAAGACAAAGTGGTGGAAGTTGAAAAAGGAAGAGAGTCGGGTTGTCTTCAAGGAGGAGTTGAAACAGGCTTTGGGTGGTCAGGAAGTGCTTCCAGATGACTGGACAACTACAGCTAATGTGATCAGGGAGACAGGTAGGAGAATACTTGTTGTGTCATCTGGAAGGAAAGTACATAAGGAGACATGGTGGTGGAATGAGGAAGTGCAGGAGTGTGTACAAAGGAAGAGGTTAGCTCAGAAGAAGTGGGATATTGAGGAAACCGAACAGAGTAAGCAGGAGTACAGGGAGACACAGCGTAATGCAAAGGTAGCAGTGTCAAAGGCGAAACAGAGCGCATTTGATGACTTGTATGCTCGGTTGGAAAGTAAAAAGGGAGAAAATGATTTATACAGGTTGGCACAGCAGAGAAATAGAGATGGGAAGGACGTGCAGAAAGCTAGATTGATAAGGGACAGAGAGGGAAATGTATTGACTGATGACAGAAGTGTGCTGGGAAGATGGAAAGAGTACTTTGAAGAGTTGATGAATGAGGAAAATGAGAGAGAGAAAAGAGTAGAAGAGGTGACTGTTGAGAACCAGGAAGTAGCAAAGATTAGTAAGGGTGAAGTGAGGAGGGCATTGAAGAGAATGAAGAATGGAGTTGGCCATCAGTTGGCCCTGATGACATACCGGTGGAGGTATGGAAGTGTCTAGGAGAGGTAGCAGTAGATTTTCTGACAAGAACATTTAACAAGGTCTTAGAGAGTGACAGGATGCCAGAGGAATGGAGGAGAAGTGTGCTGGTGCCCAATTTTAAGAACAAGGGAGATGTGCAGAGTTGTGTCAACTACAGAGGGATAAAGTTGATGAGCCATATGATGAAGTTATGGGAAAGAATAGTGGAAGCTAGACTAAGGGCAGAGGTCAGCATTTGTGAACAACAGTTTGGTTTCATGCCAAGAAAGAGCACCACAGATGCAGTGTTTGCCTTGAGGATGTTAATGGAGAAGTACAAAGAAGGTCAGAGGGAGCTGCATTGTGCCTTTGTGGATCTGGAGAAAGCATATGACAGGGTCCCGAGAGAAGAACTGTGGTATTGCATGAGGAAGTCTGGAGTGGCAGAGAAGTATGTTAGAGCGGTGCAGGACATGTATGAGAGATGTAAGACAGTGGTGAGGTGTGCTGTCGGTGTGACAGAAGAGTTCAAGGTGGAGGTGGGACTGCATCAAGGGTCAGCTCTCAGCCCCTTCTTGTTTGCTCTGGTGATGGACAGGCTGACAGACTAGGTGAGACAAGATTCCCCATGGACGATGATGTTTGCAGATTACATTGTGATCTGTATTGAGAGCAGAGAACAAGTGCAGGAAAATCTAGAGAGGTGGAGGTATGACCAGGAGGGGAATGAAGATTAGCCTCAGTTAGACAGAATACATGTGCATGAATGACAAGGACCCAAGAGGAACAGTGAGATTACAGGGAGCAGAGATAAGAAAGGTGGAGGATTTTAAGTACTTAGGCTCAACAATCCAGAGCAATGGAGAGTGTGGAAAAGAGGTCGAGAAGCGTGTGCAGGCAGGTTGGAATGGTTGGCGAAAAGTGTCCGGTGTGATGTGTGATAGGAGGGTATCGGCAAGAATGAAAGGAAAAGTGTACAAGACGGTGTTGAGGCCAACGATGTTGTATGGTTTAGAAACAGTGGCACTGGGGATAAGACAGGAGGCAGAGCTGGAGGTAGTAGAGATGAAAATGTTGAGGTTCTCTTTGGGAGTAACGAGGATGGATAGGTTGAGGAATGAGCACATCAGAGGGACAGCACATGTAAGACGTTTTGGAGACAAAGTCAGAGAGGCTAGATTGAGATGGTTTGGACATGTACAGAGGAGGGATAGTGAGTATATTGGTAATAGGATGCTGAGGCTGGAACTACCAGGCAGAAGGCCTAGAGGAAGACCAAAGAGATGATTCATGGATGTGGTGAAGGAGGACATGAAGGTCATTGGTGTAAGAGAAGAAGATGCAAAGGATAGGGTGAGATGGAGGCAGATGATTCGCTGTGGCGACCCCTGAAGGGAAAAGCCGAAAGGAAAAGAAGAAAGAAGAAGATCTCCGCTTTTTATTTACACAGTCGTGTAAATTTACATTAATCAACTATAAAGTAGACCAAATTTAGTCAGTCCACTTCAACGCAGCCACGAAAACAAGTGGGTACACAGTGTGTACCGGCATGTACCCACCACTACAGCACTGCTCCGATCCCTCAAGCAAACAGGGGAATGTTGAGTACTGAACAAGTGTTCAAAGCGAACTTTCCTGCTTGACATATTGGAATTCTGGACAAACCGCGTTCCGCCCCAAAAGCTCCGATGCCTCCCGCACTTGGCGGAGCGCATCACAAATCTTTAATAAGTTTTAATATTGTTTGGTTTGGTTAAAAAAAAATTGGTTCATGAAAATTTCTTAATGTTTAATATTGTTTGGTTCATAAAAAAATTGGTTCATAATAAATGTTCTGAATCTGTAAGGTCACTGTAAGGTCACATTCTTGCTTTTCCTTATCCATTGTATAATTAACAGCATTCCTGTGCTTATAACTGTGGACTTTTACTGCTGTTGTGATGTTTTACGAGGTGGCATTCTTCCTGAGGTCAAAGTTTACAGAGTAGTCAATGTCGCCCCTAAGACACAGGAATGTGATGTATGGTTTCTGATCATGCACTGTGATTTACGGTACGACTTTTAGGCTGTGAATGAAGAAACATGTGACTCTGTAACCACTTTTTCGCACACACCTCCACTGTATAAAAGCTTTATGCCCAGTGAAGCACACTGAGCAGCTGATGAATAAACCAGACTGATTTCACTCATGTGGTTTGGCATTGTCTGTTCCCAGAGTACTCTGACATCGAGACACAGAGATACAGATGAGCTTAGTGACGAGGGAGTTGGGACAGAGTCTTCCTTACAATCTCCATAGTAGTGAACCCATGCCTGATTGTCACACGCGTAAAGGAGAGTTGTATTGTTGGTTCGTGAGTTTTGTGACTTTATTTGAGAGGCTCATCTTATGTGTCCCGAAAAAAACAAATAAATAAAACAAAACTTCCCTTTTGGGGACCAGGGAAACCATCCCCCCCAAAAAATTATGCAAGACAAACCCCACAGAGGCGCACAGGGAGATGCACTCAGACACAAACACAGGGAGAGGGAGAGAGAGAGAGAGAGAAAACCAGGCACACACAAACAGAGAGAGAGAGAGATGCACAGAACAGACTCAGAAAGTGAGCGAGATGCACAGACACACACTGAGAGAGAGAGAGAGAGAGAGAAAGATACCCAGACACAGAGCGAGCGAGCGAGAGAGATGCGCGCACACACACACAGAAATACGCACAGACTCACAGAGAGAAACAGAGAGACACACAGACACAAATACTCCACTGTGTTTTGTCTCCGTATATGACGGAAGCTTATTTCAGAATCTTTATTTTGTCAGAGATAATAATAATAATAATAATAATTAAAAATAATAGAAAAAAATACCGGTAATAACAACAAGAATAATCATCACAAGAAGGAAAGAAACAATAAAGCACTCGAGATATACACTCCAGACTCCTCATCAGGGAATTGAACCCCAGTCTTCCATGTGACAGGCAGAGATACTGGCCACTATACTAAGTAGGAACTGCCAATGATTCATCAGTGGTTCAAGTCCCACTTTGTGACGTGACGTGGACAGGACGAAATTGCAAATGCATGTCGTGACCTTCCTATCACACTGGACACTTTTCTCCAATCATTCCAACCTGCCGACACACGCTTCTTCACCTCTTTTCCAAATTCTTCACTGCTCTGGATTGTTGAGCCGAAGTACTTAAAATCCTCCATCTTCCTTATCTCTGCTCCCTGGAACCTCACCCGTCCTGTTGGGTCCTTGTCGTTCACACACATGTTTTCTGTTTTCCTGAGGCTACCATTCATTCCTCTCCTTTCCAGGGCATACCTCCACCTCTCTAGATTTTCCTGCACTTGTTCTCTGCTCTCAATACAGATCACAATGTCATCTGCAAACATCATCGTCCATGGGCAATTTTGTCTAACCTCGTCTGTCAGCCAGTCCATCACCAGAGCAAACAAGAAGGGGCTGAGAGCTGACCCTTGATGCAGTCCGACCTCCACCTTGAACTCTTCCTTCATGTCAACAGCACACCTCACCACTGTCTTACATGTCTCATACATGTCCTGCACCACTCTAACATACTTCTCTGCCACTCCAGACTTCCTCATGCAATACCACAATTCCTCTCTCGGCACCCTGTCATATGCTTTCTCCAGATCCACAAAGGCATAATGCAGCTCCCTCTGACCTTCTCTGTACTTCTCTATTATCATCCTAAAAGCAAACATTGCATCTGTGGTGCTCTTTCTTGGCATGAAACCAAACTGTTGTTCACAAATGCTGACCTCTGCCCTTAGTCTAGCTTCCACTATTCTTTCCTATAACTCCATCGTATGGCTCATCAACTTTATCCCTCTGTATTTGCCACAACTCTGCACATCTCCCTTGTTCTTAAAAATGGGCACTATCATACTTCTTCTCAATTCCTCTGGCATCCTGTGACTCTCTAAGACCTTGTCGAATGTTCTTGTCAGAAAATCTACTGCTACCTCTCCGAGACACTTCCATACCTCCACCGGTATGTCATCAGGACCAATTGCCTTTCCATTCTTCATCCTCTTCAGTTCCCTCCTCACTTCACCCTTTTTAATCTTTGCCACTTCCGGTCCTCGACGGTCACCTCTTCTACTCTTTTTTCTCTCTCACTTTCCTGATTCATCAGCTCTTCAAAGTACTCTTTCTATCTTCCCAGCACACTCCTGTCATCAGTCAATACATTTCCCTCTCTGTCCTGAATCACTCTAACTTGCTGCACATCCTTTCCATGTCTATTTCTCTGCTGTGCCAACCGCTATAAATAATTTTCTCCCTCTTTACTTTCCAGCCGAGCATACAAGTCATCATACGCCCTCTGTTTGGCCTTTGACACCGCGACCTTCGCCTTACGCTGTGTCTCCCTGTCCTCCTGTTTCCTCTCTTTGGTCCTCTCTATGTCCCATTTCTTCTAAGCTAACCTCTTTTCTTTTGTACACACTCCTGCACTTCCTCATTCCACCACCAAGTCTCCTGATCTACTGTCCTTCTAGATGACACACCTAGATGACTCCGACCTGTCTCCCTGATCACATTTGCTGTGGTTGTCCAGTCATCTGGAAGCACTTCCTGACCACCCAAAGCCTGTTTCAGCTCCTCCTTGAAGACAACCCGACACTCTTCCTTTTTCAGCTTCCACCACTTTGTCTTCTGCTCTGCCTGACCTTCCTCACCATCAGGGTCATCCTGCACACCACCATCCTATGCTGTTTGGGAACACTCTCACCCGCTACTACTTTGCAGTCACTGATGTCTTTCAGATTACATCACCTGCACAAGATGTAGTCTGCCTGTGTGCTCCTACCTCCGATTTTATAAGTCACCCTATGCTCCTGTCTCTTCTGGAAGAAAGTATTCACCACAGCCATTTCCATCCTTTTTGCAAAATCTACCAACATCTGTCCTTCTGCGTTCCTGTCCTGGATACCAAATCTGCCCATTACTTCCTCGTCCTCTCCATTTCCTGCACCGACATGTCCATTGAAGTCTGCACCAATGACCACTCTTTCACCTCTTGGGATACTCTGCATCACTTCATCTAACTCACTCCAGAATCTCTCCTAGCTCACATCCTACCTGTGGGGCATAAGCACGAACAACATTGAACATCACGCCTTCAGTTTCTCACTTGAGACTCATCACTCTGTCTGACACTCTTTTCACTTCTCGAACATTCCTGACAAACTCCTCCTTCAAGATTACTCCGACTCCATTTCTCTTTCCATCCACACCATGATAAAACAGCTTAAACCTGCTCATCAGCTTCAGCCTTGCTACCTTTCCACCTGGTCTCCTGAATGCACAGTATGTCCACTTTTTTCCTCTGTATCATGTCAGTCAGTTCTCTCGCTTTTCCTGTTGTAACACCAGCTTAGTATAGCTATGCTAGATTATATGCTAGGTTCTAGAGGAGTAGAATGAATTGTGGAGATTTAAAGTTGAACAGCGCCAGATTTATTACAATTTAAAATAGCACAAGAAACAGTGCAAACAATGTTATAGAACGCTCTTTACAAAATAAAAATAAAATAGGCTAAGAGTCTCTAAGGTTCAATTCCTTAAGGTTTGATTTGTGTGAATTCGGGAGGTCTTCTCCAGGATTTTGATCCGTTTGGGATAAAGGTGTTTGATTTGTTCTTATCTGGGATCCTGTGATTTGAAGTGGTTGGGTCTGTAGATCTCCTCTCGCATCCAGAGAGCAGTTGGCCACACTGCTTCTGGATCCGCCAAGAGTTCTCACTGGGTTTAGCTCGCCATCCATGTCCGAAACCAGCTTCAAGATCAGATCCAGATCCACTAAAAATCCAGTCGGAGTTTCCAAGAAAACAAACACACTCCACCCGGTTTGATTGAGAGAGAACAAAACACATACAAGGCTCTGAAAAGTACATAAACTTAGTTAAACTTGTTAAAAGTTCACTTAAACACATTTTGGATCGTTTGACTCACTTGTGTAGCTTATCGAGTGCTCTGTGTGTGTCCTGCTCTGCAGCACGCTCTGCCGTGCTTAGCTGGGTGCATGCAGCATGTGCTTATGATGCGTTCAAGGGGACGAGGAAAATGATAGTGCTTTCAGGGAGCTGGAATTGAGGGTTTTTTACCAATAAAATTAGTAACCATGTATTTATATGGGTTACACCGTCATAGTTAAAACATTCAAAGTCCCGACTCTCAGCCTTTCCTCTTCTCTCTCCTCCTACGGATCCGCCTCCCGCCTCTCCTTCTTCGACCGACATTCGCCCAGTTTCCACCAGCACCCTGTTGGTGAACAGTACTGATGGCGGTCGTTGTGAACCCGGGCCTCGACCGATCCGGTATGGAATTCTTATTTGTGTCATTTGTGTCCAGAAAAAACGAATAAATAAAACAAAATTTCCCTGTAGGGGACCAGGTAAACCACCCCCCCAAAAAAGAAAAACCCCACAGACACACAGAGACAGACACAGACACACAGGGAGATGCACTTATACACAAACAAAATGATTGAGAGAGAGAGAGAGGACCAGATACAAACAAACACACAAACAGAGAGAGAGAGAGAGATGAACAGAACAGACGCAGAGAGAGAGGGCCATGCACACACACAGACACGCACAGACTCACCAACTGAATGAAAGAGAGAGAGAGATAGAGAGAGAGACAGACACCCAGACACAGAGTGAGTGAGAGAGAGAGAGAGAGAGATGCACACAGAAATATGCAAAGACACACAGTCAGAGAGAGAAAGAGAGAGACACAGACACACATCAGTGCTCACAAATACTCCACTGTGTTTTGTCTCCCTATGCGACGGAAGATTATTTAAGAATCTTTATTTTGTAGGGGATTATATAATATCTATATAATAATAATAACAACAACAACAACAACAACAACAACAATAATAATAATAATAATAATAATAATAATAATAATAATAATAATAATAATAGAAAAAAATAGACGCAAACACAGGGAGGGGGAGAGACTGAGAGAGAGACAGAACCAGACACATCCAAACACAGAGAGAGAGAAAGAGAGCGAGAGAGAGATGCACATAACAAACTTTGAGTGAGAGAGACAGACACACACCAGTGTTCACAAATACTCCACTGTGTTTTGTCTCCCTATGTGACGGAAGATTATTTAAGAACCTTTATTTTGTAGGAGATAATTATAATAATAATAATAGAAAAAAATACTGGAAATAACAACAAGAGTAATCATCACAAGAAGGAATTAAGCACTGGAGATACACAATCCAGACTCCTCATCGGGGAATCGAACCCCGGTCTTCCACGTGACATGCAGAGATACTGGCCACTATACTAACGAGAAACTGTTATTGAGTCAGCAGGGGTTCAAGTCCCACTTTGTGAAGTGACGTGGACAGGCTGAAAAGGCAAATGCATGTCATCGCAGCACTGAAAGCGCCACCTCGTTCTCACCTTAAACATAAAAAATTATTTATTCCTATTTGTGTCCCTAAAAACGAATAAATAAAACAAAACTTACATTCAGGGGACCATGACCACCTTCTTCTCTTTCGGCTTTATCCCTTTTCTCCAGAGTCGCCACAGTGACTCATTTGATTTGGCATCGGTTTTTACGTTGGATGCCCTTCCTGTCACAACCGTTTAGCAAGGGACAGAAACACGCTGACGGCTTTGCAGCGACTCTTTACGAAAGACAGCAATGGTTCTTTTCCATGAACCTCTCACCATAGACAGTGAGAGACATAAACACCATCCCTGAAAGGTATGCAATACAAACCCCACAGAGACAGACAAAGATGCACACTTGCACACAAACAGAGAGAGAGATGTGCACAGACACACATCAGTGCTAAAAAATACTCCACTGTGTTTTGTCTCCCTATGTGACGGAAGATTATTTCAGAATCTTTATTTTGTATGCGATAATTATAATAATAATAATAATAACAATTGAAAAAAATACTGGTAATAACAACAATAATAATCATCACAAGCAGGAAAGAAACAATAAAGCACTGGAGATATCCACTCCAGACTCCTCATCGGGGAATTGAACCCCGGTCTTCCACGTGACAGGCGGAGATACTGGCCACTATACTCATGAGGAACTGCTAATGAGCCATCAGGGGCTCAAGTCCCACTATGAGCAGGTTGTCCCTGCCATTTCAAACAGTGCTGCGACCTGTGATGCTACAAAACTTCCCATTAGGCAACCATGACATGACACCACCCCTTGACACCTATGACAGGGTGCCGAGAGAGGAACTGTGGTATTGCATGAGGAACTCTGGAGAGACAGAGAAGTATGTCAGAGTGGAGCAAGACATGGATGAGAGATGTAAGATAGTGGTGAGTTTGTTGTTGGTGTGACAGACGAGTTCAAGGTGGAGACGGGACTGCATCAAGGGACAGCTCTGAGCCCTTTCTTGTTGGTATGGTAATGGACAGGCTGACAGACGAGGTGAGACAAGATTGTCCATGTTTGCAGATGACATTGTGATCTGTCGTGAGAGCAAAGAACAAGTGCAGGAAAATCTAGAGAGGTGGAGGTATGCCCTGGAAAGGAGAGGAATGAAAGTTGCTTCAGGAAGACAGAATACATGTGTGTGAACGAGAAAGACCCAAAAGGAACGGTGAGATTACAGGGAGCAGAGATAAGGAAGGTGGAGGATTTTCAGTACTTAGGCTCAACAATCCAGAGCAATGGAGAGTGTGGAAAAGAGGTGAAGAAGCATGTTCAGGCAGGTTGGAATGTTTGGAGAAAAGTGTCTTGTGTGATGTGTGATCAGAAGGTATCGGCAAGAATGAAAGGAAAAGTGTACAAGACGGTGTTGAGGCCAGCGATGTTGTATGGTTTAGAAACAGTGGCACTGAGGAAAAGACAGGAGGCAGAGCTGGAGGTAGCAGAGATGAAAATGTTGAGGTTCTCTTTGAGAGTAACGAGGATGGATCGGATCAGGGATGAGTTCATCAGAGGAACAGCACATTGAAGAGGTTTTGGAGACAAAGTCAGAGAGGCGAGATTGAGATGGTTTGGACATGTGCAGAGGAGGGACAGTGAGTATATTGGCAGCTGGATGCTGAGGTAGGAACTACCAGGCGGAAGGCCGAGAGGAAGACCAAAGAGAAGATCGATGGATGTGGTGAAGGAGGACATGAAGGGAGTTGGAGTAAGAGCGGAAGATGCAGAGGATAGGAAAAGATGGAGGCAGATGATTCGCTGTGATGACCCCTGAAAGAAACAGCTGAAAGTAAAAAAAGAAGAAGACATACACCACCCCTTCAAGGGATGCAATCTAAACCCCACAGACATACGTACACAGAGAGATGCACACACATAGACAAACACACACTCAGAAAGAGAAAGAGAGAGACACACACCAGTATACACCAATACTCCATTGTGTTATCCACAAATTTAATTTTGTCTTCCGATGTGAATGAAAATTATTTAAGAATCTTTAGTTTGTAGAAGATAATAATAATAATAATAATAATAATAATAATTAAATAAAAATAATAACAACAATAATAATCATCAGAAGAAGGAAAGAAATAATAAAGCTTCTGAGGTACACACCCTGTGCTCCCTGTCAGGGAATTGAACCCCAGTCTTCCATGTGACAGGTGGAGATACTGGCCACTATACTCTAATAATATCCCAAGGATATTCGTGCTTTTTTTCAGATATTTCATGTGTGAAAAAATAACTGGTTGTTTTGCCCGTTATTGCTCAAATAAAGAAGTCCATTAGAACTGCAGGGGGCAGTTGTGGCCTCGTGGTATACAGCACTCGCTCACTGGTCCAAAGGTTGGGGGTTCAATTCCCACTCTCCACAAGGTTGTTACTGTCCTCCCCAGTGCAGCTAACTGGGTCATCAAAGGCTGGCCATGTCTCTCACTGTCTATGGTGTGAGGCATGTAAAAGAACCATTGCTGACTTTCAACAAGAGTAGGCTGCAAAGCCATCAGCAGGAAGGTACTTGGAGTAAGAGGACAGGGTGAGATGGAGACAGATGATTTGCTGTGGCAACCCCTGAAGGGAACAGCCAAAAGAAGAAGAAGTCCTTCATCAAGCTTTTTAATTATTATTTATACCCCCACCGACCCAACGCTAAAACCCCAATCCTGTCCGGGATACCAAACCTGCCCATCACTTCCTCGTCCTCTCTGTTTCATGCACCGACATGTCCATTGAAGTCTGCCCCAATGACCACTCTTTCACAGCTGGGGGTATTCTGCATCACTTCATCGAACTCTCTCCAGAATCTCTCCTTCTCTTCTAGCTCACATCCTGCCTGTGGGGCATAAGCACTAACAACATTGACCATCACACCTTCAATTTCGAACTTGAGACTCATCACTCTGTCTGACACTCTTTTCACTTCGAGAACATTCCTGACAAACTCCTCCTTCAAGATGACTCCGACTCCATTTCTCTTCCCATCCACACCATGATAAAACAGCTTAAACCTGCTCATCAGCTTCAGCCTTGGTACCTTTCCACTTGGTCTCCTGAACGCACAGTATGTCCACCTTCCTCCTCTGCGTTATGTCAGTCAGTTCTCTCGCTTTTCCTGTCATAGTTAAACCATTCAAAGTCCCAACTCTCAGCCTTTCCTCTTCTCTCTCCTCCTACGGATCCGCCTCCCGCCTCGCCTTCTTCGACCGACAGTAGCCCAGTTTCCACCAGCACCCTGTTGGTTAACAGTACTGATGGCGGTCGTTGTGAACCCGGGCCTTGACCGATCCGGTATGGAATTCTTATTTGTGTCATTTGTGTCCAGAAAAAACGAATAAATAAAACAAAATTTTCCCTTTAGGGGACCAGGTAAACCATCCCCCCAAAAAAGGTATACAAGACAAACCCCACAGACACACAGAGACAGACACAGACGCACAGGGAGATGCACTCAGACACAAACACAGGGAGGGGGAGAGAGAACCAGGCAGAGAGAGAGAGAAAGAGAGATGCACAGAACAGACTCAGAAAGTGAGAGCGATGCACACACATGAACAGACACACACTGAGAGAGAAAGATGCCCAGACATGGAATGAGAAGGAGAGAGAGATGCACATACACACACACACAGAAATATGCACAGACACACAGTCAGAGAGAAAAAGAGAGACACACAGACACACATCAGTGCTCACAAATACTCCACTTTGTTTTGTCTCCCTATGTGTACGAATCTTTATTTTGTAGGAGATAATAATCATAATAATAATAATATAAAAAAATAACAGGAATAATCATAACAAGAATAATCATAACAAGAAGGAAATAAACGATAAAACACTAGAGATATACACTCCTCGTCAGGGAATTGAACCCTGGTCTTCCACGTGACAGGCGGAGATACTGGCCACTATACTAACAAGGAACTGCTAATGATACATCACGAGTTCAAGTCCCACTTTGTGACGTGGACAGGACGAAATTGCAAATGCATGTCATCGCAGCACTGAAAGCTAAACATCGTTCGACCTTCAACATAAAAAGTAATTTATTCTTATTTGTGTCCATAAAAACGAATAAATAAAACAAAACTTCCCTTTCGGGGACCATGTACACCACCCCTTAAAGGTATACAATACAAACCCCAAAGAAACACAGGAACGAACACAGACGCACTGGGAGATGCAAACACACACACACAAACACAGAAAGACAGAGAGAGATGCATAGACACACACAAAGAGCGACAGACGCCCAGACACAGAGCGAGACACACACACACAGAAATATGCACAGACACACACTCAGAATGAGAGAGACACAGACACACATCAGTGCTCACAAATACTCCATTGTGTTTTGTCTCCCGATGTGACGGAAGATTATTTAAGAATCTTTATTTTGTCGGAGATAATAATCATAATAATCATATGAGAAAAACATACTGGAAGGAACAACAAGAATAATCATCACAAGCAGGAAAGGACTGGAGCTATACACTACAGACTCCTCGTCGGGGACTTGAACCCCGGTCTTCCACATGACAGGCGGAGATACTGACCACTATACTAACGAGGATCCGCTCAGGAATCATCAGGGGTTCAAGTCCACTTATGAGCAGATTATCCCTGCCGTTCCCAACAGTGCTGCTGCCTGGGTGATCAAAGGCCTGAAATGTCTCTCACTGTCTGTGGTGAGAGCTTCATCTCAAAGAACCATTGATGACTTTCATCACGAGGAGCTGCACAGTTGTCAGCTTGTTTCTACCCAGACACACCGGTGCTCACCAATACTCCACTGTGCTGTCCACAAATTAAATTTGATGTTCCTTTGTGACAGAAAATTTTAAAAGAATCCCGAGTTTGTCGGAGATCATAATAATAATAATAATAATAATAATCATAAGACCCCCAGTGCTGCGAACTGGGTTATCAAAGGCCGGCCATGTCTGTCACTGTCTCTGGTGTGAGGTTAATGTAAAAGAACCATTGCTGACTTTTGACAAGAGGAGCTGCAAAGCCGTCAGCGTGTTCCCGCCCTTCGATTGGCCTGGTAAGCTGTCCAGGGTGTCCTCTGTCCTCGCCCAGAGTCGACTGAGATGGGCCCCAGCCTCCCCGTGACCCTAATTAGGATTAATCGGTTACAGAAAATGAATGAATGAATGAATAATAACAAGAAGGAAAGAAAAAGTGAAGAACTAATATTGTACACCTCTTGTTGGGGAATCAAATGAGGAAGTCTGGAATGACAGAAAAGTATGTTAGAGTGGTGCAGGTCATGTATGAGAGATGTAAGATAGTGGTGAGTTTGTTGTTGGTGTGACAGACGAGTTCAAGGTGGAGATGGGACTGCATCAAGGGACAGCTCTGAGCCCCTTCTTTTTGGTATGATGATAGAAACTGCTTTATATTACACTGTTTACAATAACCGCGAATAGTCATTCATCATGCAAAATGCAGCCATGAGGCAGGGGGGGCACTAACCAGTGTCTCTCCACCTTATGCCGGTCCCAAGCCCGGAAAAATGCAGAGGGTTGTGTCACGAAGGGCATCCGACGTAAAACTAATGCCAAAATTTACCATGCAAATCACAAACATTACCTCCATACCGGATCGGTCGAGGCCCTGGTGAACAAAGACCGTCATCAGTGTTGTCAACCAACAGGGTGCTGATGGAAATTGGACAACTGTCGGTCGAAGAAGGAAAGGCGGGAGGCGTGTCCGTAAGCAGAGAGAGAAGAGGAAAAGCCTGAGTCTAGGACTGAGAGTAGGGACTTTGAATGTTGGAACTATGACAGGAAAAGCGAGAGGGCTGACTGACATGATGCAGAGGAGGAAGGCGGACATACCGTGTGTTCAGGAGACCAGGTGAAAAGGTAGCAAAGCTAAAAGCTTAGGAGCAAGTTTAAGCTGTTTTATCATGGTGTGGATGGGAAGAGAAATGGAATAGGAGTCATCTCGAAGGAGGGGTTTATGAGGAATGTTCTAGAAGTGAAAAGAGTGTCAGACAGAGTGATGAGTCTCAAGTTAGAAATCGAAGGCGCTGGGTTCAATGTTGTTAGTGCTTATGCCCCACAGGCAGGATGTGAGCGAGAAGAGAAGGAGAGATTCTGGAGTGAGTTCGATGAAGTGATGCAGAGTACCCCGAGAGATGAAAGAGTGGTCATTGGGGCAGACTTCAATGGACATGTCGGTGCAGGCAACAGAGGGGAAGAGGAAGTGATGGGCAGGTTTGGTAATCCAGGACAGCAACACAGAAGGACAGATGTTGATAGATTTTACAAAAAGGATAGAAATGGCTGTGGTGAATACTTTCTCCAAGATGAAACAGGAGCAGAGGGTAACTTATAAAAGTGGAGGGAGGAGCACACAGGTAGAGTACACCTTGTGTAGGCGATGTAATTTGAAGGAAGTTCATCACTGCAAAGTAGTAGCGGGTGAGAGTGTTGCCAAACAGCATAGGATGGTTTTGTGCAGGATGACACTGATGGTGAGGAAGGTGAAGAAGGCAAAGGCAGAGTAGAAGACAAAGTGGTGGAAGCTGAAAAAGGAAGAGGGTCATGTTGTCTTCAAGGAGGAGTTGAAACAGGCTTTGGGTGGTCAGGAAGTGCTTCCAGATGACTGGACAACCACAGGAAATGTGATCAGGAATGCAGGTAGGAGAGAACTTGGTGTGTCCTCTGGAAGGAAAGTAGATAAGGAGACTTGGTGGTGGAATGAGGAAGTGCAGGAGTGTGTACAAAGGAAAAATTTCGCTAAGAAGAAGTGGGACATTGAGAGGACTGAAGAGAGTAAACAGGAGTCCAGGGAGACAGTGTAAGGCGAAAATCGCGGTGGCAACGGCCAAACAGAGGGTGTGGAGAGTGTGGGAAAAGAGGTGAAGAAGCGTGTTCAGGCTGGTTAGAATGGTTGGAGAAAAGTGTCCGGTGTGATAGGAGGGAATCAACAATAATGAAAGGAAAAGTGTCCACGACGGTGATGAGGCCAGCGATGTAGTATGTCTTAGAAACAGTGGCGCTGAGGAAAAGGCAGGAGGCAGAGCTGGAGGTAGCAGAGATGAAAATGTTGAGGTTCTCTCTGGGAGTAACGAGGATGGATAGGATCAGAGGGACAGCCCATTTAAGATCTTTTGGAGACAAAGTCAGAGAGGCGAGATTGAGATGGTTTGGACATATCCAGAGGAGGGATAGTGAGTATATTGGCAGCGGGACGCTGAGGGTGGAACGACCAGGCAGAAGGCTGAGAGGAAGACCAAGGAAGAGATTTATGGATGTGGTGAAGGAAGACATGAAGGTCATTGGAGTAAGAGAAGAAGATGCAGAGGACAGGGTGAGATGGAGACGGATGATTTGCTGTGGCGACCCCTGAAGGGAACAGCCGAAAGAAGAAGAAGTCCTTCATCAAGCTTTTGAATGATTATTTATACCCCCACCGACCCAACGCTAAAACCCCAATCCTGTCCTGGATACCAAACCTGCCCATCACTTCCTCGTCCTCTCTGTTTTATGCACCGACATGTCCATTGAAGTCTGCCCCAATGACCACTCTTTCACAGCTGGGGGTACTCTGCATCACTTCATCTCACTCACTCCAGAATCTCTCCTTCTCTTCAAGCTCACATCCTGCCTGTGGGGCATAAGCACTAACAACATTGAACATCACGCCTTCAATTTCGAACTTGAGACTCATCACTCTGTCTGACACTCTTTTCACTTCTCGAACATTCCTGACAAACTCCTCCTTCAAGATTACTCCGACTCCATTTCTCTTCCCATCCACACCATGATAAAACATCTTAAACCTGCTCATCAGCTTCAGCCTTGCTACCTTTCCACTTGGTCTCCTGAACGCACAGTATGTCCACTTTCCTTCTCTGTATCATGTCAGTCAGTTCTCTCGCTTTTCTTGTCATCGTTAAAACATTCAAAGTACCGACTCTCAGCCTTTCCTCTTCTCTCTCCTCCTACGGATCCGCCTCCCGCCTCTCCTTCTTCGACCGGCATGAGCCCAGTTTCCACCACCACCCTGTTGGTGAACAGTACTGATGGCGGTCGTTGTGAACCCGGGCCTTGACCGATCCGGTATGGAATTCTTATTTGTATCATTTGTGTCCAGAAAAAACGAATAAATAAAACAAAATTTCCCTTTAGGGGACCAGGTAAACCACCCCCCCAAATAAGAAAAACCCCACAGACACACAGAGACCGACACAGACGCACAGGGAGATGCACTTATACACAAACGAAATGATTGAGAGAGCGAGAGAGAGAACCAGATACAAACATTCATACACAGAGAGAGAGAGAGATGAACAGAACAGACGCAGAGAGAGAGGGCCATGCACAAGAGAGAGAGAGAGAGAGAGAGATGCACACACACACACAGAAATATGCACAGACACACAGTCAGAGAGAGAATCTGACATGGACATGCTGAAATTGCGCGTGCACATCATCGCAGCACTGAAAGCTAAACCTCGTTCTAACCTTAATGTTAAAAAGTAATTTATTCTTATTTGTTTCACTAAAAATGAATAAATAAAATAAAACGTCCCTTTAGGAGACCAGGTAAACCATCCCCCGAAAAAAGGTATGCAAGACAAACCCCACAGACACACAGGGAGATGCACTCATACACAAATACAGAGAGAGGGAGAGAGAGATGCACAGAACAGATTCAGAGAGAGATGCATACACACAGACACACACTCAGAGAGAGGAAGAGAGAGACACAGACACCCACAAATACTCCACTGTGTTTTGTCTCCCTATGTGATGGAAGATTATTTCATAATCTTTCTTTTGAAAGAGATAATAATAATAATAATAATAATAATAATAATAAGAGAAAAAAATACCGGTAATAAGAACAATAATAATCATCACAAGCAAGAAAGAAACAATAAAGCACTGGAGTTATACACTCCAGACTCCTCGTTAAGAAACATTTTCCTAAATTTTCACGCTCTGTATACGAAACATCCTCTTTTTACGAAAAGCGCCAAAAGCACCATTCAAAAATTCAAACCCGCCATTCAAAAATTCAAGCAATGCGCGAGTTGCTCTCTCGTTGGCTGTCTCCCAACATCCAGCCACACGAGTAAAGGAGAGCCGTACTGTTGGTTCGTGTGGTTCGAAAGTGCTCATTGCAGCTTATTTTTCGTTTTTTAAGTTGTTTAATTCAGTAAATGTTTAAAAAATGTGGGACGCTCCGCCGAATGTGGGCAAACCGCGGCTCATCCCGACCTCCGATCCAGTGCTGTAGTGGTCAAAAAATAAGTGAGTGTATGATGGCAGCAACGCGACTGAGGCATGTAGCAGCACCTCATCCATGAAGTGAGCTGAGGTACACGGAGCGCGGCGAGGGTGCGACTTTGGCTTTGAAACTATTTAGAACTTCATCTCCGCTTTTTATTGACACAGTCGTAGAAATTTACATTGATCAACTATAAAGTCGACCAAATTCAGTCATTCCACTTCAACGCAGCCATTAAAACAAGTGGGTACACGGTGTGTATCGGCGTGTACCCACCACTACAGCACTGCTCCGATCCCTCAAGCAAACAGGGGAATGTTGAGTACTGAACGAGTGTTCAAAGCGAACTTTCCTGCCTGACAGATTGGAAGTCCGGACAAGCCGCGTTCCGCCCCACAAGCTCCGGTGTTGGCCGCAAATCCTCCCGCACTTGGTTGAGCGCCTCACAAATATTTTTATATTTATATTTAATAATGTTTAATATTGTTTGGTTTGGTGAAAAAAAAATTGGTTCATGAAAATTTCTTAATGTTTAATATTGTTTAGTGAATAAAAAAATTGGTTCATAAAAAATGTTCTGAATCTCCATAGTAGTGAACCCATGCCTGTTTGTCACACGCGTAAAGGAGAGTTGTACTGTTGGTTCGTGAGTTTCGTGACTTTATTTGAGAGGCTCATCTTATGTGTCCCGAAAAAACGAATAAATAAAACAAAACTTCCCTTTAGGGGACCAATTCAACCATCCCCCCAAAGAATTATGCAAGACAAACCCCACAGACACACAGAGACGCACAGGGAGATGCACTCAGACACAAACACAGGGAGAGGGGGAGAGAGAGAGAGAGAGAACCAGGCACACACTGAGAGAGAGAGAGAGAGAGAGAGAGAGATGCACAGAACAGACTCAGAAAGTGAGAGAGATGCACACGCATGCACAGACACACACTGAGAGAGAGAGAGAGAGAGAGAGAGAGAAAGATGCCCAGACACACAATGAGTGAGAGAGAGAGACACACACACACAGAAATATGCACACACTCACAGCGAGAGAAAGAGAGGGACACTGACACACATCAATGCTCACAAATACTCCACTGTGTTTTGTCTCCGTATGTGACGGAAGCTTATTTCAGAATCTTTATTTTGTCGGAGATAATAATAATAATAATAATAATAAAAATAATCGAAAAAAATACCAGTAAGAACAACAAAAATAATCATCACAAGAAGGAAAGAAACAACAAAGCACAGAGAAACAGTGGCGCTGAGGAAAAGACAGGAGGCAGAGCTGGAGGTAGCAGAGATGAAAATATTGAGGTTCTCTCTGGGAGTAACGAGGATGGATAGGATCAGAGGGACAGCCCATGTAAGATGTTTTGGAGACAAAGTCAGAGAGGCTAGATTGGGATGGTTTGGACATATACAGAGGAGGGATAGTGAGTATATTGGCAGGGGGATGCTGTGGGGCCCCAATGACCACTCTTTCACAGCTGGGGGTATTCTGCATCACTTCATCGAACTCTCTCCAGAATCTCTCCTTCTCTTCTAGCTCACATCCTGCCTGTGGGGCATAAGCACGAACAACATTGAACATCACACCTTCAATTTCTAACTTGAGACTCATCACTTTGTCTGACACTCTTTTAACTTCGAGAACATTCCTGACAAACTCCTCCTTCAAGATGACTCCGACTCCATTTCTCTTCCCATCCACACCATGATAAAACAGCTTAAACCTGCTCATCAGCTTCAGCCTTGCTACCTTTCCACTTGGTCTCCTGAACGCACAGTATGTCCACCTTCCTCCTCTGCATTATGTCAGTCAGTTCTCTCGCTTTTCCTGTCATAGTTAAACCATTCAAAGTCCCGACTCTCAGCCTTTCCTCATCTCTCTCCTCCTACGGATCCGCCTCCCGCCTCTCCTTCTTCGACCGACAGTAGCCCAGTTTCCACCAGCACCCTGTTGGTTAACAGTACTGATGGCGGTCGTTGTGAACCCGGGCCTTGACCGATCCGGTATGGAATTCTTATTTGTGTCATTTGTGTCCAGAAAAAACGAATAAATAAAACAAAATTTCCCTTTAGGGGACCAGGTAAACCATCCCCCCAAAAAAGGTATACAAGACAAACCCCACAGACACACAGAGACAGACACAGACGCACAGGGAGATGCACTCATACACAAACACAGGGAGGGGGAGAGAGAACCAGGCACAGAGAGAGAGAGAGAGAGAGAGAGAGAGAGAGAGAGAAAGAGAGATGCACAGAACAGACTCAGAAAGTGAGAGCGATGCACACACATGAACAGACACACACTGAGAGAGAAAGATGCCCAGACATAGAATGAGAAGGAGAGAGAGATGCACAGACACACACACACAGAAATATGCACAGACACACAGTCAGAGAGAAAAAGAGAGACACACAGACACACATCAGTGCTCACAAATACTCCACTTTGTTTTGTCTCCCTTTGTGTACGAATCTTTATTTTGTAAGATAAGATAAGATAAGATACAGCTTTATTAATCTCACAATGGAGAAATTCACTGTTACAGGCTCTTGAGGTACTGTCAATAGGGGGTGCAAAAATAGATACAAGTACAAACATACACACGTACCTATATATTATATAAGTAAATAAATAAATAGATACATAAATAGTATAAATTAATAAACAATAAAAGAAAAAGAAAAAGAATGGAGCAACTTTATAGACTGGCCTATATTAAAGTGTAATGTATCTGAGGGCAGAGTAGATGGGTTGATGTGGTTCACAGTCAGTGGGGTAGATGTGGTTGATTAAAGTGCACGGGGTCTTTATTGCACATAACCGGTATTTTCACAGACAGTTACAAAGTGGCGTTGTACAGTCTGATAGCGGTGGGAATGAACGACCTGCGGTAGCGCTCCTTCCTGCACTGAGGATGCCTCAGTCGTCCACTGAAGGAGCTGCTCAGCTCCTCTGCAGTCTGGTGCAGTGGGTGAGAGCTGTTGAACAGGATGGATGTGAGCTTTGCTACCATCCTCCTCTCACTCACCTCCTCCACAGAGTCCAGTGGGCAGCCTAGGACAGCGCTGGCCCTCCTGACCAGCTTGTTCAGTCTCTTCCTGTCCCGCTCTGTGCTGCCCGGGGCCCAGCAGATGGCAGCGTAGAGGATTGCAGAGGCTACCACAGAGTCATAAAAGTCCTGAGCAGAGGTTCAGATGCGCCGAAGGACCTGAGTCTCCTCAGAAGGTGGAGGCGACTCTGGCCCTTCTTGTACAGGGTGTTGGTGTTGTGGGACCAGTCCAGTTTATTGTTAAGGTGAACACCCAGGTACTTGAAACTGTCCACTGTCTCAATGTCCTGTCCCTGGATGTTCACTCGTAAGTGTGTGTGTGTGTGTGTGTGTGTGTGTGTGTGTTCGAGTGCTTAATCTCCTGAAGTCGACCACCATCTCCTTCGTCTTCCTAGTGTTCAAGCACAGGTGGTTGCGCTCACACCAGTCCACGAAGTCAACGATGACCGACCGGTACTCCAGCTCGTTCCCCTCTGACACACGGCCCACGATGGCGGAGTCGTCCGAGAACTTCTGGAGGTGGCAGCTGTTTGTGTTATATATGAAGTCCGAGGTATAGATGTTGAAAAGGAAGGGTGAGAGGACGGTGCCCTGCGGTGCCCTCGTGCTGCAGACTACCACCTTTGACTTACAGCCAGCAGCCGCACGCATCGTGGACGGTTAGTAAGGTAGTCAATAATCCAGGCAGCAAGATGCCCGCCCACTCCCACGCCCTCCAGCTTCCCCGCAGACGCCGCTGGCCTGATGGTGTTGAAGGCGCTGGAGAAGTCAAAGAACATGACCCTCACAGCGCTGCCGGCGATCTCCAGGTGGGTTAGTGCCCGCTGCAGAAGGTCGATGACGGCGCTCTTCTACTCCGATGTTGGGCCTGTAGGCAAACTGCAGCGGGTCTAGGTGGGGCTCACCATAGAGGGGAGGTGTTCAAGGAGGAGCCTTTCCATGGTCTTAATGAGGTGGGAGGTCAGGGCGACAGGTCTGTAGTGGGCTGGTTCCTTCGCTTGAGCTGTTTTGGGAACCGGAACCACACAGGAGGTCTTCCATAGGACGGAACCTTCTCCAGGCTGAGGCTCAGGTTGTACAGGTAGCATAGTACCACACAGAGCTGGTCTGGCGCAGGTCCTCAGCAGCCTGGGACTGATGCCATCAGGTCCTTCAGATTTCCTCTGATTTAGTCGCCTCAGCTGTCTCCTCACCTAGTCTGATGTGAGGGAGAGGGGGCTGGGGTGGGCTGCAGAGGGAGGGGATGTGTCTGTCGGGCTGTAGCAGTCAAGTGAAGTTGGCCTGGGGAGGGGGAGGTGTCAGCTGGTCTGGAGACGTGTGAAGAGGGAGGGGAACGGGAGGGGGCAGAGGGGGAGGGGGGAGAATCAAACCTGTTGAAGTAACAGTTTAGTTCATCCGCCCAGCGCTGGTCACCATCAGCTGTCCCTCTGACACTCTGCCCAAATCCAGACATGGTCTTTAGTCCTCTTCAGACGTCCCGCACGTTGTTCTGAGCCAGCTTCTCCTCCAGCTTCTTCCCATAGTCCTTCTTTGCCTTCCTGATCCTCCACTGGAGCTCACGCTGGACCTTCTTCTGCTTCTCTCTGTCCCCCGAGATGAAAGCCCTCTTTTCTGGTTCAGGAGGACTTTCAGCTCAGGGGTGACCCATGGGTGGTTGTTGGAGAAGCACCGCACTCCTCCGTGTTGGCACAGTGCTGTCCACGCAGAAGTTCATGTAGTCGGTGATGCAGTGTGTGAGGCCGTCGATGTCATCACCAAAGGAGTCACAGAGCATGCTCCAGTCTGTGGTCTGGAAACAGTCCCTAAGCCTCTCGTTGGTCTCCTCGGTCCACACTTTCACAGACCTCTTCTGTGCAGGTTCATTTCGCACCCTGGGTGTGTATTGGGGAGCAGGTAGACCAGGTTGTGGTCTGAGCGTCCCAGTGGGGAGGGGGAGGAGCTGTAAGCGCCCTTCACATTTGCATACAGCAAGTCCAGTGTTTTATTGTCTCTTGTGGAGCACTTCACGATTGGCGTGAACGCCAGGAGAGAGGCGGAGAGAGGGGCGTGGTTAAAATCCCCGCTGATCAGAATCATGGCGCTGGGGTGACGAAGTCTGTGTCTGATTAACGGCGCTGTGGAGACGCTCACACGCCGTCGCCGCATCAGCCGAGGGCGGAATGTCCACGCAAAACACAATCACGGTGAAAACTCCTCGGTAGATAATATGGCCGCACGCTACCGCGAGCAGCTCTAGGTACCGCGTGCACAGCTGCTCCTTCACGCAGCACGCTTGCCGGGTGGCACCATCGCTCATTCACAGAGACCGCCACACCCCTCCTTTCTTCTTACCGCTCTCCGCTACACTCCGATCTGCACGCCGCGAGTGTAAATCCGTGAAGAGAAACCACAGAGTCCGTGTGAGTTCATTCAGCCACGCTCTCTGAGAAGCACATGAGGCTGCAGTCCCGGTACTGCCTCTGCTGCCGGGTCAGCGCCGCCAGCTCCTCGGTCTTGTTGGCGATCGCGCTGACATTTCCCATGATGACAGAGGGAACACATGTCCTCCGCGTCTTCGTCCCCCTCTGCAGCCTCTCCTTTTCCTCTGTATTTCCACAGGAACAACGGGCTTTTCCGCGTGAAGAAGGGCGGGGCGCCAAGAGGCCGAGGAGGGTCTCACGTGTGTAAGACCTGCGTTGCTCAGAGCCGTCGGTGAATGAGTTTCCTGACGCCGATCCAAAAAGTGAAAATAAAAGTGCGCAGAGAGAAAACAAAAGCATCATGAAAGTATGTTTTCCAGATGCAGGATTGAAGAAAATAAAAGAAAATTTGAAAAAAGATAAAGAAACACGCCTATATACAATAGAAAAGAGAAAAAAAAGAAAAATAAACTGAAGAGCTCCTGTAACTGGCTGCAGTTCACCCGGCGCCATCTTGAAAATAATAATCATAATAATAATAATAGAAAAAAAAATAACAGGAATAATCATAACAAGAATAATCAATGCAGCCATGAGGCGGGGGGGGGGGGGGGGCACGAACCAGTGTCTCTCCCCCTTATGCCGGTCCCAAGCCCGGATAAATGCAGAGGGTTGCGACAGGAAGGGCATCCGGCGTAAAACTTCTGCCACATTTAAAAAATGCAAATGATCAAAACAAAATTCATACCGGATCGGTCGAGGCCCGGGTTAACAACGACCGCCATCAGTGCTGTCAACCAACAGGGTACTGATGGAAATTGGACTACTGTTGGTCGAAGACGTCGAAGAAGGAGAGGCGGGAGGCGTGTCCGTAGGCAGAGAGAGAAGAGGAAATGTGTGAGCCTAGGACTGAGAGTAGGGACTTTGAATGTTGGAACTATGCAAGGAAAAGATAGGGAGCTGGCTGACATGATGCAGAGGAGGAAGGTGGACATACTGTGTGTTCAGGAGACAAGGTGGAAAGGTAGAAAGGCTAGAAGCTTAGGAGCAGGGTTTAAACTGTTTTATCATGGTGTGGATGGGAAGAGAAATGGAGTAGGAGTCATCTTGAAGGAGGGGTTTGTCAGGAATGTTCTAGACGTGAAAAGAGTGTCAGACAGAGTGATGAGTCTCAAGTTAGAAATTGAAGGCGTGATGGTCAATGTTGTTAGTGCTTATGCCCCACAGGCAGGATGTAAGCTAGAAGAGAAGGAGAGATTCTGGAGTGATTTAGATGAAGTGATGCAGAATACCCCAGAGGTGAAAGAGTGGTCATTGGAGCAGACTTCAATGGACATGTTGGTGCAGGCAACAGAGGGGACGAGGAAGTGATGGGCAGGTTTGGTATCCAGGACAGGAACACAGAAGGACAGATGTTGATCGATTTTGCAAAAAGGATGGAAATGGCTGTGGTGAATACTTTCTTCAAGAAGAAACAGAAGCATAGGGTGACTTATGAAAGCGGAGGTAAGAGCACACAGGTAGACTACATCTTGTGCAGGCGATGTAATTTGAAGGAAGTCAGTGACTGCAAAGTAGTAGTTGGTGAGAGTGTTGCCAAACAGCATAGGATGGTGGTGTGCAGGATGACACTGATGGTGAGAAAAGGAAAAAAGGCAAAGGCAGAGCAGAAGACAAAGTGGTGGAAGCTGAAAAAGGGAGAGGGCCGGGGTGTCGTCAAGGAGGAGTTGAAACAGGCTTTGGGTAGTCAGGAAGTGCTTCCAGAGGACTGGACAACCACAGCCAATGTGATCAGGGAGACCGGTAGGAGAGTACTTGGTGTGTCCTCTGGAAGGAAAGTAGATAAGGAAACTTGGTGGTGGAATGAGGAAGTGCAGGAGTGTGTACAAAAGAAGAGGTTAGCCAAGAAGAAGTGGGACATTGACAGGACCGAAGAGAGTAAACAGGAGTCCAGGGAGACACAGCGTAAGGCGAAGGTAGCAGTGTCAAAGGCCAAACAGAGGGCGTATGATGACTTGTATGATAGGTTGAACAGTAAGGAGGGAGAAAATGATCTATACAGGTTAGCACAGCAGAGAAATAGAGATGGGAAAGACATGCAGCAAGTTAGAGTGATAAAGGACAGAGAGGGAAATGTATTGACTGATGACAAAAGTGTGCTGGGAAGATGGAAAGAGTACTTTGAAGAGCTGATGAATGAAGAAAATGAGAGAGAAAAAAGAGTAGAAGGGGTGACCGTTGAGGAGCAGGAAGTAGCAAAGATTAGTAAGGGAGAAGTGAGGAGGGCATTGAAGAGGATGAAGAGTGGAAAGGCAGTTGGCCCTGATGACATACCAGTTGAGGTATGGAAGTGTCTAGGGAGGTAGCAGTAGGTTTTCTGGACAAGAATATTCAACAAGGTCTTAGAAAGTGAGCAGATGCCAGAGGAATGGAGGAGAAGTGTGCTTGTGCCCATTTTTAAGAACAAGGAGATGTACAGAGTTGTGGCAACTACAGAGGGATAAAGTTGATGAGCCATACAATGAAGCTATGGCAAAGAATAGTGGAAGCAAGACTAAGGGCAGAGGTCAGCATTTGTGAACAACAGTTTGGTTTCATGCCCAGAAAGAGCACCACAGATGCAGTGTTTGCTTTGAGGATGTTAATAGAGAAGTACAGAGAAGGTCAGAGGGAGCTGCATTGTGCCTTTGTGGATCTGGAGAAAGCCTATGACAGGGTGCCGAGAGAAGAACTGTGGTATTGTATGAGGAAGTCTGGAGTGACAGAGAAGTATGTTAGAGTGGTGCAGGACATGTATGAGAGATGTAAGACAGTGGTGAGGTGTGCTGTTGGTGTGACAGAAGAGTTCAAGGTGGAGGTGGGACTGCATCAAGGGTCAGCTCTCAGCCCCTTCTTGTTTGCTATGGTTATGGACAGGCTAACAGACGAGGTTAGACAAGAATCTCCATGGACTATGATGTTTGCAGATGACATCGTGATCTGTAGTGAGAGCAGAGACCAAGTGGAGGAAAATCTAGAGAGGTGGAGGTATGCCCTGGAAAGGAGGGGATTGAAGGTTAGTCTTAGTAAGACAGAATACATGTGTGTGAACGACAAGGACCCAAGAGGAACTTTGAGGTTACAGGGGGCAGAGATAAAGAAGGTGGAGGATTTTAAGTACTTAGGCTCAACAATCCAGAGCAATGGAGAGTGGGGAAAAGAGGTGAAGAAGCGCTGCAGGCAGGTTGGAAATGGATGGAGAAAAGTGTCCGTGTGATGTGTGATAGGAGAGTATCGGCAAGAATGAAGGGAAAAGTGTACAAGACGGTGGTGAGGCCAGCAATGTTGTATGGTTTAGAGACAGTGGCCCTGGAGAAAAGACAGGAGTCAGAGTTGGAGGTAGCAGAGATGAAAATGTTGAGGTTCTCTTTGGGAGTAACGAGGATGGATAGGATCAGAAATTAGTACATCAGAGGGACAGCACATGTTAGATGTTTTGGAGACAAAGTCAGAGAGGCTAGATTGAGATGGTTTGGACATGTACAGAGGAGGGATAGTGAGTATATTGGTCGTAGGATGCTGAGGTTGGAACTACCAGGCAAAAGGCCCAGAGGAAGACCAAAGAGAAGATTTATGGATGCGGTGAAGGCGGACATGAAGGTCGTTGGAGTAAGAGTAGAAGATGCAGAGGACAGGGAGAGATGGAGGCAGATCATTTGCTGTGGCGACCCCTGAAGGGAACAGCCGAAAGGAAAAGAAGAAGATAACAAGAATAATCATAACAAGAAGGAAATAAACGATAAAACACGAAAGATATACACTCCTCGTCAGGGAATCGAACCCTGGTCTTCCACATGACAGGCGGAGATACTGGCCACTATACTAACGAGGAACTGCTAATGATACATCATGAGTTCAAGTCCCACTTTGTGACGTGACGTGGACAGGACGAAATTGCAAATGCATGTCATCGCAGCACTGAAAGCTAAACATCGTTCGACCTTCAACATAAAAAGTAATTTATTCTTATTTGTGTCCATAAAAACGAATAAATAAAACAAAACTTCCCTTTCGGGGACCATGTACACCACCTCTTAAAGGTACACAATACAAACCCCACAGAAACACAGGGACGAACACAGACGCACTGGGAGATGCAAACACACACACACAAACACAGAAAGACAGAGAGAGATGCATAGACACACACAAAGAGCGACAGACGCCCAGACACAGAGCGAGAGACACACGCAGAAATATGTACAGACACACACTCAGAATGAGAGAGACACAGACACACATCAGTGCTCACAAATACTCCATTGTGTTTTGTCTCCCGATGTGACGGAAGATTATTTAAGAATCTTTATTTTGTCGGAGATAATAATCATATGAGAAAAACATACTGGAAGGAACAACAATCATCACAAGCAGGAAAGAAACAGTAAAGGACTGGCGCTATACACTACAGACTCCTCGTCGGGGAATTGAACCCCGGTCTTCCACGTGACAGGCGGAGATACTGGCCACTATACTAACGAGGATTTGCTCAGGAATCATCAGGGGTTCAAGTCCCACTATGATCAGATTATCCCTGCCGTTCCCAACAGCGCTGCTGCCTGGGTGATCAAAGGCCTGAAATGTCTCTCACTGTCTGTGGTGAGAGCTTCATCGAAAAGAACCATTGATGACTTTCATCACGAGGAGCTGGACAGTTGTCAGCGTGTTTCTACCCAGACACACACCGGTGCTCACCAATACTCCACTGTGCTGTCCACAAATTAAATTTGATGTTCCTTTGTGACAGAAAATTTTAAAAGAATCCTGAGTTTGTCGGAGATCATAATAAGAATAATAATAATCACAAGACCCCCAGTGCTGCTAACTGGGTTATCAAAGGCCGGCCATGTCTGTCACTGTCTCTGGTGTGAGGTTAATGTAAAAGAACCATTGCTGACTTTTGACAAGAGGAGCTGCAAAGCCGCCAGCGTGTTCCCGCCCTTCGATTGGCCTGGCGAGCTGTCCAGGGTGTCCTCTGTCCTCGCCCAGAGTCGACTGAGATGGGCCCCAGCCTCCCCGTGACCCTAATTAGGATTAATCGGTTACAGAAAATGAATGAATAATAACAAGAAGGAAAGAAAAAGTGAAGAACTAATACTGTACACCTCTTGTTGGGGAATCAAACCCCAGTCTACCCAGTCCTCCACGTGACAGGTAGAGATACTGGCCACTATACTAACGAGGAAATTCTGAAGTGTGATTACTCAAATTCTCAGATGGATGAATTTCCCAAGGCGATTCGTTCCTTTGTTTCAGAGATTTCACGTGTGAAAAATAATAACTGCTTGTTTTGCTCATTATTGCTCAAATAAAGAAGTCCAATAGAACTGCTTGACATTACATGCTCTATTATCACCACTAAGTCATTCATCGAGCTTTGTAATTATTATTGATTTCTTATTTAGACCCCCGCCAACCTCAAAGCCGGCAGAGAGGAACTGTGGTATTGCATGAGGAAGTCTGGAATGACAGAAAAGTATGTTAGAGTGGTGCAGGTCATGTATGAGAGATGTAAGATAGTGGTGAGTTTGTTGTTGGTGTGACAGACGAGTTCAAGGTGGAGATGGGACTGCATCAAGGGACAGCTCTGAGCCCTTTCTTGTTGGTATGATGATAGAAACTGTTACACTGTTTACAATAACCGCGAATAGTCATTCATCATGCAAAATGCAGCCATGAGGCAGGGGGGGGGCACTAACCAGTGTCTCTCCACCTTATGCCGGTCCCAAGCCCGGAAAAATGCAGAGGGTTGTGTCACGAAGGGCATCCGACGTAAAACTAATGCCAAAATTTGCCGTGCAAATCACAAACATTACCTCCATACCGGATCGGTCGAGACCCTGGTGAACAAAGACCGTCATCAGTGTTGTCAACCAACAGGGTGCTGATGGAAATTGGACAACTGTCGGTCGAAGAAGGAAAGGCGGGAGTCGTGTCCGTAAGCAGAGAGAGAAGAGGAAAAGCCTGAGTCTAGGACTGAGAGTAGGGACTTTGAATGTTGGAACTATGACAGGAAAAGCAAGAGGGCTGACTGACATGATGCAGAGGAGGAACGCGGACATACCGTGTGTTCAGGAGACCAGGTGAGAAGGTAGCAAAGCTAAAAGCTTAGGAGCAAGTTTAAGCTGTTTTATCATGGTGTGGATGGGAAGAGAAATGGAATAGGAGTCATCTCGAAGGAGGGGTTTATGAGGAATGTTCGAGAAGTGAAAAGAGTGTCAGACAGAGTGATGAGTCTCAAGTTAGAAATCGAAGGCGCTGGGTTCAATGTTGTTAGTGCTTATGCCCCACAGGCAGGATGTGAGCGAGAAGAGAAGGAGAGATTCTGGAGTGAGTTCGATGAAGTGATGCAGAATACCCCGAGAGATGAAAGAGTGGTCATTGGGGCAGACTTCAATGGACATGTCGGTGCAGGCAACAGAGAGGACGAGGAAGTGATGGGCAGGTTTGGTAATCCAGGACAGCAACACAGAAGGACAGATGTTGATAGATTTTACAAAAAGGATAGAAATGGCTGTGGTGAATACTTTCTCCAAGATGAAACAGGAGCAGAGGGTAACTTATAAAAGTGGAGGTAGGAGCACACAGGTAGAGTACACCTTGTGTAGGCGATGTAATTTGAAGGAAGTTCATCACTGCAAAGTAGTAGCGGGTGAGAGTGTTGCCAAACAGCATAGGATGGTGGTATGCAGGATGACACTGATGGTGAGGAAGGTGAAGAAGGCAAAGGCAGAGCAGAAGACAAAGTGGTGGAAGCTGAAAAAGGAAGAGGGTCATGTTGTCTTCAAGGAGGAGTTGAAACAGGCTTTGGGTGGTCAGGAAGTGCTTCCAGATGACTGGACAACCACAGGAAATGTGATCAGGAATGCAGGTAGGAGAGAACTTGGTGTGTCCTCTGGAAGGAAAGTAGATAAGGAGACTTGGTGGTGGAATGAGGAAGTGCAGGAGTGTGTACAAAGGAAAAATTTCGCTAAGAAGAAGTGGGACATTGAGAGGACTGAAGAGAGTAAACAGGAGTCCAGGGAGACAGTGTAAGGCGAAAATCGCGGTGGCAACGGCCAAACAGAGGGTGTGGAGAGTGTGGGAAAAGAGGTGAAGAAGCGTGTTCAGGCAGGTTGGAATGGTTGGAGAAAAGTGTCTGGTGTGATAGGAGGGAATCAACAATAATGAAAGGAAAAGTGTCCACGACGGTGATGAGGCCAGCGATGTAGCATGGCTTAGAAACAGTGGCGCTGAGGAAAAGGCAGGAGGCAGAGCTGGAGGTAGCAGAGATGAAAATGTTGAGGTTCTCTCTGGGAGTAATGAGGATGGATAGGATCAGAGGGACAGCCCATTTAAGATCTTTTGGAGACAAAGTCAGAGAGGCGAGATTGAGATGGTTTGGACATATACAGAGGAGGGAGAGTGAGTATATTGGCAGCGGGACGCTGAGGGTGGAACGACCAGGCAGAAGGCTGAGAGGAAGACCAAGGAAGAGATTTATGGATGTGGTGAAGGAAGACATGAAGGTCGTTGGAGTAAGAGAAGAAGATGCAGAGGACAGGGTGAGATGGAGACGGATGATTTGCTGTGGCGACCCCTGAAGGGAACAGCCGAAAGAAGAAGAAGTCCTTCATCAAGCTTTTTAATTATTATTTATACCCCCACCGACCCAACGCTAAAACCCCAATCCTGTCCGGGATACCAAACCTGCCCATCACTTCCTCGTCCTCTCTGTTTCATGCACCGACATGTCCATTGAAGTCTGCCCCAATGACCACTCTTTCACAGCTGGGGGTATTCTGCATCACTTCATCTAACTCACTCCAGAATCTCTCCTTCTCTTCAAGCTCACATCCTACCTGTGGGGCATAAGCACTAACAACATTGAACATCACGCCTTCAATTTCGAACTTGAGACTCATCACTCTTTTCACTTCTCGAACATTCCTGACAAACCACTCCTTCAAGATGACTCCTACTCCATTTCTCTTCCCATCCACACCATGATAAAACAGCTTCAACCTGCTCATCAGCTTCAGCCTTGCTACCTTTCCACTTGGTCTCCTGAACGCACAGTATGTCCACTTTCCTCCTCTGTATCATGTCAGTCAGTTCTCTCGCTTTTCCTGTCATCGTTAAAACATTCAAAGTACCGACTCTCAGCCTTTCCTCTTGTCTCTCCTCCTACGGATCCGCCTCCCGCCTCTCCTTCTTCGACCGACATTAGCCCAGTTTCCACCACCACCCTGTTGGTGAACAGTACTGATGGCGGTCGTTGTGAACCCGGGCCTTGACCGATCCGGTATGGAATTCTTATTTGTATCATTTGTGTCCAGAAAAAACGAATAAATAAAACAAAATTTCCCTTTAGGGGACCAGGTAAACCACCCCCCCAAATAAGAAAAACCCCACAGACACACAGAGACCGACACAGACGCACAGGGGAGATGCACTTATACACAAACGAAATGATTGAGAGAGCGAGAGAGAGAACCAGATACAAACACACATACACAGAGAGAGAGAGAGATGAACAGAACAGACGCAGAGAGAGAGGGCCATGCACACACACGCACAGACTCACCCCCTGAATGAAAGAGAGAGAGAGAGAGAGATGCACACACACACACAGAAATATGCACAGACACACAGTCAGAGAGAGAAAGAGAGAGACACGGACACACATCAGTGCTCACAAATACTCCACTGTGTTTTGTCTCCCTATGTGACGGAAGATTATTTAAGAATCTTTATTTTGTATGAGATTATATAATATCTATATAACAACAACAACAACAATAGAAAAAAATAGACGCAAACACAGGGAGGGGGAGAGACTGAGAGAGAGAGACAGAACCAGACACATCCAAACACAGAGAGAGAGAAAGAGAGCGAGAGAGAGATGCACAGAACAAACTTAGAGTGAGAGAGACACAGACACACACCAGTGTTCACAAATACTCCACTGTGTTTTGTCTCCCTGTGACGGAAGATTATTTAAGAATCTTTATTTTGTAGGAGATAATAATAATAATAATAATAATAATAATAATAATAAAAACAAATACTGGAAATAACAACAAGAATAATCATCACAAGAAGGAAAGAAAGAATTAAGCACTGGAGATACACACTCCAGACTCCTCGTCGGGGAATCGAACCCCGGTCTTCCACGTGACAGGCGGAGATACTGGCCACTATACTAACGAGGAACTGTTATTGAGTCAGCAGGGGTTCAAGTCCCACTTTGTGAAGTGACATGGACAGGCTGAAAAGGCAAATGCATGTCATCGCAGCACTGAAAGCTAAACCTCATTCTAACCTTAAACATAAAAAATTATTTATTCCTATTTGTGTCCCTAAAAACGAATAAATAAAACAAAACTTACATTCAGGGGACCATGACCACCTTCTTCTCTTTCGGCTTTTTCCCTTTTCTCCAGAGTCACCACAGTGAATCATTTGATTTGGCATCGGTTTTGACGTTGGATGCCCTTCCTGTCACAACCGTTTAGCAAGGGACAGAAACACGCTGACGGCTTTGCAGCTACTCTTTACGAAAGACAGCAATGGTTCTTTTCCATGAACTTCTCACCATAGACAGTGAGAGACATAAACACCATCCCTTAAAGGTATGCAATACAAACCCCACAGAGACAGACAAAGATGCACATTCGCACACAAACAGAGAGAGAGATGTGCACAGACACACATCAGTGCTCAAAAATACTCCACTGTGTTTTGTCTCCCTATGTGACGGAAGATTATTTCAGAATCTTTATTTTGTAGGAGATAATTATAATAATAATAATAATAATTGAAAAAAAATACTGGTAATAACAACTATAATAACCATCACAAGCAGGAAATCAACAATAAAGCACTGGAGAAGCCACTCCAGACTCCTCATCAGGGAATTGAACCCTGGTCTTCCACGTGACAGGCGGAGATACTGGCCACTATACTAATGAGGAACTGCTAATGAGTCATCAGGGGCTCAAGTCCCACTATGAGCAGGTTGTCCCTGCCATTTCAAACAGTGCTGCCACCTGTGATGCTACAAAACTTCCCATTAGGCAACCATGACATGACACCACCCCTTGACACCTCTGACAGGGTGCCGAGAGAGGAACTGTGGTATTGCATGAGGAACTCTGGAGAGACAGAGAAGTATGTCAGAGTGGTGCAAGACATGGATGAGAGATGTAAGATAGTGGTGAGTTTGTTGTTGGTGTGACAGACGAGTTCAAGGTGGAGACGGGACTGCATCAAGGGGCAGCTCTGAGCCCTTTCTTGTTGGTATTGTAATGGACAGGCTGACAGACGAGGTGAGACAAGATTTTCCATGTTTGCAGATGACATTGTGATCTGTCGTGAGAGCAAAGAACAAGCGCAGGAAAATCTAGAGAGGTGGAGGTATGCCCTGGAAAGGAGAGGAATGAAGGTTGCTCCAGGAAGACAGAATACATGTGTGTGAACGAGAAAGACCCAAAAGGAACGGTGAGATTACAGGGAGCAGAGATAAGGAAGGTGGAGGATTTTCAGTACTTAGGCTCAACAATCCAGAGCAATGGAGAGTGTGGAAAAGAGGTGAAGAAGCATGTTCAGGCAGGTTGGAATGTTTGGAGAAAAGTGTCTTGTGTGATCAGAAGGTATCGGCAAGAATGAAAGGAAAAGTGTACAAGACGGTGTTGAGGCCAGCGATGTTGTATGGTTTAGAAACAGTGGCACTGAGGAAAAGACAGGAGGCAGAGCTGGAGGTCGCAGAGATTAAAATGTTGAGGTTCTCTTTGAGAGTAACGAGGATGGATCGGATCAGGGATGAGTTCATCAGAGGAACAGCACATTGAAGAGGTTTTGGCGACAAAGTCAGAGAGGCGAGATTGAGATGGTTTGGACATGTGCAGAGGAGGGACAGTGAGCATATTGGCAGCTGGATGCTGAGGTAGGAACAACCAGGTGGAAGGCCGAGAGGAAGACCAAAGAGAAGATCTATGGATGTGGTGAAGGAGGACATGAAGGGAGTTGGAGTAAGAGCGAAAGATGCAGAGGATAGGAAAAGATGGAGGCAGATGATTCGCTGTGATGACCCCTGAAGGAAACAGCTGAAAGTAAAAAAAGAAGAAGACATACACCACCCCTTCAAGGGATGCAATCTAAACCCCACAGACATACATACACAGAGAGATGCACACACAAAGACAAACACACACTCAGAAAGAGAAAGAGAGAGACACACACCAGTATACACCAATACGCCATTGTGTTATCTACAAATTTAATTTTGTCTTCCGATGTGAATGAAAATTATTTAAGAATCTTTAGTTTGTAGAAGATAATAATAATAATAATAATAATAATAATAACAATAATAAAATAATAACAACAATAATAATCATCAGAAGTAGGAAAGAAAAAAGAAATAATAAAGCTTCTGAGGTACACACCCTGTGCTCCCTGTCAGGGAATTGAACCCCAGTCTTCCATGTGATAGGTGGAGATACTGGCCACTATACTAACGAGGAACTGCTCAAGTTTTATCACTCAAATTCTCTGGTCGATGAATTTCCCAAGGATATTCGTGCTTTTTTCAGATATTTCATGTGAAAAAATGACTGCTTGCTTTGCCCGTTATTGCTCAAATTAAGAAGTCCGTTAGAACTGCAGGGGGCAGTGGTGGCCTAGTGGTATAGGGTGCTTGCTCACTGATCCAAAGGTTGGGGGTTTGATTCCCACTCTCCACAAGGTTGTTACTGTCCTCCCCAGTGCAGCCTAACTGGGTCATCAAAGGCTGGCCATGTCTCTCACTGTCTATGGTGTGAGGCATGTAAAAGAACCATTGCTGACTTTTGACAAGAGTAGGCTGCAAAGCCATCAGCGTGTTTCTGCCCTGCACATGGCCTGGCAAGCTGTCCAGGGTGTACTCTGCCCTCACCCAAAGTTGGCTGGGAGGGGTGCCAATTATTCATGTATTATTTATACCCCTGCCAAGGATAAAACCCCACATTGTTCTTTTTCAATCAATAGGTGGCTGGTGGTAAGGTGCTGGTTTATTCCTCCCAGCGTCAGGGGTCCAAGTCCCAAGTCTCTGGTGAGAGCTTCATCTAAAAGACCCATTGATGTTTTTCGTAAAGAGGAGCTGCATGGTTGTCAGTGTGTTTCTGCCCTGCGATGACCTGGCAAGCTGACCAGGGTGTACTCTGCCCTCACTCAGAGTCGGCTGAGATGGACGCCAGTCTCCACGTGGCCCTACTCAGGATTAAGCTTTTCAGAAAATGAATGAATGAATTAAATACAGTTCTACCTCACCTTACAAAATTAATCCGTTCCAGAAGTGGTTTCGGAACCTGATTTTTTCGTAAGTTGAGGAGCATTTTACATGTAAAAGGCCTGATTCGTTCCAAGGCCCCCAATACTACCCCCCTAAACCCTTTAAATATTATAAAAATCAACCTTTTCACGCCTCCTTCTGCTTCAATATCATACCGATGGTAGACGGGTTTCAACCATATTCCTTTCCAAAATCACTGAACTGCATACCACGAGCCAGGTCCTTCTTTTCACTCGCACCGGGAATCACTTTCACCAAGAATCACAGGTGTGTTTGTGTGTGCACGCATGTGTTGATCATGTCTTCTTCACAGAGTTATAATCTTACAAATGTTTATGCAAGGTTAAAAGCCTGAGCCAAAAAATAAAGTTGCATTGAGCACACTCGAAAAACTCATGAAACAACAGTAACTCTGTCCTTTACGCGTGTTAGAACTCCGTGACGAACAATGGGTTGAAGGCACATGAAAAGCATCATGGGTATTATGGACCTGCAGCTGCCTCCTCGCGAAAGGAAGGCCAGCGGGGCGGGGTGTTGGGAGATAGCCAATGGGAGAGCAACTCGCGCATTGTTTAATGCAGTGGGCGAGCCAGAACATGAACTTTTTTGGAAA
>CM045737.1:8030506-8243006 GCA_024760905.1 Plotosus lineatus | reverse complement strand
AGACGATGCTGGAAGAAATTCCCCATGGTTTTTTTTGAAAGGTTGCATTGTGAAACTGGAAGTGTTCGATCCGTGTAATCCTGATCATGCGAGTTTTAGAACTGAATGTTTTCAACGTACATTCAAAATTTAAACATAAACCACTCTCAGCCTGGTTGTCATGGGGATGACGTCGCGGTGCGCCCGTGTGTACGAAAACAAGCGGTGGGCTCTTCATCATCACATATTTTTCTCATCATTCTCAGTTTGGTTTGATAATCTCCGTTAATAATAAAATATTTCATTTCATTCCATTTTACACAAAAGACTGTTAAGATCCATTGAATGTGGAAGAAGACGACTGGAGACTGGTTTTGAGTCGAATATGAGAAGCTTTATTGCGTCGTCTGCAGAGGACGGAGACCCAACAAACATGCATAAAAGACACGCTAGTTGAGGTCTGAGGTCTCCCTCGCGGGGGGGTGCTTTTAAGGGCTGCAGAGCAGGTTCCTCCTTCCGGGTTTGTGACTGGGTCTTTGATGCGTTGTTATCTCAACAGGATGCGATAAATCTGGGCTCTTTTCGGGAGCATCACAACCCCCAACACCCCCACCTCCTGACCTCGAAGTAATCTCCAGCTAGAAACTGTTGAGTCTGTTGAAGGTCACACTAACAGTGAAAGGCTCTGTCTGTCACGGGTACCCAGCATGCACTTCTGTTTAAGTATACACTTTTACAACAGACATGAAGAATGGCCCCTTAAGCATTCCATTTGATTATTCTCAACAAACATTTAAGTATAGCAAAACATAGAAAAATAAAGCACCATTATACAGTTATATAAAACAGTATGTGCACCAGAGAACATGATAATGTGATACACTTTTACAATTCCCCCTTTTGATCTCCTTTAGGAGATCAACCAAGGAACCATTCATAACAAAAATAGAACAGCAGAGAAAACGTACACAAGCAATAGAAAGGCTATATAAAAGACAATTATGAAATCCGTAAAGATCTAAGCAAATATGATATCTATAAAAAAACTCTAACTGCATGCAAAATTGCCCATAGTAAAATCTAATCAGAACTGGGGTCGAAGTGCGACTTCATCCACCAGAGACCTCGGCGAAAGGAGAGCTTCCGACTCGGCTAACAACTGAGGAAATTGATATGGAGGGGGAGGAAGAGGGCCCCCTTTTTCCAGAGTGGAAGAGATGCACCTAATGCATAGGGAACGAATGCAGGGGATGCAGCAGCACCCACATAGGGCGAGGAGTCCGGCCACCGAGATGATGGATATCACAACTGAAACGATCAAACCTTTCCACTTACCGAAGTGTCTGTCCAGCCAATCAAGTATGAGATTATCAACACCTGAGTGTTCCTTCAGTTCGGTGGCCAGAGTCCGCAGCCCATCCAAGGCCTTCGTGACAGACCCGTCTGGCGCGGTGTTATTGGGTATGAAGGTGCAGCACTCTTCCCCAAACATGGAGCAAACGCCACCGTGGGCGCTCAGTAAAAAATCTATAGCCATGCGGTTTTGATATGTCATAAGTGAATTGGCCCCGAGTTCGGCTGCCAGTCCTTCCACGGCATCCCTGGTAAGATTGGTTAAGCGTTGAACATTATAATGAATATAATTGATCCTATCGACATTCTTGTTGATAGTGCACCACCAGCAAATGAAAGATTCAAACCCACCCGCAATCTGGTCTACTAATTTGTATTCATCCGGTACGCCGCGAGGGACGCCGATTGCATCGATATAAGTGGGAGACCCTTGAAAGCCTTGCCTCCCAAGCGCGGGAATCGACCGGCGCGTGCGCTTAATGTCGAATGAGGAGATGGACTTTACACGTATGCGTGAAAGGAGTCCTAATAGGTCGGACGCTGAGGCCGGGACAATCGTGATAGGGATGAGTAAAGTGATCAGGGTACAAGTGCCTGACCAGTTAGGAGGGAGCGTGGGATGCAACACCGCCCCTCCGCAGTACCACCAAATGTCCGCGCGGGCTTTAGTGAGGTGGGTGTAGCGCACTGGTTGAAACATTGGGGGATCCGGTGAACTCGGGGTCAATGGAAAGACTGTCTCCCATCCCGGGACAAGGTGGTGAGGGGTTGTCAAGCATGTGTAATTCTAATATACAGTGAAAGGAGTCGGGATTAGTGGTCAATGGAGAGGGCGAGGTAATCAGCACAGGTCGGGCCGTGGAACATATCACACAGCTGTTGTTAGAGTATGACCGAACCAGGCCCTGCATCATCACCAGCCATAAGTTTTTGTCCGTAAACCCAGTAGCCTTCTGAATAATCTGAATCGGGGAATCTTTTGAAAAGTCATGAACCTTTACGCCGTCCATTTGAGGGGGAAGGGTCGCATTAATCGCTGGGCATTTGGGTGAATGTGATTTCAAAGTTGTGACTTTGGGAGGGTCCACCAGAGTAATTTTGATGAGGCCCAAGGGGTCGGATCCAGATATCGATACTCCTAGAGTGATGATGCATTCGCCCCCAATACAACCCTGGAGGCCCCACTGATCCGCTCGTTCCCCGAGACAGGTGTACATGTTATTGATGGACAGTGAGATAGGATTCTGGCTTATGTGAAAGTCGCGCTGTATTGTAACTCGTCCGCGTAATCTCTCGGCGGTATGGCCTTTCGGTGTCCATGCCCCGGTGTACGCTATAACGTTCCCCCAGGAAGGGCACCATCGGGCATGCGCCGCATGACTCAAGGCCGCACAGAGATAGAGCTCGTATCCCTGCCACGTGGTGTTCTTACCTGCGCAGTTCATAACGGCACAAAGGTCAAAAGTAAATGTGGCTTTAGTGCCTTTAACGTACTTAATCTCGATACCTTGTTAATGCTTTCAACACCTTCACGTGTTGGGGGCCTTTCACCCGATTACTAATACTTCCAACACCTCAGCGTGTTGGGGGCCTTTCACCCGCATAGACGCATGCTTTCAACGGCTAGTCCGTTGAGGGCCTTTCACCCGACTACGACGTACAGTTTTATAGCACTGACGTGGTACTTTGGGGAGCCTCAATCCCCGGGACTCCAACCCAGCCTTTACCACGGCCCCTCGTCAGAAACCGGGAGGGTACGCCACCACCAAGGCGTCTATGTTCACTCTTAAATCTCTTTATTCTCTTATTTTACCTTTAATCTTAAAATTAGGTTCTCATACAACTTTTTTTTTTTTTATCATTTTCCTTCAAACATCGGGAGAGGACACAGTTTTTAGCTTAGTCAACATGCAGAGTTTGATTTAAACAGGTTCTGCTTACCTTTTAGTGGTTGCCGGCCTGTGTCCTTCTCCTTGGTTTACGAGGAAAAGGTTTGGGTCGAATTTCCTCAACTCTCGTTCTTCTACCACATCCCGGACGAGCCCCCAAAACTGTTGAGTCCGTTGAATGTGGAAAGAAGACGATTGGAGACTGGTTTCGAGTTGAATATGAGAAGCTTTATTGCGTGGTTTGCAAAGGACGGAGACCAGCAGTACATTCAGAGCAGGTTCCTTCTTCCTGGTTTGGGACTGGGTCTACGCTGTGTTGTTGTCTCAACAGGATGTGATAAGTCTGGGCTCTATCCGGGTGCATCACAACCCCAAACACCCCCCACCTCCACACACATCAGTTTCACCCTGTCGCCTCCTGCCGCAGAAGGCTCAGTGTGTCACAGGTGTCTAAGCATGCACTTTTGTTTAAGTAAGCACTTTTACAATGGACATGAAGACTGGCCCCTTAAGCCGATCATTTGATCATTCTCAGCCAGCATTTACATGTACCCAAAAGAACCCGCGCGCTCGGGTCACTGATCCGAAGTGGTGCATCTGCAGTTTCCGAAAACTATCAGCAGCTGTATGTCCTGCTTAATTCTGTTTCGTGTTGAACATTGTGAATTTTTTTATTTTTCATTTCTTAAAGCCCTCAGAGAAATTTCTGTAAACTCACTGTTCAGAAGCTCGTCGGTTCCACCACATCCAGGATCTCCCTGCAGAGGGGTTTCAGCAGGTCTCACCGGCGGTGATGCAGGGGCCGTTTCCTGAGGCACTGGAGAAGTCAGTCCAAGGGCTGTTGGAGGAATGTGATCCAGGGATGAAGGAATTAATTCCTGAGGGGCCACAGGAAAAAATCCTGCAGGTGGATGCACAACTCCGCCAGAATGACGAACAAATCCCACAACCTCGTGAAGAAATCCAACAGGCTGAGGAAGAACTTCTATAAACTGAGGATGAAACCCCTGGTGCCGAGGAAGAACTTCCATAAGCTGAGGATGAAACCCCTGATGCCGAGGAAGAACTTCCATAAGCTGAGGATGAAACCCCTGGTGCCGAGGAAGAACTTCCATAAGCTGAGGATGAAACCTCTGATGTTGAGGATGAAACCTCTGATGCTGAGGATAAAACCCTTGATGCAGATGAATAAATTGCACAGACGATGCTGGAAGAAATTCCCCATGGTTTTTTTTGAAAGGTTGCATTGTGAAACTGGAAGTGTTCGATCCGTGTAATCCTGATCATGCGAGTTTTAGAACTGAATGTTTTCAACGTACAGTAAAACCTCCACTGACGAACGCTTAAGCTCACGAACTTTTCGCCTCAAGAACATTAAATTTGCGAGCATATAGTCTCTGCTGACGAACTAGTTTTCGGCGGACGAATCAAACCACGCGGTCGAACAGCGCCACGGTGGCGGCCACGAGAAGCTGACGCACGCTCACGGCGTCACAGTTCGTCACACCCCTTTCTTTGAGTGCGGACGTGGTTTGTGTTTGATAGACATTTTGGACCATATTGAGTGTACTTTTGCTATTATGGGACCGAAAAAGACCCCACCACAGGCGGAGATCATTGAAAAACACGAACGAGGTGTGCGTTTGTGTGACTCAGCGTCCCAGTACCAGTACGCTAAGTCTACCACCATCCTTAAGAACAAGGAAGCTATTCAGGGTGCGTGTGTGGCGAAGGGTGTTTCCAAACAGTAGGCGTTTCCAAACTCTCCTTCCAAACAGTAAGTCCCTCCTCCTCCCTCCCTCCTCCTCCTCCCACTCCATTCCATCAAGCCATCAACGACCATCACAAAGGTAAATAAAACGACTTTATTATACAGTACAATTTATTTCTTTAATTACAATACAATAGACATTTATTATACATAAAATAAGGTATATTTGTGTGTAGTTTTAAGGCTTATTTAGTAGAAAATTATGTTTTATGGGGACCTGGGAACAGATTATTCTCATTTTAATGGTTTCTTATGGGAAATAAATGTTCGGAAGACGAACTTTTCGCCTCACACACACTTTCTGGGAACCAATTATGTTCGTGAGCAGAGGTATCACTGTACATTCAAAATTTAAACATAAACCACTCTCAGCCTGGTTGTCATGGGGATGACGTCGCGGTGCGCCCGTGCGTACGAAAACAAGCGGTGGGCTCGTCATCATCACATATTTTTCTCATCATTGAGTTTGGTTTGATAATCTCCGTTAATAATAAAATATTTCATTTCATTCCATTTTACACAAAAGACACAATATAATATACTAAAATATAATATAATATCATCATCATTTTCTGTAACCACTTTATCCTAATTAGGGTAGCGGGGAGGCTGGTGCCCATCCCAGCCAACTCAGGGCGAGGGCAGAGTACACCCTGGACAGGCCATCGCAGGGCAGAAACACACTGACGGCTTTGCAGCTACTCTTGTCGAAAGTCAGCAATGGTTCTTTTACATGCCTCACACCATATACAGTGAGAGACATGGCCGGCCTTTGATAACCCAGTTAGCTGCACTGGGGGGGGGACAGTGACAACCTTGTGGAGAGTGGGACTCGAACCCCCAACCTTTGGATCAGCGATCCGGCGCCTGATACCACTAGACCACCACTGCCCCTGCATGATATAATATAACATGGTATAATATAATATAATATATCAGATAATGACATGTGATATATTTTGAGCTGCTCTTCGTCAACATTTCACAGAATGGATGTATAAAGTTTAAAATCTGATTGTTGATGTGTGTGTTTTGTGGTAATAAGGTCATCTGATGTGCAGGTGGATGGATCGAGCTAAGCTAGCGTTAGCATGTTAGCATGTTCGGGGACATTGTAGCACTGAACTCGGATTTTCAGCCTCGACAAACACCTCGACACTCAAACACAACATCAACATGTATTTTAAGAAGAGTTTATTAAAGGTACTTTGGGGAATTTTTGAAGTAAACATCAACCTGAGCGTTTGATAAAATACAGCACTGAGAGTGAAAGTCCATTCGCTGTGGGCCTTATTGAAGGGCAGCATTACAAACCCAGGCCTGCGCCCTTCATCCGGGCACTCGCCTAAATTTTGATTTCCTGGATTAATTCCTCAAAGGAAAGATTTCCTCTGCAGTTGTCACATCCAAAGTGAACACAGACACCCACAAGGAGCAGTGAGCTGCCACACACATTGGGGTACCCGGAGGACAGTTGGGGATTAGGTGCCTTGGTCAAGGGCACTTCAGCCCTGGATGTGGAAAAAGGGGAGGAGCTGCTCACTCCCCCACCACACATGTTTCCTGCCTGTTCGGGAATCGAACCAATGACTGTTTCGTCTCAAAGCCGCTTCTCAAACCAATAGGCAACAACTGTCCCTGAATATGATTCAATTATATTATTTCCCCTAAATATGATTACATTTGATTATATATTATGAAGTGCACTTTTGCACTCTATCTAAAACAATGTGAGGTTTCGTATTCAGCCCAGCAGGTATCAGTTTAAATAAATAAATAAAATCAAATCAGAACTCAATTTACAACATATGAAAATGAGGCAAATTATACAAAAACAACCATAATATTGATAAACTACATGTATTGAGCGAGGCAGTAGCTCGATCCAGATTCATATTTGCTAAAGAGCACAACAATGTGTTCACACTATATATGATATAGAGAGATTTCCTTTCAGCTTGTTTCCCTTTATCAGGGGTCGCCACAGCAAATGATTCACATGTTTGATTTGACGTAGGAAGTGAAGTTGGAGTGAAGTTGGAGCTCCCACTTCCACACATTTTTTTCTGCTGGTTTGGGAATCAAACAAGCGACCTTTCAGTCCTAAAGCCACCTCTTGAACGATTTGGCCACAGCTGGCCCACAGCCACAGGTGGGTGCCATTCACCGCGCGACCACAATTAAAATGAACAGGTTATGAACATGAATGAATGAACTCTTACCAACTACCACGTTCACTTATTTACAGAACCACTTAATCCTACTCGGGTCGTGGAGAGGCTGAAGCCTATCTCAGCCATCACTGGGTGAAGGTTACACCCCGAACAGCTTGCCGGTCCATTTGCAGGCGAACACTCCCACACAAGCATTCAGACTTACACTCACATCTCAGTGAAATCTGGAATAGCCAATGAGCCTCGTGTCATTTGACTCTGAAAAGAAACCCGAGTACACGGAGGAAACCCACACAAGCACAAGCAGAACCTGCAAACTCCATACAGAATCACTCTCTCTCCGAACCCAGCGCTCGAACCCGGGACGCAGCCTATAACCAGTGCAGGAGATTTCAGGCTACTGCCTCGAGCATATCTTGTTCGTTGTATAATGACTGTTTGTTAATCGGAGTCCACTGTGTTTGTCCTCTGCCTTGCATGGTGACCCACCCAAAAGAACCCGCGCGCTCTCGGGTCACTGATCCGAAGTGGTGCATCTGCAGTTTCCGAAAACTATCAGCAGCTGTCTGTCCTGCTTAATTCTGTTTCGTGTTGAACATTGTGAATTTTTTTATTTTTCATTTCTTAAAGCCCTCAGAGAAAATTCTGTAAACTCACTGTTCAGAAGCTCGTCGGTTCCACCACATCCAGGATCTCCCTGCAGAGGGGTTTCAGCAGGTCTCACCGGCGGTGATGCAGGGGCCGTTTCCTGAGGCGCTGGAGAAGTAAGTCCGAGGGCTGTTGGAGGAATGTGATCCAGGGATGAAGGAATTAATTCCTGAGGGGCCACAGGAAAAAATCCTGCAGGTGGATGCACAACTCCGCCAGGATGACGAACAAATCCCACAACCTGGTGAAGAAATCCAACAGGCTGAGGAAGAACTTCTATAAACTGAGGATGAAACCCCTGGTGCCGAGGAAGAACTTCAATCAGTTGAGGATGAACCCCCTGGTGCCGAGGAAGAACTTCTATCAGCTGAGGATGAAACCTCTGGTGCCGAGGAAGAACTTCCATAAGCTGAGGATGAAACCCCTGGTGCCGAGGAAGAACTTCGATCAGCTGAGGATGAAACCCCTGGTGCCGAGGAAGAACTTCCATAAGCTGAGGATGAAACCCCTGGTGCCGAGGAAGAACTTCCATAAGCTGAGGATGAAACCTCTGGTGCCGAGGAAGAACTTCTATAAGCTGAGGATGAAACCCCTGGTGCCGAGGAAGAACTTCTATAAGCTGAGGATGAAACCCCTGGTGCCGAGGAAGAACTTCCATAAGCTGAGGATGAAACCCCTCGTGCCGAGGAAAAACTTCCATATCCTGGGGAGGAAACCTCTGATTTTGAGGATGAAACCTCTGATGCTGAGGATAAAACCCTTGATGCAGATGAATAAATTGCACAGACGATGCTGGAAGAAATTCCCCATGGTTTTTTTTGAAAGGTTGCATTGTGAAACTGGAAGTGTTCGATCCGTGTAATCCTGATCATGCGAGTTTTAGAACTGAATGTTTTCAACGTACATTCAAAATTTAAACATAAACCACTCTCAGCCTGGTTGTCATGGGGATGACGTCGCGGTGCGCCCGTGCGTACGAAAACAAGCGGTGGGCTCGTCATCATCACATATTTTTCTCATCATTGAGTTTGGTTTGATAATCTCCGTTAATAATAACATAACATAACATAACATGAGTGGTGAGAACAGGCCATTCAGCCCAACTAAGCTCACCATTGTCCTATTCTAAAGTGACTCTAACCTTAAAGACGCACCATGACTAGATGGTATCCAGCACTAGATCAAGTCTGCTTTTGAAGACTTGTAAGGTTTCTGCTTCGACAACGTGGTTAGGCAATCTATTCCACACTGAAATTACCCTCTGCGAGAAAAAATATTTCCTAATATTTGTGCTAAATTTACCCTTGAATAACTTCCATTTATGACCCCTAGTTCTACTTACAGAACTTGGCCTAAGTAATCGGGCATAGTTGACTTTATTCATCCCCTTAAGATACTTAAAGACCTCAATCAGATCACCTCTAATTCTCCTTTTTTGAAGACTGAAAAGGTTTAGGATCCTCAGCCTCTCCTCATAGGATTCCTTTTTTATACCCGGAATTAGCTTTGTTGCTCTTCTCTGAACTTTTTCGAGAGTCTCGATGTCTTTTTTCAAGTATGGTCCCCAGAACTGTACACAATACTCTAAATGTGGTCTAACCAATGTGTTATACAAGAGAAGGACAACATCTTTAGATCTATACTCAATACTCCTGGCTATGTAACCCACCATCCTATTTGCCTTTTTTACTGCTAACGCACAGTGGCTAGTACCAGTGAGGGACTGGTCAACCATCACACCCAGATCCTTTTCCTGAGAGGAACATTCTAGTTTTAAACCTCCCAACTGCACATAATAAAATATTTCATTTCATTCCATTTTACACAAAAGACACAATATAATATAATGTACTAAAATATAATATATAATATGGTATGATATAATACAATGTATCATATAATGACATGATATATTTTGGGCTGCTCTTCGTCAAAATTTCACAGAATGGATGTATAAAGTTTAAAACCTGATTGTTTATGTGTGTGTTTTGTGGTAATAAGGTCAGCTGATGTGCAGGTGGATGGATCGAGCTAAGCTAGCGTTAGCATGTTAGCATGTTCGGGGACATTGTCGCACTGAACTCGGATTTTCAGCCTCGACAAACACCTCGACACTCAAACACAACATCAACATGTATTTTAAGAAGAGTTTATTAAAGGTACTTTGGGGAATTTTTGAAGTAAACATCAACCTGAGCGTTTGATAAAATACAGCACTGAGAGTGAAAGTCCATTCGCTGTGGGCCTTATTGAAGGGCAGCATGACAAACCCAGGCCTGCGCCCTTCATCCGGGCACTCGCCTAAATTTTGATTTCCTGTATTAATTCCTCAAAGGAAAGATTTCCTCTGCAGTTGTCACATCCAAAGTGAACACAGACACCCACAAGGAGCAGTGAGCTGCCACACACATTGGGGTACCCGGAGGGCAGTTGGGGATTAGGTGCCTTGGTCAAGGGCACTTCAGCCCTGGATGTGGAAAAAGGGGAGGAGCTGCTCACTCCCCCACCACACATGTTTCCTGCCTGTTCGGGAATCCAACCAATGACTGTTTCGTCTCAAAGCCGCTTCTCAAACCAATAGGCGACAACTGTCCCTGAATCTGATTCAATTATATTATTTCCCCTAAATATGATTACATTTGATTATATATTATGAAGTGCACTTTTGCACTCTATCTAAAACAATGTGAGGTTTCGTATTCAGCCCAGCAGGTATCAGTTTGAATAAATAAATAAAATAAAATCATAACTCAATTTACAACATATGAAAATGAGGCAAATTATACAAAAACAACCATAATATTGATAAACTACATGTATTGATCGAGGCAGTAGCTCGATCTGGATTCATATTTGCTAAAGAGCACAACAATGTGTTCATACTATATATGATATAGAGATTTCCTTTCAGCTTGTTTCCCTTTATCAGGGGTCGCCACAGCAAATGATTCACATGTTTGATTTGACTTAGGCTTTTACATCAGATGCCCTTCCTGACACAATTCTTTAACAAGGGACAGAAACATGCTGACGGCTTTGCAGCTCCTCTTTGCGAAAGTCAGCAATGGTTCTGTAACCCATATAAATACATGGTTACTAATTTTATTGGAAAAAAACCCCTAATTTCCAACGCTCCCTGAAAGCACTATAGTTTTCCTCGTCCCCTTGAACGCATCATAAGCACATGCTGCTTGCACCTAGCTAAGCACAGCAGAGCGTGCTGCAGAGCAGGACACACACAGAGCACTCGACAAGCTACACAAGTGAGTCAAACGATCCAAAATGTGTTTAAGTGAAGTTTTAACAAGTTTAACTAAGTTTATGTACTTTTCAGAGCCTTGTATGTGTTTTGTTTTCTCTCAATCAAACCGGGTGGAGTGTGTTTGTTTTCCTGGAAACTCCGGTGAGTCATTACAACATGAAGCTAGCTTAAAAACCTATGCTAACTTTACACATGGTGACTTTTAAAACTGTGTGCACAATTATTTGTCTCTAAAAAGCTAAAACCAGTCGGAGTACACAACAAAGATTGTGCTGTGCACAAAACTAGCCTTACATTTTATTTTTCTAAATGCTTTTGTTGAAGCACTTTTGCTAATGCACTAAAGTAGTGCAGATAAGCACTTTTGTTTTGTATTACATTCCATTCAGTGCCTTTCATGCACTTTTGTCATTTCATTTATGTGTTATTTCATAGAAATAAGTTGTGAAAAACAATTAAGTTACAAACTTGAAATAATTTAATTTCATATGCCTTGAAAAAAGGGTTAAATAAATATTGTGGTTGTTGTTATGCTACATAACAATACATTTTGAATTCATGGAAGTAAAACCAGTGTTAAAACAGCAATGTAAAAGAATTTGAACATTTTGAGATCTCATTTTATTTAGAAACTACTGTTAAGAAATATTTTATTCATTGTGTCTGTACTGCATGTGCAGACTGGATTTTTAGTGGACCTGGATCTGATCTTGAAGCTGGTTTCGGACACGGATGGCGAGCTAAACCCAGTGAGAACTCTTGGCGGATCCAGAAGCAGTGTGGCCAGCTGTTCTGGATGCGAGTGGAGATCTACAGACCCAACCACTTCAAATCACAGGATCCCAGATAAGAACAAATAAAAACACCTTTATCCCAAACGGATCACAATCCTGGAAAAGACCTCCCGAATTCACACAAATCAAACCTTAAGGAATCGAACCTTAGAGACTCTAAGCCTATTTTATTTTTATTTTTATTTTGTAAAGAGCGTTCTCCAACATTGTTTGCACTGTTTCTTGTGCTATTGTAATAAATCTGCCGGCTGTTCAACTCTAAATCTCTATAATTCATTCTACTCCTCTAGAACCTAGCATATAATCTAGCACAGCTATATCAAGCTGGTGTTACATCAAAGTGGCGAGCCAGCCAGGAGGAGTTTTGGCTACATTTTGCCTCTAAATTAATAATTTGGCATACAGTTTGGCAGTTTTATGACAGTTTTTGTACAACTTTTCCCACAAAAGAAACATGGATATCATTGAACGTGAAGGTATCAAAGTACCAAATGCTGTATTAATTAGTGGTTTTTCTGGTACTGAGACTGATGAAGTTATTCAGTTTTTAGAAAAGTATGGTTCTATTACACGAACAGTGAAACTTACTAGTTCTGACCGACTTTAAAAATACAGCTGTAGTTGAGTTTGAGTATGGCACTGCTATTGAGTCAATTCAGGATGAACTACTATGTCAAAGAGCAACATCTGACCCAAAGGTTGTTCACAAAATTCAGCTCTTATCCCCACTTTATAGTGCTAAGTTAACAGCTGATCTGACCAAGTCTTTTCTCCTTGATTTAAAGGGAATTGCCAAAGCAAGCGGAATAGATTATGAGAAATTGTTGCTTGGTGAACTTAACAAACTTCAGGCCTCTGCTGCTGAAAGTGAAAGTATAGCTTCCACTGACGCTACTCCAGTAACTGAAACTTTAACAGGCGATTCTGTTGTGACACAAACAAATAGGGAAACTCTCATAACTACCTCAAACTCTGATATTCCCAGTTCTCCAATCAACAGCAGACCAACTCCTATTTTAAATCCTGAACACTTGAGCACCCTGAAGTCCAGAGGGTGATTGTCGAGCACATTGTCAAAAGTGCCAAACTTATCGAACTCTTCCAAGTTCAGGTCGTTCTCTGGAAAATTTCCGTGCCCTAATACGGAAGTAGATTATGACACTTGGCGCAGTCATGTTGAGTTTTATCTTGCCGACTCTTCTGTTCCTGAAAGACAGGTAGTAAGAGAAATTATTGAAAGTCTCTTACCACCAACCGCCAATATTGTCAAACATTTGGGCCCCTTGTCCAGCCCAAAAGACTTTCTGAGCTTGCTCGATTCTGCATACGGGAATGTAGATGATACTGATGAGCTATTTGCGAAATTTTTGAGCACAAACCAAAATGCCGGAGAAAAACCTTCAACATACTTGCACCGGCTCCAGACTACATTAAGCAAAGTTGCTAAAGGGGGAGGTGTTACAGTCAGTGATTTTGATCAACAGCTTTTAAAACAGTTCTGTAGGGGGTGCTGGGATGATAACCTAATTGCCAGCCTCCGTCTAGAACAAAAGAAATCCAGCCCACCTCCCTTTTCTGAACTTCTTTTGTTGCTGCGAACAGAGGAGGATAAACAAGCAGCTAAGTCCACTCGCATGAAGCAGCACTTAGGACTTTCAAAAGTAAAGGTACTGTCCAACCCTTTAAATGTTTATGCAGACACTGAGTTTCAAGATGCTGCTGCAGACAATTCTAGTAAAACGTCTACCAAGAAACTGCCGAAACAAAATGCTCAACTGCAAGAACAGTTAACTTCCTTAAAAGCGTCCATGGAAAAGACAGTTGAAAAGAAACCTCAGACAAAGTCCCCCAAAGTTGCAAAGAAACAACAGCGGAAAGAGACACAAACACAGAACTCACCGCCGAAAAGTGAAAGCTTTGGCAAAGGTAACAAAAAGCCTCGCCCATGGTTCTGCTTTAACTGTGGCGAGGATGGCCTAGCCCCCTCTTGTGACAGTGACCCAAACCCCAAAGCTGTTGAAGCTAAGCGCAAAGAGCTTAGGTCAAAACAAAAGGCTTGGGAGGACCAATGTAACACTGATTTAAACTAGTTCCTGTTTCAGTTGAGGGACAAACTGGAACTAGTAGCGACACAAGTCCCACTCAGAAACCCCAGCCAAAACAGTTGTACGCTAACGAGTAAGCACCATTCTAGCTTTCCCAAGGGCTTAATAGGTAAGAAGTGCACTGCTAATATAAACATAGCTGGCGTTAGCTGCAATTCTCTATTAGATTCAGGGTCGCAAGTTACGACTATTTCACGCTCCTTTTACCAGAGACACCTGGTTGATTTTCCAATCCAGCCGATCAGTGACCTAGATGTTGAGGGTGCAAACGGTCAGGCGGTACCTTATCTAGGCTATGTAGAAGTTCCAGTTGGTTTTCCAAAAGAGTTTGTTGAGTCTGAGCCTCACATTTCTACATTAGCTCTAATAGTACCTGATTTGCGCTCCAGCACAGACTTGCCAGTGTTAATTGGTACAAATGCCCTCGATGTTTTATATGAGGAACATTGTCGAGACACTCCCATTCTACCAGCTGTCTATGGCTATAGTCAGATTTTAAAAATCCTCGAGCACAGATCTGAAACAAAGAGCACAGGGAAGCTTGGGCTAATGACACTGAGGGCAACACATCTTATGTTATCCCAGCTCACGAGAAGGTCTGTCTTGAAAGCTACGCCCACTTAAGTTCGCCACTCACAGACCAATGGGCAGTAGTAGAGCAGCCAATGTCCTCAGCCCTTCCAGGTGGAATCTTTGTTGACTGCTGTCTAATCACAGTGCCAAGTCAAAGTCCTTACAAGCACCCTGTTTGGATAAGAAATGAAACCGATCATGACATTATGCTTCCTGGCAACTGTGTCCTTGCTGAACTGCATGTTGCAGACCAAGTTTTGGAAACTCAAAACCTGTCCAATACCAACTCGGCAGGTTGTTGTCGCTTGTCTGCAGACTCCTCATCACCGAAGGACCAGTTGACTTTTGATTTTGAAAATTCACCTCTGCCTGAGGAGTGGAAAAGTCGCATCACACAGAGTCTGAGTGCTTACAGTGATGTCTTCGCATGCCACGATCTTGACTTTGGCCATGCCACTAGAGTTAAGCATAAAATCAAGGTTAAAGGGGAAACACCCATAAAGCAGAGATCGAGGCCTATTCACCCAAATGACTACGAAGCTGTTAGGAAACACCTCAAAATGCTTCTCGATGCCGGGTAATAAGACCATCAGAATCCCCTTTCGTCCCCCATCGTTGTAGTTAAGAAAAAGGCGGGTGAGAATGCGTCTCTGTGTGGACTACCGTAAGGTTAACGTACAAGCGGTTAAAGACGCCACAGCGTTACCAAATCTTGAAGAGACCTTCTCCGCTCTATCTGGGTCAAACTGGTTCTCTGTCATGGACTTAAAGTCGGGCTACTACCAGATAGAGATGGAGGAGGAAGATAAGGCCAAAACAGCGTTTGTATGCCCCCCTAGGGTTTTATGAGTTCAATCGAATGCCTCAGGGAATCACAAATGCTCCCAGCACCTTTCAGAGGTTAATGGAGAGGTGCATGGGAGACATTAATCTTAAGGAGGTGCTCGTCTTCCTAGACGATTTGATTGTTTTCTCAGACTCCCTAGAGCAACACGAACAGAGGCTAAAGCATGTTTTGGACCGTCTTCGTGAATATGGCTTAAAGTTGTGCCCAGATATGTCGCTTTTTTCAGACATCGGTTAAATATTTAGGCCATATTGTTTCAAGAAATGGCGTAGAAACAGATCCTGAAAAAGTAGCAGCCATTAAGACCTGGCCAGTGCCACAAAACTTGAAGCAGCTCAAGTCGTTTTTAGGGTTCACCGGCTACTATCGCCGATTTGTTAAAGATTATTCAAAGATAGTTCGGCCCTTAAACGACCTTACATGTGGCTACCCACCTTATAGAAAAGTCCAGAAACGAACCGACACTTCTAAGTATTTCAACCCTCGAGAACCTTTTGCCGAGAGGTGGACATCTGTCTGTCAGTCAGCCTTTGAATGCATTAAGGAGAAATTAACATCCTCTCCTGTATTGGGCTTTGCAGATCCAAAGCTCCAATATGTTCTGCATACCGACGCCAGCTCTACAGGCCTAGGTGCCGCTCTTTATCAAGAGCAAGGTGGTAAAATGCGCGTCATAGCCTATGCCAGTAGGGGGCTGACACCAAGCGAAACCAGATATCCAGCTCATAAGCTAGAATTTCTAGCTCTGAAATGGGCCATTGTAGAAAAGTTTCATGATTACCTTTATGGTAATGAATTCACAGTTGTAACGGATAATAATCCGCTTACATACATTCTGACCACTGCAAAGCTTGATGCAGCTAGCTATCGCTGGTTAGCAGCGCTATCCACCTTCAACTTCCAAATCAAATACAGAGTTGGAAAGGCTAACCAGGACGCAGATGGCCTGTCACGAAGGCCCCACCAAACACTAGCTGCGGATTATGTGACATTTGAAGAGGAGAACCGAATACAACAACTCACCTCACGTCTTCTCGGATCCCCTCCTCGATGTAGTGATTTATGTCCTGATACTATTGCAGCAGTATGTCACAAGCATTTTCTCAATGAGAAAACCAAAGATTCACCTCATGTCATTCTTGTTGAGTCCTAGGCTATGAATGCTGATGCAATTCCTGATGTATACAGTGATGCTGAAACATCTGGTCAAGTAACTGTTCCCTTGTTTTCTGCTCATGAGCTTAAAGAACAACAAAGATCTGACCCAAGCATCAATCGTGTCATTCAGTTACTTGAAGCTGGAGCACATGTTCCACGTGACAACAGAGAAACATTTGAAACAAAACTGATGCTCCGAGAATGGAAACGTCTTGAAATGAGGGATGACCTTTTGTTCAGGAGGCGACAGTGTGACCCAGATACAACTTACCAGCTTGTACTCCCTGTCTCACTTAGACCCACTGTTCTTAAGTTACTCCACGATGACATGGGTCATATGGGGTGGGAGAGGACTCATGAACTTGTGAGGGCAAGATTTTATTGGCCTAAGATGGGTCATGACATTGAGACCAAAATAAAGAACTGTGGTCGTTGTGTTCGAAGAAAGTCCTTGCCTGAAAAGGCCGCGCCTTTAGTTAACATTAAAACCACGCGACCAATGGAATTGGTCTGCATGGACTTTCTTTCGATTGAGCCCGATAGTAAGAGTACCAAGGACGTGTTAGTCATCACAGATCATTTTACGAAATATGCGGTGGCCTTGCCCACTCGTGATCAAAAGGCAACCACTGTGGCTAAAAATCTCTGGGAAAACTTTTTGGTTCACTACGGGTTCCCCGAACGCCTCCATAGTGACCAGGGGAGGGATTTTGAGTCACATGTGATTAAGGAACTGTGTGCTATTACTGGCATCAAAAAAGTGAGAACCAGTCCTTATCACCCGAGGGGTAACCCCGTAGAGCGATTCAATCGCACCCTCCTTAGTATGTTAGGTACTCTGAAGGATGACCAAAAAGTTCATTGGCGTGATTTTGTCAAGCCTCTCACACACGCCTACAACTGTTCAAAGAGTGAGGTTACTGGGTTTAGTCCTTATGAGTTGATGTTTGGCCGTAAGCCTAAGCAACCAGTTGACCTTGCCTTTGGGTTGCCCGTTACAGGGGACTCACCTGCATCCCATTCTCAGTATGTGCGCAGTCTAAAGGCTAACTCGAAGAAAGTTACCAAATTGCCCTTGAAAACTCCAAAAAAGTTGCAGAGCGCAATGAGAGCAGATTTGATAAGAAAGTCAGAGAATCCACTCTTGAAGCAGGAGATAGAGTTTTAGTCAAAAATGTCCGTTTGCGCAATAAACATAAACTTGCCGACAAATGGGAACACATGGTGTACCGTGTTGTCAAGAAAATGGAAACTGTTCCTGTGTATGTGGTTCGACCAGAGAGAGGTGATGGTCCAAGTAGAACTCTTCACCGAGACCTTTTACTTGCGTGTGGTGACCTCTCAGACATTGAGGATGAAGTTGAGACAAGACCAAAACCTCCACGTAGACGCAAAACTCGACAAAGTCCTTCTGAACCACAGGACACAGATCTGTCAGAATCAGAGGAGGAGTATGAACCCATGCCAGGACAACCTTCAATCGAAACAGAGACATTCATTAAGATTTATGACAATAATCAAGACCAATCAAATGTACAAAACCAGACAACAAACTCGGATATTTCAAATGAACTACTCTCACTCAATAAGGATACCTCCTTGCACCCAACAGTTTCAGTCGAGACAGACACAGACGAGATGGCCAATGAACAGGAAAATCGGAATGAGGCCGAACTACTCAATGAGGAATCACATTCAGATGTCATGGAAGGAGGAGATGATGAAAACCAAATACAAGGAGGACCAGACGTTAATATTGTGGACACAGAGCATAGTGATGTGATTGACCAACAAACAGAACAGACAATTGAAACAACAAATGAAACTCCCAATGTGAGAAAATCTGAAAGATTAAAGCGAGCCCCAGGACGGTTTCATTACCCTCAATTGGGTCAACCTCTGATATCTTTTGCACAAAGGTTCTTGGATAACTTTAACCAAGCCCTAGAGTCATTTAGTAGCTATGAAAACCATCAGATCTATGATGTTGAAACAAACATTTAAGTACATGACGGGACTCATGCTTATTCAAGGGGGGAGGGTGTAACCCATATAAATACATGGTTACTAATTTTATTGGAAAAAAAACCCTAATTTCCAACGCTCCCTGAAAGCACTATAGTTTTCCTAGTCCCCTTGAACGCATCATAAGCACATGCTGCATGCACCTAGCTAAGCACAGCAGAGCGTGCTGCAGAGCAGGACACACACAGAGCACTCGACAAGCTACACAAGTGAGTCAAATGATCCAAAATGTGTTTCAGTGAACTTTTAACAAGTTTAACTAAGTTTATGTACTTTTCAGAGCCTTGTATGTGTTTTGTTTTCTCTCAATCAAACCTGGTGGAGTGTGTTTGTTTTCCTGGAAACTCCGGTGAGTCATTACAACATGTAGCTAGCTTAAAAACCTATGCTAACTTTACACATGGTGACTTTTAAAACTGTGTGCACTATTTTTTGTCTCTAAAAAGCTAAAACCAGTCGGAGTACACAACAAAGATTGTGCTGTGCACAAAATGAGCCTTACATTTGTTAGGATCCGTTGAATGTGGAAGAAGACGACGACTGGAGACTGGTTTTAAGTTGAATATGAGAAGCTTTATTGCGTCGTCTGCAGAGGACGGAGACCCAACAAACATGCATAAAAGACACGCTAGTTAAGGTCTGAGGTCTCCCTCGCGGGGGTTGCTTTTAAGGGCTGCAGACCAGGTTCCTCCTTCCGGAATTTATGATTGGGTCTTTGATGCGTTATTATCTCAACAAGATGCAATAAATCTGGGGTGACCCCAGGCGCATCCCAGCCCCCATAAACCTTCACCTCCTGACCTCGGAGTTATTTACAACTAGAAACTATTTGGTCTGTTGAAGGTCACCCTGACAGTGAAGGTCTCGGTGTGGCACAGGTACCCATCATGCACTTTTACAACAGACATGAATGGCCCCCTTTAAGCATTCCATTTGATTATTCTCAACAAGCCTTTAAGTATAGCAAAACACAGAAATAAAGCACCATCCTACAGTTATATAAAACAGTATGTGCACCAGAGAACATGATATTGTGATACACTTTTACAATTCCCCCTTTTGATCTCCTTTAGGAGATCAACCAAGGAACCATTCATAACAAAAATAGAACAGCGGAGAAAACGTACACAAGCAAATAGAAAAGTTATATAAAAGGCAATTATGAAATTCATAAAGATCTAAGCAAATATGTATCTATAAAAACTAACTGCATGCAAAATTGCCCATAGTAAAATCTAATCAGAACTGGGCTCTAAGTGTGACTTCATCTACCAGAGACCCCGGCGAAAGGAGAGCTTCCGACTCGGCTCCCAACTGAGGAAATTGATATGGAGGGGGAGGAAGAGAGCCCCCTTTTTCCAGAGTGGATGAGATGCACCTAAGACATAGGGAACGAATACAGGGGATGCAGCAGCACCAACACAGGGCGAGGAGTCCGGCCACCGAGATGATGGATATCACAACTGAAATGATCAAACCTTTCTACTTACTGAAGTGTCTGTCCAGCCAATCAAGTATAACATTATCAACCCCTGAGTGTTCCTTCAGTTCGGTGGCCAGAGTCCGCAGCCTGTCCAAGGCCTTCATGACAGACCCGTCTGGCGCGGTGTTATTGGGTATGAAGGTGCAGCACTCTTCCCCAAACATGGAGCAAACGCTCCCATGGGCACTAAGTAAAAAATCTATAGCCATGCGGTTTGATATGTCATAAGTGAGTTGGCCCTGAGCTCGGCTGCCAGTCCTTCCATGGCATCCCTGGTAAGATTGGTCAAGCGTTGAACATTATAATGGATATAAATACACATCAGTGGACTCGAGGAGAGGCCCCATCTGGCTTTACCTTCCATATAGAAACTAGCAAGCTAAACCTTCAATATGACAGAGTAAATTCTTCACTGTATTCAAGGGAGGGTCATGCGCTACTCCTTAAAGAGCTTACGACCTTCAATACTCTGTCACACAACTCAAAGCAAAAGCACATTACAAGATAATTAAAAACAATATAATTGGAATAACACTCTTCAAAACTTGCGTTGGTAGCTTGGCACGCTACTTGTTGCGGGGGCGCGTTGTTCCTCCGCCTTGCCGTGAGGGTGAGGGTTAGACTACCTCACCCCCTTTTGCCACCCAGGGATTATTCTGCCCTGCGCTGTTGGTGGTCTTTTCTTCGTCACCGGCCGGTGATGAGGTTGCAGCTTCACACAGGTCCCTGTGTGTGTTGACGAGTGATCTGGCGGAAGCTTCTGCCGCTGCGCAATGGCTCCAGTGATACCAGGTGTCGCCCTTGCTGTCCAGCCGGACGGCGTACGAGGTGCGCTCTTTGATCTTGTAGGGTCCTGTCCACCTTGGCTCCGTCTACTTTCGCTTGAGGACTTTGAGGAGGACCCACTCTGTGTCTGGAGGGCCGCTGGCACACGCCTGGTACTGCTCCCTCACTTGATCTGAAAAGGCTGCAACGAAACTTTGCAATTCACGATAGTATTGTTTATGGGTTAGGTTTTGTGGGTCAGTGTCCAGCGCTGTGTGTGGTCCAGGAAATAGTCTACCGGTCTGTAGTTCGTGTGGAGTCATGTGTGTGCTGTTGCGAGCAGTTGGATTACCTTGGCCGTGAAGGGGGTCCCTCTGTCCGAGTCTAGTCCCACCGGAATTCCATATCGCGAGATAATTTCTTGTGTCAATTTCTGAACCACCACTCTAGCATTCTCAATGCTGCATGGGAAAGCTTCCACCCAGCGTGAGAATGTATCAACCATTACCAATAGATATTTGTATGGTCTCTGTCTTGGCATGTTGGTATAATCAATTTGCCATTCTTGGAATGGTGTATTTGGTTGTGGCAGATGTTGATGCACTGCCAGCGGCTTAGAAGAATTATTCTGTGCGCATGTTAAGCATCTGTCTACCTCTTGGTCAGCAGATAAGATGTACGCGCGAGTAAGAGCAAACAATTCTGCAGCTTGAGCAGACGTAAAGGGGAGTGAATGAGATTCGATCACTATATCTGAAAGGCGGCAGACGGCATATCCACAGTGAAAGGTACCGTCGGTATGTTTAGAGCATGACCCGTCCACAAACAGGACCTCACCTGTAGGTAAAGGTGTAGAACACAAATCAGACCTAATGCTTGTAGCAACAACAATTTCTTGCAAACAGTCATGAGGGCAGGGCTCACAGTCATTTTGAGCATTAAGCAGACGCTGTAAGGCATGAGCCACGGTGTCAAGAGAAGAAGTAGATTTAATCGTGAGGTTATCAATGGCGCATAGAGTGACCTCGTGTCCTGACCTGCGCTGTTATGACCTGTGTTGTGTATTTAAATTTCGTAGGATCTGTTGGACCTGATGTTGTGAGTGTAAAATCAAAAGGTGCGACAAGACGATCCTCTCGGCGTCTAAAACCATTAACGCACAGGCAGCCACAGCACGAAGACACGCTGGTAAACCTTGAGCTACAGTGTCTAGTGTTTTTGAAAGGAAAGCACAGGGCCTCATCCCCCCCCGCCATGCTCCTGAGCCAACACCCCAGAGGCAGTTCCCCCTTGGTGAGCAACTTAAAGGTGGAATGACAGTTCATAGTTCGGCAGGCCCAGAGCTGGAGCCGAGCAGAGGGCCGTTTTGAGGGCTGCAAAGGCATTTGCATGTCCTCAGTCCATACGAGTGGTTGCTGGAGTGGGTCCGTGTGGTGGATGGCGGACCGGGGGCCCTTGTCATAGAGAGCAGTCTGGGATCCCCTGCCTGCAGTACTTGATCAACCCCAGGAAAGCAAGTAAGGCATGCTTGGTAGCTGGTCGCTGGGTGTCGATGATGATCTTGACGCGATCTTGGCTCAATTTCTTTGAGACCGAGAGAGCTGAAGGACAGCGAGTGTGGCTTGAAAACAGATCACGGAGATTGATGCCGAAGTCATCTGCATAGGAGTGGACACAGGAACCATCAGGGGAACAAAGCACCCTAGTGCGTCCCGTACAACGGTGGCAAACACAGCGGGAGAATCAATGAAACCCTGTGAGAGGCGTGTCCATGTGTACTGCTGCTGCCCATGTGTAAATGCAAACAGAGGCCGAGTGTCTGGTTCTACCTGACGCTTCGCCTCATAAGAAATACAATCGGCGCAGCCCACATCATTCTCATGTTCGACCCATAATGTCCTGGGCAGTTGATCCAGGGGCGAACACTGCTCTGCCACCTCACTCACTGCACATGCTGCGTTAACATTAAAAGGTAATTCACAGGAGGTTATTGCAATCAAAAAGGGGACAGAGATTCTGGCGTGGAGATGATCATGCTCGAACCATGAAAAGAAATTTGTAAACCGAGGAGACTCATAAGATCATGACCGGGTAAATTAAGCGGACATTCCTGCATATACACAAAAATAAGTGATTTATAATGCATCGAGAGAGGGTCGTCGGGACAACGCAGAGGGAGTGGGGTGTAAGCTGTGACGAGAAAGTAACCCAATCAATACCCACAAAGCTAGTTGACCGAGAGGAGAGAGCACCTGAGTATTCCCTCCCAAATCATTCTATGGGCGAAGTCAAATATCTGGCATTAAATGTCCTCGGCGAGGATAGCTTGGAATCTGAGGGAGCCCTTCAGTCCATCCAGCTGCATTACTCTTTCTTGTGCTGCACCATGCAGACCATTTTTCCGGTGTATTGCAAATGTTTGGCCCCCTGTTGGCCTGTCATCCACTTGTAATCGGAATGCTTTCTTTTTCTGTATTATTTTTACAGTACCGCCTAATAGCTCCCTGTAATTCTATTAATTTTATTACCTTTAACTGTCCGTTGAATCCATACTTACTAACCCATAAATCTAAATATTTATTTCTATCAGGTGCCTGTTTTTCTACTGCTTTCCAATCTCCACATTCTAATTCATCTCTAGGTTTACTGTTTTTACCCCCCATTTTAACCCAATTTGGACCAGTGGTTTGTTGCACCTAGGGTGTCCTCACACTGGTTTATCTTTTCCTATGGGACAACGATTAATTATTTCTGTGGTAACCCTCAAGCTTCTACCTTTTCAGGCGGAGGGTTCTTGCCTCTGCATCAACAAAAACTCATATTGATCCCACAGTTGTTTATATGAGGAGGTTAATCAAGGATTACATCCTCCATTCACACACGTTCATTCATCCACGGCCGTTCAGTCTATAGACAGGGGAGTCCGTCCCTCCCTTCTTTCCCTAATAAACCGAGCTCATTCACTTTTTTTTTTTTCTCTTCCCACGGAATTTAACTGTCTCTTTACTTTTTTTAATTACACATGTCATATTGATTTCCTAGAGGGAAGGGGTGCATGTAAATCAGCATCATGACCATCATTGTTCTATGCTTATCTTCTTTGTATAGTTTAGAATGTTCATTTCAGCTCTCTATCCAGCTGCAGTTAGGGAGTCGTCCTGTTGTTGTGTGAGAACTTCAAGGTTGTTGCCACTTGGCTGCCTCCCATGGAGATAGAGATGTTTCTGCAAAATACCTCAACAAGCAGTTTCCAACATTTATACTTATCGAGTAACAAAACAGGTTAGAGCTGTGATAATTCATACAATTATTCCAACATTCTCCTCCTGTTTATCACAGCTCAAACAAAAGATATCATTTACTAACACTTCAAACAGATTTTAGATTCGTAAATTCATTAATTTCATTCAGAACTGTTTACACTCCGACAGAAATGTCATCTTTCTTAGTAGCATTCAGGCTCTTATAACCCAGGACAGTGACGATGAGTTGAATCAAGAACAACAACAACCACAGAGTGTAAAAAAGCTGCAAAAACTACACAGATTTTACTACAGATGATCCGAGGGGACTATATTTTCCGAACACACTGAACCATGAATCCCATATGGATATATCTACCCCCAACGTTCTTTCATCTTTTTATTAAGAGATTTTAGGTCTTCTATTGCCAGTGTTAAACTTCCATCTGATGCAGTGTTGTTTGGAATAAAAGTACAACATTGTTCCCCGAACATTGCGCATACACCTCCTTTCTCTGATAGTAACATGTCCAGTGCAGTGGATTTTGGAAAGCCATCAGTGACGTTGCTGCTAATTGACTATGTGCTGCTTTAAAACCTGTCTGTGTCCAATTGTCTAGTTTTTGAACATTATAGTGGATGTAATTTATTCTATCCGCACTTCTATTACTAACGCTGCCTCCCCTTCTCGGTGGACGGTCAGTATGTGTGCATGATCGGGGTGTGTCTGCAATCGGCGGGGATGGTGCGCGCGGGCGCTCGCAAGTCTCGCCGCCCTCAGTTCGTAGAGACCCCGAGGTGATATACAGAGTGTGATCTACACTGTTAACGCTGGGTGTCGGGGGTGCGTATGGTGGAGGGCGTGTAGGTGCAGTGTCAGGTGCTGTTACCGCTCCTTTTGACTTTCGGGTTCGTCTCCTTCAACTGGAAATGGTGAAGATGCGTGACACTCTGCCAGCAGACCGCGAGATCCATCCACCCCTGCTGTGCGTTCTCCATTTCCTCCACCTTCTTTTCAGCTTGGGTCTAGACATTAGATTCGCCTTCTCTCCCTGCTCTCTCGCTTCTCTGACTTTTTCTGAATATTCTTTAACTTTTTCCCATAACCAGGATCCTAAGTGGCCACTGTCCCCCAACTGTTTGTTTTTAGATGTCACCAGTTCATGCATCTTTCGTCTGGCTTCATCTACAACTTTATTTTTCTGTTTCAGTGTGCTCTTCAGCTCCACTGATCTCAAGGTGTTCTCAATCTGTGCATATAATGGCTTCAGGGGTTCATCACCGAGCCCCCGTTCCTTTATCAAATTCACCCTCCATTTATCTGAACTCAGAGGCCAGAGAGCGCGGGTACACCCGTTCACTCTCCCGGATCGGGACTGTTTAGACGGTCACAGCCAGTCAGTCCGTCAGCGCTAGGCTGAGCGAATGACCCAATTAACCACGGCAGGCGGCTTGTGTTGTCACCGTTAGGTTTCCACCGCACAGACAGATTATGTTAACACCGCCAGGTTTCCTCTGTCTGTTTCTCTGCCCGGTTAAGACACTGTCAAACGTTAGTGTCCCTCTCGACACCTCTGAGTTTTATTCTTCCCACTTCCCACTTTCCCTCACACACAACACACGTTGCAACACAATACATACATGAAATAGAAAACAATACGATTAACGTCACGCACGTGGCCACAACACACACACACACACATAAAACAGAAAACAATACAATTAATATCACACTCTACTAATCTCTTTAATGCTTCCAATATCTCCCGTATTGGGGGCCTTTCACCCATTTACCAATGCTTTCAACGGCTAGTCCGTTGAGGGCCTTTCACCCAATTATTAATGCTTCCAATACCTCAGCGTATTGGGGGCCTTTCACCCGCATAGACGCATGCTTTCAACGGCTAATCCGTTGAGGGCCTTTCACCCGACTACGACGTACAGTTATATAGCACTGACGTGGTACTTTGGGGTGCCTCAACCCCCGGGACTCCAACCCAGCCATTACCACGGCCCCTCGTCAGAGACCGGGAGGGCACGCCACCTCCAAGGCGCGTCTATGTTCACTCTTAAACCTCTTTACCTTTTATTCCATTTCCTTTACCTTTAACCTTAAAATTAGGTTCTCGTACAACTCTTTTTATCCTTTTCCTTCAAACTTCCGGAGAGGACACGGTTTTTAGTTTAGTCAATATGCAGAGTTCGATTTAAACAGGTTCTGCTTACCTGTTAGTGATTGCCGGCCTGTGTCCTTCTCCTTGGTTCACGAGGAAAAAGTTTGGGTCGAATTTCCTCAACTCGCGTTCCTCTACCACATCCCGGACGAGCCCCAAAAACTGTTGAGTCCGTTGAATGTGGAAGAAGACGACTGGAGACTGGTTTTGAGTTGAATATGAGAAGCTTTATTGCGTCGTCTGCAGAGGACGGAGACCCAACAAACATGCATAAAAGACACGCTAGTTAAGGTCTGAGGTCTCCCTCGCGGGGGTTGCATTTAAGGGCTGCAGACCAGGTTCCTCCTTCCGGAATTTATGATTGGGTCTTTGATGCGTTATTATCTCAACAAGATGCAATAAATCTGGGGTGACCCCAGGCGCATCCCAGCCCCCATAAACCTTCACCTCCTGACCTCGGAGTTATTTACAACTAGAAACTATTTGGTCTGTTGAAGGTCACCCTGACAGTGAAGGTCTCGGTGTGGCACAGGTACCCATCATGCACTTTTACAACAGACATGAATGGCCCCCTTTAAGCATTCCATTTGATTATTCTCAACAAGCCTTTAAGTATAGCAAAACACAGAAATAAAGCACCATCCTACAGTTATATAAAACAGTATGTGCACCAGAGAACATGATATTGTGATACACTTTTACACATTTTATTTTTCTAAATGCTTTTGTTGAAGCACTTTTGCTAATGCACTAAAGTAGTGCAGATAAGCACTTTTGTTTTGTATTACATTCCATTCAGTGCCTTTCATGCACTTTTGTCATTTCATTTATGTGTTATTTCATAGAAATAAGTTGTTAAAAACAATTAAGTTACAAACTTGAAATAATTTAATTTCATATGCCTTGAAAAAAGGGTTAAATAAATATTGTGGTTGTTGTTATGCTACACAGCAATACATTTTGAATTCATGGAAGTAAAACCAGTGTTAAAACAGCAATGTAAAAGAATTTGAACATTTTGAGATCTCATTTTATTTGAAACTACTGTTAAGAAATATTTTATTCAGTGTGTCTGTACTGCATGTGCAGACTGGATTTTTAGTGGACCTGGATCTGATCTTGAAGCTGGTTTCGGACACGGATGGCGAGCTAAACCCAGTGAGAACTCTTGGCGGATCCAGAAGCAGTGTGGCCAGCTGTTCTGGATGCGAGAGTAGATCTACAGACCCAACCACTTCAAATCACAGGATCCCAGATAAGAACAAATAAAAACACCTTTATCCCAAACGGATCACAATCCTGGAAAAGACCTCCCGAATTCACACAAATCAAACCTTAAGGAATCGAACCTTAGAGACTCTAAGCCTATTTTATTTTTATTTTTATTTTGTAAAGAGCGTTCTCCAACATTGTTTGCACTGTTTCTTGTGCTATTGTAATAAATCTGCCGGCTGTTCAACTCTAAATCTCTATAATTCATTCTACTCCTCTAGAACCTAGCATATAATCTAGCACAGCTATATCAAGCTGGTGTTACAGTTCTTTTACATGGCACTCACCAGAGACAGTGAGAGACATGGCTCACCTTTGATAACCCAGTTAACTCCACTTGGGCAGTGACAACCTTGTGGGGACTCGAACCCCCAACTTTAGGATCAGCAATCCAGCACCCTATACCACTGGACCACCACTGCCACACACACACACGAGAGGGATTATGTCTCTTGGCTTGTCTGGGAAACCCTCTGTGTCCTCTCGGAAGAGCTGGAGGAAGTGGCTTGGAGAGAGATGTCTCGACCTCGCTGCTTAGGCTGCAGCCCCTGCGATTCGACTCCGGATTAAGCCGGAAAAGATGAAGATGAAGATAAAAAATTATAGAATAAATATGGGGGCAGTACGTTTGCCCATTTGTTTGCGATTGTTTGCTTTGGGCATCTCTCTGTGGAGTTTCTATGTTCTCTTTGGGCTTGTGGAGGTTTCCTCTGGGTAAATCAGTTTTCTCCAACAGTCAGAAGACATGTGCATCAGGCTAATTGACTGCTGCAAATTTCCCCAAAGGTGTGAATGTTTGTGTGTGTTGCCCTGTGATGTTCTGGGAAACGGTTCTGTTTGTGCCCCAATTTTACCAAGCGGTACATTTAAATTTATGGTATTTGGCAGACCCCCTGAACCAGTGCGATTTGCATTGATCATTTTAATACAACTAAACAACTGAAGGTGAAAGGCCTTGCTCAAGGAGCCAACAGTGATAGTTTGGTGATACTGGAGCTTGACCCGCCAGCCTTCTGATCAGTAATCCAGAGCCCGAACCACTGAGAGATCACTGCTCCAGCCTTCCCTGTCACACAAGCCAAATTTGCATTTCAGCAAATGATTGATCCAAAAATAAATAAATAAATAAATAAATAAAAAATCCACCTTAATGATTATTTAAGATTAGATTATGAAAGCAAATAAGAAATCTTTCTGGCTTTAAAACAGGAGGACTCTGAAGGGTTAATGTTTAATCACTAACGTTATTGCGATAATGACGTTTGTGTCACAAGGCCAACTTTTATTCCTTTTATTTCTGCATTTCCTTACAGTGGAAAACAATATGGCGTAGATTCACTATCTGTAAAGTATCATCCACCAAAGTGTATTTAGAAGATCTGAAAGACATTGTTTAATTTTTCCACATTCATGTCTTTATTTACATCATGACCCTCATAAAAAACAGCGATATAAATATAAAAAAGAAATTCAAATTCATCACGTCACAAAAATAAACACTTGTGCTACAATTATACATCAGAAAGATATGGTAACATGAAGAAAACCTGCCACGATGGACAACAATCAGAGTACTGTAATTGCGATTGTAATGAATATTACAGTCATTAAATTCACAAAATACGAGAAAGATGCGATTTTAAAAACAGCAGGAAACGTAGCACATTATTTGAGAATAAAATCTTGAGAGGGACAGTGTAGGTCATGGCAACATTTTCTTGCTTCATCCGAAAGTCAATAAGACCAGATAAACTATCTCAGCTTTGTCTATCTTCATCATCATGGTGTCCTGAAAGGGTGCGAACTCCTAAAAGGTGATGGAGTCCTCAGAGGTGACGGAGCCTGAAAGGCGACCGGACCGACTCCTGAGACGGGTGACAGACTCCTGAAAGGGGATGGGGTCCTCAAAGGTGACCGACTCCTGAAAGGGGATGGGGTCCTCAAAGGGAACAGGCTCCTGGAAGGAGATGGGGTCCTCAATGGGGACAGGCCCCTGAAAGGGGATAGGCCCCTGAAAGGGGATAGGGTCCTCAAAGGGGACCGACTCCTGAAAGGTGATGGGGTCCTCAAAGGGAATAGACTCCTGGAAGGAGATGGGGTCCTTAAAGGGGACAGACTCTTGAAAGGGGGTGTGGTCCTCAAAGAATATGGAATCCTCAGACGCAAAGGGGGCCTCAAAGGTGACCGACTCCTGAAAGGGGATGGGGTCTTCAAAGGGGATGGGATCCTCAGACGTGACGGGGGCCTGACAGGCGACAGACTTCTGAAAGGGGATGGGGTCCTCAAAGGGGACAGATTTCTAAAAGGGGATGGGGTCCTCAAAGGTGACCGACTCCTAAAAGGGGATGGGGTCCTCAAGGTGACCGACTCCTGAAAGGGGATGGGGTCCTCAAAGGCTTCTGACTCCTGAAAGTGGATCTGGTCTTCAAAGGCGGCTGTTCCTTGAAAGGGGATGGGGTTCTCAAAGGGGACAGACTCCTCGGCAGTAACGGGTTCCATAGAGGGGATGGGGTTGAAGCGGAGGACAGGTTCCTGAAAGGGGATGGGGTCCCTGAGCGAACGGGTTCCCAAAGACAGTCTCCCATTCATCCCCAGCATCTTGTTCAGCCTCCTGTTGATCAGTCTCGCCATCTTCAAGCTCATAGTCTTCCTCTTCATGAGCTGAAACGAGAAAAAATATGCTAAAATCACTCAGTACTGAATTTCTGTGGCTGTAGCGCCACAATGAGTTATTAAACAAACATTGTAAAAGATATTGTTCATGTATATATTGATAATTCAAATCCGCAGGAATGAGCAGAAAAAACACATCAGCACAATCTTCTACATAGTTGTGTTCCACATTTACACTCGCAGATCTATACTGCACCGTGCACTTTTGCCACCTGAGGTCCATGTCGTGTGAGTGGAGTGAAATCTCACTGTCATGCCCAGGTCTGGTTCACCTCGATGAAATCAGTGAGATGAACTCTGTGCACAACGTGATCACTGACTGTCCCCGAGCACAGAACTCAAGCGCCAATGGCGTGCACACTCAGTCACTCTTACTATTAATGTGGTGGGGAATGGAGGACAGAGCCTTGGTCAGCCAACGGTGGGATGAGGCAGCGTACACCCTGAACAGCTCACCAGACAACAGCAGTGCCAAAACACACTCAACCATTCGCACTCACCCTCTCACCGAGGGCAATTTGGAACAGCCAATTAGGCTAATGTGACTGTTTCTGGACCGTGCTAGAAAACCCAAATACTCAGAGTTAACCCACCCGAGTGAAGGGGGAACGGATAAGGTCCGCAATGAAACATCTGAGCTCAGGATTCGAATCCATGACCTACTTGCTGTGAGATGGACATAATACTAGTCCTTCTCAAAAAATTAGCATATTGTGATAAAGTTCATTATTTTCTGTAATGTACTGATAAAAATTAAACTTTCATATATTTTAGATTCATTGCACACCAACTGAAATATTTCAGGTCTTTTATTGTTTTAATTCTGATGATTTTGGCATACAGCTCATGAAAACCCAACATTCCTATCTCAAAAAATTAGCATATCATGTTCAGGTAGTCTAAACGAGCTATTAACCTAATCATCTGAATCAACCAATTAACTCTAAACACCTGCAAAAGATTCCTGAGGCTTTTAAAAACTCCCAGCCTGGTTCATTACTCAAAACCGCAATCATGGGTAAGACTGCCGACCTGACTGCTGTCCAGAAGGCCATCATTGACACCCTCAAGCAAGAGGGTAAGACACAGAAAGAAATCTCTGAGCGAATAGGCTGTTCCCAGAGTGCCGTATCAAGCCACCTCGGTGGGACGTCTGTGGGAAGGAAAAAGTGAAAGAAGGGCCGATGACAGACCTTGGGGGACCTGTGAGAAACAGCGGCAGAAGCGGCTGACCTGGGCTACAGAGAAGCAGCACTGGACTGTTGCTCAGTGGTCCAAAGTACTTTTTTCGGATGAAAGCAAATTTTGCATGTCATTCGGAAATCAAGGTGCCAGAGTCTGGAGGAAGACTGGGGACAAGGAAATGCCAAAATGCCTGAAGTCCAGTGTGAAGTACCCACAGTCAGTGATGGTCTGGGGTGCCATGTCAGCTGCTGGTGTTGGTCCACTGTATTTTATCAAGGGCGGGGTCAATGCAGCGAGCTATCAGGAGATTTTGGAGCACTTCATGCTTCCATCTGCTGAAAAGCTTTATGCTAAATGGTTTCCTGACCATGGTATTACTGGGCTCAATTGGCCTGCCAACTCTCCTGACCTGAAGCCCATAGAGAATCTGTGGGATATTGTGAAGAGAAAGTTGAGACACCAGACCCAACACTGTGGATGAGCTTAAGGCCGCTATCGAAGCATCCTGGGCCTCCGTAACACCTCAGCAGTGCCACAGGCTGATTGGCTCCATGCCACGCCCGCATTGAAGCAGTCATTTCTGCAAAAGGATTCCCGACCAAGTATTGAGTGCATAACTGAACATAATTATTTGAAGGTTGACTTTTTTTTGTATTAAAAACACTTTTGGATGAAATATGCTAATTTTTTGAGATAGGAATGTTGGGTTTTCATGAGCTGTATGCCAAAATCATCAGTATTAAAACAATAAAAGACCTGAAATATTTCAGTTGGTGTGCAATGAATCTAAAATATATGAAAGTTTAATTTTTATACGTACATTACAGAAAATAATGAACTTCATCACAATATGCTAATTTTTGAGAAGGACTAGTAAACCTTGCACCACCAACCCACCTAATTTTCTTACTGAACCAAACAAGTTCATTAATTTGGGGCATTCGAAATGTCCACGCACCGACTACGCCCTGTGATGGCTTGGCGAGGTGTCCAGGGTTTACCCTGCCCTCACCCAGAGTCGGATGAGATTTTTAGAATTTATTTATTAATTTATTTTGATTATGATTTTGATTTGAATTAGGGGCCTTTCTCAAGGGCACTTCAGCCATGAATGTTAATGAAGGGAAGATGCAGCTCCCACTTCCACACATTTTTTTCTGCCGGTTTGGGAATCAAACAACCGACCTTTCAGTCCTAAAGCCATCTCTTCATCCATTTGGCTACAGCTGGCCCACAGCCACAGGTGGGTGCCATTCACCCCGCGACCACAATTAAAATGAACAGGTTATGAACATGAATGAATGAACTCTTACCAACTACCACGTTCACTTATTTACAGAACCACTTAATCCTACTCGGGTCGTGGAGAGGCTGAAGCCTATCTCAGCCATCACTGGATGAAGGTTACACCCCGAACAGCTTGCCGGGCCATTTGCAGGCCAACGCGCCCACACAAGCATTCAGACTTACACTCACATCTCAGTGAAATCTGGAATAGCCAATGAGCCTCATGTCATTTGACTCTGAAAAGAAACCTGAGTACACGGAGGAAACCCACACAAGCACAAGCAGAACCTGCAAACTCCATACAGAATCACTCTCTCTCCCAACCCCGCGCTCGAACCGGGGCGCAGCCTATAACCAGTGCAGGAGATTTCAGGCTACGACCTCGAGCATATCTTGTTCGTTGTATAATGACTGTTTGTTAATAGGAGTCCACTGTGTTTGTCCTCTGCCTTGCATGGTGACCCACCCAAAAGAACCCGCGCGCTCTCGGGTCACTGATCCAAAGTGGTGCATCTGCAGTTTCCGAAAACTATCAGCAGCTGTCTGTCCTGCTTAATTCTGTTTCGTGTTGAACATTGTGAATTTTTTTATTTTTCATTTCTTAAAGCCCTCAGAGAAAATTCTGTAAACTCACTGTTCAGAAGCTCGTCGGTTCCACCACATCCAGGATCTCCCTGCAGAGGGGTTTCAGCAGGTCTCACCGGCGGTGATGCAGGGGCCGTTTCCTGAGGCGCTGGAGAAGTAAGTCCGAGGGCTGTTGGAGGAATGTGATCCAGGGATGAAGGAATTAATTCCTGAGGGGCCACAGGAAAAAATCCTGCAGGTGGATGCACAACTCCGCCAGGATGACGAACAAATCCCACAACCTGGTGAAGAAATCCAACAGGCTGAGGAAGAACTTCTATCAACTGAGGATGAAACCCCTGGTGCCGAGGAAGAACTTCTATCAGCTGAGGATGAAACCCCTGGTGCCGAGGAAGAACTTCCATATCCTGGGGATGAAACCTCTGATGTTGAGGATGAAACCTCTGATGCTGAGGATAAAACCCTTGATGCAGATGAATAAATTGCACAGACGATGCTGGAAGAAAATCCACAAGGTTTTTTTTGAAAGGTTGCATTGTGAAACTGGAAGTGGTCGATCCGTGTACTCCTGATCATGCGAGTTTTAGAACTGAATGTTTTCAACGTACATTCAAAATTTAAACATAAACCACTCTCAGCCTGGTTGCCATGGGGATGACGTCGCGGTGATGCGCCGATGCGTCTGAAAACAAGCGGTGGGCTCTTCATCATCACATATTTTTTTCATCATTGAGTTTGGTTTGATCATCTCCGTTAATAATAAAATATTTAATTTCATTCCATTTTACACAAAAGACACAATATAATATAATGTACTAAAATATAATATATATGGTATGATATAATATAATATATCATATAATGACATGTGATATATTTTGGGCTGCTCTTAAATCAACATTTCACAGAATGGATGTATAAAGTTTAAAATCTGATTGTTGATGTGTGTGTTTTGTGGTAATAAGGTCATCTGATGTGCAGGTGGATGGATCGAGCTAAGCTAGCGTTAGCATGTTAGCATGTTCGGGGACATTGTAGGACTGAACTCGGATTTTCAGCCTCGACAAACACCTCGACACTCAAACACAACATCAACATGTATTTTAAGAAGAGTTTATTAAAGGTACTTTGGGGAAATTTTGAAGTAAACATCAACCTGAGCGTTTGATAAAATACAGCACTGAGAGTGAAAGTCCATTCGCTGTGGGCCTTATTGAAGGGCAGCATTACAAACCCAGGCCTGCGCCCTTCATCCGGGCACACATACACACACACACACACACATACATACACACACACACATACATACACGCATACACATACATACACACACACACACACACACCCACCCGATGCTATGACGAATGTACTCTGAACCAAGGACACCTGATTCTGTATCTTGTCTGCTTTTGCACGAACACATACTGTATAAAAGTTTGAGCTCAGAAACACCCTCTGAGCTTCTGATGAATAAACCAGACTGATTTCACTCGTGTGGTTCGTTGTCTGTTGCTCCCGGAGCGCTCTAAGACGTTGAGATACAGGAATCCAGATCGTGCAGGTTTACATAAGAGCTTCTACAGAGAGAGTTCTTACAATTTGGTGACCCCGACGTGATACTCCTGATCAGGTAAGACAAGATTTGTTTGACTACCTGGTTAGCAGTATCTGAGCGTCTGTTATCCCCTTTTCATAAGGGACGGTTATCCTCAGTTGCTATAACTGGGACGGTTTATCCTCAGTTGCTATAACTGGGAAGAGCGCTATACAAAAGGTGCACGTGTATTCCTGTATGCCAACGTATTTTTTGTTTTTGTTAGAAGATAGACAATGGGAAATTCCTACCCAAAGCCTAAGGTCCGGGAAACTCCGAAGGAGTGGATGAATAGATGTGGTCTAGCTTATTATACTGAGCCATGGCTCAGCAATTTGGCGGGATGGACTGAGGGACTCGACCAAGTACCAAACTTTCCTCGAAATGGGACTTTTGATGCAGGATTTCTGACATCCGCGCATCGCATGATTTATGATGGATTGGGCAACCCTTCATGGGATTACGAATACATGAAAGAGGCATATGTTAAATGGTATGGAATGCGTTCGTACTGGCTATCGTTAAAAGAACTGTTCGAGCCAAAAGGGTGACTCAGAGTGTCCCCAAACCTAAATTAATGAGTAAAGAAAAGGGCAAAGCGGCTGTCAACCCAGTTCATGGCGGCCCGGTTGAACCTTCCGTAAACATTCAATCGGAACCCCACCATACCCGAGCGGTCCCGGGAAACTCATTTGAAGCCATCCGAGCGCCGGAACAGGTGGAGGTCCCTCCATCTACCCCAATCTGCTTACAGTGAGGGAAGAACAGTCTTCCCCAGAGCGCGACGCGAAACCAAAAAAGAGAAAAAATAAGCCCAAGCCGACGCTCGCTCCTCCTCCTCCTCCACCACTAAGTGAGGAGGACTCCGGCTTGACACAGATGAAGATTTAAATTGGGAGAATCCTGCCGAAATTGGCCCCGACGCTGGCTCTCAGCCCGATCCCCCTCCGCTCGCGAAGCCACCTAAACCTAGGGCTGAGGAGAATGTAGCTTGTATATGGCAGAAACGTGGAAGAGGTATTGTGGTGGAGCCACCATCCGTGGCTGCGCTTAAGGACATTATCTCCATGCTTCCCGGTTTGGACACACCCCTGGCGGACGTGGATATGCTTATTCGATCTACCAGATATTGTCAGCTAACGGGAGGGGATTATCGCTTCATTCTACAACACACCTTGAAAGAAGCATATAATGAGGCAGTGGTCCTTCAGAATGTTCCCTGTCTGGCTCCTGAAAACGATGCTGTAACTAATGTAAAGATGGAGGAAGAGGGGGAAGTCGAGGGTCGTCGTAACACCACCTATCGGTCCACCCTCTTCTGGCGGGACAATCCCGAGGCATTGACCCAGCTGCGCGCGCAACTAACGGCTTATCTAGTTTCCCGACGGGAGGGGGCTTGTGATCTTTCACACGTGACCAATTGCAAACAGAAGCGGCGAATTAACCTCTGTATTTTGGAATCGTTTTACTGAAGCGTGGCGTCATGTGGGAGGATTTCCTCTTGATACCGAGCGGCAAACTCTATGTTCGTGTCCAGTTTTTAAGTAATTGTCTCCAAGAAGTCCAGGCGCACTTAAACCGCATTTCACAGATCGTCAACGTCTCATCGTTAGAACTGCCGGAGAAAGGGTTCGTATGCTAGAATCAGATGGACTATTGAATGTAAAGAATAAGGTTCTGTTGGCGGTGGCCCCCCCAGGGCCCTCGCGATAAGGATAGGAGAAGGGATTTATACAGAAAGACAGGAAATTGTCATTACTGTGGAAAGGAAGGACACTGGAAGAAGGAATGTAGAAAGGGAGAGAGAGATGAGGAGAAATCCGCAGCACGCCGTAATGCTGGCTCTAGTTCGCCACCACCCTCGGATCCCACTGAAGTGACGACAACACGCCCATATTCGCGAGGACGTGATTAGGGCTGCCCGCGGAGTAGGGACCCTGAGACCTGTAACTTAATGCATCTAGTGTTTAATTCACCCTGCAATGAGAATCTGCCGCTCCTTCCTATTGTTCTAGAAGGGGTGGAATATCTTTTCGTTATCGACAGCGGGGCGACCCTATCTTCTTTAGGAAGGGACTATCAGGGTGCTGTATCTTCCAGGTCTATTAGCTCTGTGGGAATAGATGGGGTTCCCTTCTCCTCCCCATATACGCCACCCCTTCTCCTACATTTTCCTGATGATCACACGCTTGATAAATTACAGATATCCTATTCTTTTGTACATATGTCCGAATGCCCCTTTAATTTGTTAGGCTGTGACCTCATGAGTGTTCTGGGGTTCCAAATCTCTTTCCAAGGTTCGAGCATGACCATCCAAACGTGCGACACCTCCTCCGTTTCTCTGTTATCATTGCAAGCGCAGCCCTTGCCTTTAATGTTAATTCGGCGTGCGTGGCGAGTTCCACCTCACCCCTGTACTCGACACACTGCCCACCAATCTTTGGGCGAGCATAAGAATGGCGTGGGTTGTGTGGACTGCGTCCCATATGAAGCTACCGTGAAGCACATTTCGCCCGTGTACATCCGACAATACCCCTTGTCGCCTCAAAAAATGTTGGGTATCGACACTATTTTGGCGCTCTTTTGGAACAGGGTATCATCGTGCCGTGCACAAGCCCTTATAACACGCCTGTGAACCCGCTTCCCAAGCCAGACGGTTCCTGGCGTCTGACACAAGACCTCAGAAAAATTAACGAGCTCATCGTTCCAGTTTCACCGGTTGTTCCCGATGTGCCCTCTACTATGGCTTCTAATCCTTGCGATCACACTCATTTTCCGTAATCGACCTGTGCTCGGCGTTTTTTTAGTATCCCTGTTGAGCCAAGCACACAACCTCTCTTCGCTTTCACACACCGGCAGCGACAGTACACCTGGACTAGATTACCTCAAGGATTTATTGACTCTCCGGCCGTGTTTTCGGCTGCAGTTAGGGGCGCGTTGGGTTCTTTGGACGTCCCCGTTGGTTCCTGCGTACACCCTTATGCTCATGACCTCCTGGTGTCCGGCCTAACCTATGAACTATGCCTCCACGCCACTGTCCAGTTGCTCCTCTTACTGGAAAAAAGGGTTTCAAGGTCTCCAAGCCCAAGTTACAGTTCTGCCTCCCCACTGTGATATATCTGGGCTATGAACTCTCTCACGGGATAAACGCCTTACTCAGGATCGCGTCAAGATCATAGTGGACACTCAGAAGCCTGCCACTAAACAAGCGCTCCTGGCCTTCCTGGGGCTCATTAACTACTGCCGCCAATGGATCCCGGACTGTTCCTTTTATGACAAGCGTTTACGGCTCTGCCGTGGCTCACACTGACCCTCTCCATCAACCCTTGGTCTGGACTGAGGACATGCTGGGCGCATTCAAAGCCCTGAAGTCGGCCCTATGCTCGCGCCGGCTCTCGGGCTCCCGGATTACAACAAACCCTTTCATCTCTCGTCGCTCACCAGGCCGGGCACGGCTTCTGGAGTCTTGGCGCAGGACCACGGGGGACTTAGGCCTTGTGCTTTCCTCTCCAAAACTCTAGATACTGTGGCTCAGGGTTTACCTGCCTGTCTCACGCTGTCGCTGCCAGTGTGGTGTTAGTTCTCGAAGCAGAAAAATAGTGCTCTCTCATCCACTCGTTTTACACACCAGCCATCAGGTTAGGCATATCCTTAATACTCTGTCTACACAACACATGTCTTCTCAACGTCGTTCAGGTTACGAGGCCATCCTTTGTGCTACTGACAACCTAACTATATCCTGTTCCTCTTCCCTAGATAACGTGGCGCAGGCTCTACAGCGCCTGCTTAATGCTCATGGCGACTGCGAACCATTGGAGCATGACTGCATGGACACCATTGTTCATGACACCAGCATTAGATCCGACTTAATGTCTACTCCTCTCTCCACAGTTCTCTCCCTGTTTGTAGTCGGTTCATGATCGGACCCCTCCGTCGGAGTGTTCCTCTCTTGACTCGCAGTATGTTCCTTACCGGACCAAGTTTTGGAAGCGTACTCGCTTCCCTTTAATTCCGCTCAAGCAGCAGAGTTATATGCGCTCACTCGGGCATGCACTCTCGCTTCCGACCAGGATGTTACTATATACACTGACTCTCGTTACGCTTTTGGGGTGGCGCATGATTTCGGCCGTATCTGGCAATCTCGTGGTTTCACTGCTGCTGACGGTAAGCCCATTTCACATTCCACCTTAGTCCAGGATCTTATTGTGTCCTGCAATCTCCCGCTCCGTTTAGCGATCGTAAAGACCCGCGGTCATTCCTCTGACCACACTGATGAGGTAACTCTTTGGCTGACCGCGCGGCTAAACAGGCTGCCTCGCTCGGCTCCATGCCGCCGTTCCTGCAGCCCGCGCTGGTGTCAACCTCACACATGCTTAGCGCCCTCCTCCCTGACTTGGATCTGAAATCCCTTCAGTCCTCGGCGTCCACAGAAGACACCGAGTAGTGGTTCAAAAGTTATCACAGGAAATTATTCCCAGATATGGCCTCCCGTTGGGTATTGATTCGGACAAAGGCACACCATTCACCTCAAAAGTCACTCAACTGTTGGCCCAAGAGCTAAAGATCAATTGGCGTTTCCATGTCCCATATCACCCTCAGTCCTCCGGAATCGTGGAACGAACAAACAGAACCATTAAAGGGAAATTACGAAAAGCAATGCACGCCACCGGATCCAGGAATTGGGTTTCGGTGCTGCCTGTGGTCCTAGCGGATCTGCGGATGACCTCGCAGGTGGCCTTAGGGAATCTATCCCCTTATGAAGTGGTAATGGGGAGACCCTTTGCTGCTCCTTGGAGGAAGGGAAAACAGGCTTTGGGGACGGAAGATCTAGACATACACATGAGCGAGTATGCCGTGGGCCTTGTTAAGGTCCTAAATGACTATTGGGAGCACTAATCAGAATACTTCGGTCCCGGCCGATGCAAGCACTCATGCCTTCAAGGTAGGAGACAATGTGCTGGTCAAGAAATTTGTGAAACTAAATTCCTCTTTGGGAAACACACCTTACAGTGAGCCCACGGAGATACTCGCTGTAACCCGTACCGCCATACTAACTGACCTCTTTCCACAGTGGATCCATGCTACCAGACTGAAGAAAACTCCACAATGAAGTATTGTATTGTTTGTTTTTGTGTGACCATGATGTTGTCTATCTTTATTACCTCTGTTCCAGGTCTTAAGACATATATCACCTAAGAGGAGAAGTGTTTTCCTAGCAGATTCGGCTCAACATAAGCTTCACAGTACCACCTTTACACCCTCTCGTACTGGGAGCGGATAACCGAAAATATCCTGTGTTATGTATACCCTCCATGTTCTGCTCTTGCTCGGGCTGATGTGCTCAGCCCGGATCTTTGTACATATTACCGTCATCCTGAAAATAACATGTTCTGGCAGTATTTGAATTTTACTGTGAAGCGTTGATGTAACTTTAGAAGAATGTATTGTTTGCTCTCTGTTTCCCCATGATGGAGGAACCCCATACGTATATACCCCTTCTAGGGACAATTACACCATCATCAACTCGACGTGGGGCCGGGGCGAGTGGGGAACTTATAATCAGTCAGAAATCTTTCTCACGACGCCACCTAGACCCAAATTCAGGCTTCTCAGTACATTGGGACTTAAGAATGCAGTACGCCATATGTTTCTGGCGATATGAGGGTATGGGTACAGACCAAGACCGGGAAGCCTCGTGCGACTGTTCCATGGACACGGACGGCACCGAAAAATGCGTAAGATTACCTAATAATCAAACATCGCACTGGATACAGAGACTAGATCCGCGCAGGTGTAATTCCACGATAAACCTCAAAAATGATAATGCAGGAAGAATGGTGTTAATCAAGAGCGGCCCATATGGATCCCAGATTGGTATTGGGACTGCGGCAATGGTCAACTGTGGTTGTACCTCCCGAAGTTACAAAGAGGTAGGTGCGCGCTCGTCCAGATCGAAACGTCCCTCACCCTTTTCTCTAAACAGTTTCCTTCCTTACTCCGACGTAAGCGATCTACAGCAGCCCTCGGTGACCTCGAGGTGCGGAAGAACATCAGTTGGTAAGTGAAGTGCGAGATTTGCAGAGATCTTATTCCCGAACTTTGGAGTAGGGAGCGTTAGTCGCCAGTTAAACAAAGTGCATTATAGGCTTGCCCTGTTAAGTAAATAACACTATTCTCGCAGTCGGCGGGATTAACCAGGAATTGGCGGCCCTGAGGCTTATGGCTACCCAGAACCGTATGGCGCTCGATGCACTGCTCGCGAAGGAAGGGGGTATGCGTTCTTATAGGTGAACACTGCTGTACCTATATTCCACGAGCGATTCACCTGGGGGAATATATCTCAAGCCCTGCACAAAATGCGTGCGGTAGCAGCCCAATTGCGACACGACGAAAGTCAAATTACGGCTGGGGATTCCTCCATTCCCTTTTTGGTATGTTCACTCCATATTTAACCATGCTTGTGCCTGTATGCATTTGTCTGCTGTTGGTGTGTGTGTTCGGACCTTGCATCCTTAGGTGTCTGCTGAATCGTGTGTAGGCCCTGATGGGCGCTTTTAGTGGACCAAAGTATACGCAACTGGACGCGCAGTCCGGCGGCACCTCTTACCCTTCGTCCCGGGTGTAGTGAGGAGTCGGGATCTTGAGGGACCTGAGTATCTCGAGGCAGTGGGCGAAGGGCGTCGCAGCTCAAGCTGCCCTTCAAGCACAGGCCCCGATCAACCGCGGTCCCTGGTCTCCTGAAAGATCCCGACCTTCGACACCCGCTGAACCTTTGTGTATTCTGCAACGCATGATTTATACTTCATGAACATTAAAGTATAAAAGAGGGGAACTGTTAGAATATATCTCTGACCTAATACGTACATGTTTATTGAATCATGAAGCAAGAAGTTCTCCTTATCCTGTTGTACCCCGATGTCCCTAAGTTTTGTGTAAAACATCAACCAGACCTAACTGGATGTTCAAGGCTGTCCCTCTTTTATCACCACATACCTACGTACGAATGCAAGCAGTTACGTAAATAACATGATATGGTGATATTTACACATACATACATACACACATACACACATACGTACATACACACACACACACACACATACATACACACATACACATACATACACACACACATACACCCACCCACATACATACACACACACATACACACCCACACACACACACATACATACACACACACACACATACATACACACATACACATACATACACACACACACATACATACACACACACACACACACACACACACACACACACCCGATGCTATGACGAATGTACTCTGAACCAAGGACACTTGATTCTGTATCTTGTCTGCTTTTTGCACGAACACATACTGTATAAAAAGTTTGTGCTCAGAAACACCCTCTGAGCTTCTGATGAATAAACCAGACTGATTTCACTCGTGTGGTTCGTTGTCTGTTGCTCCCGGAGCGCTCTAAGACGTTGAGATACAGGAACCCAGATCGTGCAGGTTTACATAAGAGCTTCTACAGAGAGAGTTCTTACACTACATATATTGAGCGAGGCAGTAGCTCGATCTGGATTCATATTTGCTAAAGAGCACAACAATGTGTTCACACTATATATGATTTCGAGAGATTTCCTTTCAGCTTGTTTCCCTTTATCAGGGGTCGCCACAGCAAATGATTCACATGTTTGATTTGACGTAGGTTTTTACATCAGATGCCCTTCCTGACACAATTCTTTAACAAGGGACAGAAACACGCTGACGGCCGGCTTTGCAGCTCCTCTTTACGAAAGTCAGCAATGGGTCTTTTACATGGCACTCACCAGAGACAGTGAGAGACATGGCCCACCTTTGATAACCCAGTTAACTGCACTTGGGCAGTGACAACCTTGTGGGGACTCGAACCCCCAACTTTAGGATCAGCAATCCAGCACCCTATACCACTGGACCACCACTGCCACACACACACACAAGAGGGATTATGTCTCTTGGCTGGTCTGGGAATGCCTCAGTGTCCTCTCAGAAGAGCTGGAGGAAGTGGCTTGGAGAGGGATGTCTCGACCTCGCTGCTTCGGCTGCAGCCCCTGCGATTCGACCCCGGATTAAGCCGGAAAAGATGAAGATGAAGATAAAAAATTATAGAATAAATATGGGGGCAGTACGTTTGCACATTTGTTTGCGATTGTTTGCTTTGGGCGTCTCTCTGTGGAGTTTCTATGTTCTCTTTGGGCTTGTGGAGGTTTCCTCTGGGTAAATCAGTTTTCTCCAACAGTCAGAAGACATGTGCATTAGGCTAATTGACTGCTGCAAATTTCCCCAAAGGTGTGAATGTTTGTGTGTGTTGCCCTGTGATGTTCTGGGAAACAGTTCTGTTTGTGCCCCAAGTTTGCCAAGCGGTACATTTAAATTTATGGTATTTGGCAGACCCCCTGAACCAGTGCGATTTGCATTGATCATTTTAATACAACTAAACAACTGAAGGTGAAAGGCCTTGCTCAAGGAGCCAACAGTGATAGTTTGGTGATACTGGAGCTTGACCCACCAGCCTTCTGATCAGTAATCCAGAGCCCGAACCACTGAGAGATCACTGCTCCAGCCTTCCCTGTCACACAAGCCAAATTTGCATTTCAGCAAATGATTGATCCAAAAATAAATAAATAAATAAATAAATAAATAAATAAAAAATCCACCTTAATGATTATTTAAGATGAGATTATGAAAGCAAATAAGAAATCTTTCTGGCTTTAAAACAGGAGGACTCTGAGGGGTTAATGTTTAATCACTAACGTTATTGCGATAATGACGTTTGTGTCACAAGGCCAACTTTTATTACTTTTATTTCTGCATTTCCTAACAGTGGAAAACAGAATACGGCGTAGATTCACTATCTGTAAAGTATCATCTACCAAAGTGTATTTAGAAGATCTGAAAGACATTGTTTAATTTTTCCACATTCATGTCTTTATTTACATCATGACCCTCATAAAAAACAGCGATATAAATATAAAAAAGAAATTCAAATTCATCACATCACAAAAATAAACACTTGTGCTACAATTATACATCAGAAAGATATGGTAACATGAAGAAAACCTGCCATGATGGACAACAATCAGAGTACTGTAATTGCGATTGTAATGAATATTACAGTCATTAAATTCACAAAATACGAGAAAGATGCGATTTTAAAAACAGCAGGAAACGTAGCACATTATTTGAGAATAAAATCTTGAGAGGGACAGTGTAGGTCATGGCAACATTTTCTTGCTTCATCCGAAAGTCAATAAGACCAGATAAACTATCTCAGCTTTGTCTATCTTCATCATCATGGTGTCCTGAAAGGGTGCGAACTCCTAAAAGGTGATGGAGTCCTCAGAGGTGACGGAGCCTGAAAGGCGACCGGACCGACTCCTGAGATGGGTGACAGACTCCTGAAAGGGGATGGGGTCCTCAAAGGTGACCGACTCCTGAAAGGGGATGGGGTCCTCAAAGGGAACAGGCTCCTGGAAGGAGATGGGGTCCTCAAAGGGGACAGACCCCTGAAAGGAGATGGGGTCCTCAAAGGGGACAGACTCTTGAAAGGGGGTGTGGTCCTCAAAGAATATGGAATCCTCAGACGCAAAGGGGGCCTGAAAGGTGACCGACTCCTGAAAGCGGGAGGGGTCTTCAAAGGGGATGGGAACCGCAGAGGTGGCGGGGGCCTGACAGGCGACGGACTTCTGAAAGGGGATGGGGTCCTCAAAGGGGACAGATTTCTAAAAGGTGATGGGGTCCTCAAAGGTGACCGACTCCTAAAAGGGGATGGGGTCCTCAAAGGTGACCGACTCCTGAAAGGGGATGGGGTCCTCAAAGGCTTCTGACTCCTGAAAGTGGATCTGGTCTTCAAAGGCGGCTGTTCCTTGAAAGGGGATGGGGTTCTCAAAGGCGACAGCCTCCTGAAAGGGGATGGGGTCCTCGAAGGCTTCTGACTCCTGAAAGTGGATCTGGTCTTCAAAGGCGGCTGTTCCTTGAAAGGGGATGGGGTTCTCAAAGGGGACAGCCTCCTGAAAGGGGATGGGGTCCTCGAAGGCTTCTGACTCCTGAAAGTGGATCTGGTCTTCAAAGGCGGCTGTTCCTTGAAAGGGGATGGGGTTCTCAAAGGGGACAGACTCCTCGACGGTAACGGGTTCCATAGAGGGGATGGGGTTGAAGCGGAGGACAGGTTCCTGAAAGGGGATGGGGTCCCTGAGCGAACGGGTTCCCAAAGACAGTCTCCCATTCATCCCCAGCATCTTGTTCAGCCTCCTGTTGATCAGTCTCGCCATCTTCAAGCTCATAGTCTTCCTCTTCATGAGCTGAAACGAGAAAAAATATGCTGAAATCACTCAGTACTGAATTTCTGTGGCTGGAGCGCCACAATGAGTTTTTAAACAAACATTGTAAAAGATATTGTTCATGTATATATTGATAATTCAAATCCGCAGGAATGAGCAGAAAAAACACAGCAGCACAATCTTCTACATAGTTGTGTTCCACATTTACACTCGCAGATCTATACTGCACCGTGCACTTTTGACACCTGAGGTCCATGTCGTGTGAGTGGAGTGAAATCTCACTGCCCTGCCCAGGTCTGGTTCACCTCGATGAAATCAGTGAGATGAACTCTGTGCACAATGTGATCACTGACTGTCCCCGAGCACAGAACTCAAACGCCAATGACGTGCACACTCAGTCACTCTTACTATTAATGTGGTGGGGAATGGAGGACAGAGCCTAGGTCAGCCAACGGTGGGATGAGGCAGCGTACACCCTGAACAGCTCACCAGACAACAGCAGTGCCAAAACACACTCAACCATTCGCACTCACCCTCTCACCGAGGGGCAATTTGGAACAGCCGATTAGGCTAATGTGACTGTTTCTGGACCGTGCTAGAAAACCCAAATACTCAGAGTTAACCCACCCGAGTGAAGGGGGAACGGATAAGGTCCGCAATGAAACATCTGAGCTCAGGATTCGAATCCATGACCTACTTGCTGTGAGATGGACATAATACTAGTCCTTCTAAAAAAATTAGCATATTGTGATAAAGTTCATTATTTTCTGTAATGTACTGATAAAAATTTAACTTTCATATATTTTAGATTCATTGCACACCAACTGAAATATTTCAGGTCTTTTATTGTTTTAATACTGATGATTTTGGCATCCAGCTCATGAAAACCCAACATTCCTATCTCAAAAAATTAGCATATCATGTTCAGGTAGTCTAAACGAGCTATTAACCTAATCATCTGAATCAACCAATTAACTCTAAACACCTGCAAAAGATTCCTGAGGCTTTTAAAAACTCCCAGCCTGGTTCATTACTCAAAACCGCAATCATGGGTAAGACTGCCGACCTGACTGCTGTCCAGAAGGCCATCATTGACACCCTCAAGCAAGAGGGTAAGGCACAGAAAGAAATCTCTGAGCGAATAGGCTGTTCCCAGAGTGCCGTATCAAGCCACCTCGGTGGGACGTCTGTGGGAAGGAAAAAGTGAAAGAAGGGTTGATTCCAGACCTTGGGGGACCTGTGGAAGCAGTGGACTGGGCTACAGGTGCCGCATTCCCCAGGTCAAGCCACTTTTGAACCAGAAACAGCGGCAGAAGCGGCTGACCTGGGCTACAGAGAAGCAGCACTGGACTGTTGCTCAGTGGTCCAAAGTACTTTTTTCGGATGAAAGCAAATTTTGCATGTCATTCGGAAATCAAGGTGCCAGAGTCTGGAGGAAGACTGGGGACAAGGAAATGCCAAAATGCCTGAAGTCCAGTGTGAAGTACCCACAGTCAGTGATGGTCTGGGGTGCCATGTCAGCTGCTGGTGTTGGTCCACTGTGTTTTATCAAGGGCAGGGACAATGCAGCGAGCTATCAGGAGATTTTGGAGCACTTCATGCTGCCATCTGCTGAAAAGCTTTATGCTAAATGGTTTACTGACCATGGTATTACTGGGCTCAATTGGCCTGCCAACTCTCCTGACCTGAAGCCCATAGAGAATCTGTGGGATATTGTGAAGAGAAAGTTGAGACACCAGACCCAACACTGTGGATGAGCTTAAGGCCGCTATCGAAGCATCCTGGGCCTCCGTAACACCTCAGCAGTGCCACAGGCTGATTGGCTCCATGCCACGCCCGCATTGAAGCAGTCATTTCTGCAAAAGGATTCCCGACCAAGTATTGAGTGCAGAACTGAACATAATTATTTGAAGGTTGACTTTTTTTTGTCTTAAAAACACTTTTGGATGAAATATGCTAATTTTTTGAGACAGGAATTTTGGGTTTTCATGAGCTGTATGCCAAAATCATCAGTATTAAAACAATAAAAGACCTGAAATATTTTAGTTGGTGTGCAATGAATCTAAAATATATGAAAGTTTAATTTTTATCCGTACATTACAGAAAATAATGAACTTCATCACAATATGCTAATTTTTTGAGAAGGACTAGTAAACCTTGCGCCACCAACCCACCCCTAATTTTCTTACTGAACCAAACAAGTTCATTAATTTGGGGCATTCGAAATGTCCACGCACCGACTACGCCCTGTGATGGCTTGGCGAGGTGTCCAGGGTTTACCCTGCCCTCACCCAGAGTCGGATGAGATTTTTAGAATTTATTTATTCATTTATTTTGATTATGATTTGAATTAGGGGCCTTTCTCAAGGGCACTTCAGCCATGAATGTTAATGAAGGGAAGATGCAGCTCCCACTTCCACACATTTTTTTCTGCCGGTTTGGGAATCAAACAAGCGACCTTTCAGTCCTAAAGCCACCTCTTGAACCATTTGGCTACAGCTGGCCCACAGCCACAGGTGGGTGCCATTCACCGCGCGACCACAATTAAAATGAACAGGTTATGAACATGAATGAATGAACTCTTACCAACTACCACGTTCACTTATTTACAGAACCACTTAATCCTACTCGGGTCGTGGAGAGGCTGAAGCCTATCTCAGCCATCACTGGATGAAGGTTACACCCCGAACAGCTTGCCGGGCCATTTGCAGGCCAACGCGCCCACACAAGCATTCAGACTTACACTCACATCTCAGTGAAATCTGGAATAGCCAATGAGCCTCATGTCATTTGACTCTGAAAAGAAACCTGAGTACACGGAGGAAACCCACACAAGCACAAGCAGAACCTGCAAACTCCATACAGAATCACTCTCTCTCCGCACCCAGCGCTCGAACCGGGCGCAGCCTATAACCAGTGCAGGAGATTTCAGGCTCTGACCTCGAGCATATCTTGTTCGTTGTATAATGACTGTTTGTTAATAGGAGTCCACTGTGTTTGTCCTCTGCCTTGCATGGTGACCCACCCAAAAGAACCGCTCTCGGGTCACTGATCCGAAGTGGTGCATCTGCAGTTTCCGAAAACTATCAGCAGCTGTCTGTCCTGCTTAGTTCTGTTTCGTGTTGAACATTGTGAATTTTTATTTTCATTTCTTAAAGCCCTCAGAGAAAATTCTGTAAACTCACTGTTCAGAAGCTCGTCGGTTCCACCACATCCAGGATCTCCCTGCAGAGGGGTTTCAGCAGGTCTCACCGGCGGTGATGCAGGGGCCGTTTCCTGAGGCGCTGGAGAAGTAAGTCCGAGGGCTGTTGGAGGAATGTGATCCAGGGATGAAGGAATTAATTCCTGAGGGGCCACAGGAAAAAATCCTGCAGGTGGATGCACAACTCCGCCAGGATGACGAACAAATCCCACAACCTGGTGAAGAAATCCAACAGGCTGAGGAAGAACTTCTATAAACTGAGGATGAAACCCCTGGTGCCGAGGAAGAACTTCTATCAGCTGAGTATGAAACCCCTGGTGCCGAGGAAGAACTTCTATCAGCTGAGGATGAAACCCCTGGTGCCGAGGAAGAACTTCCATATCCTGGGGATGAAACCTCTGATGTTGAGGATGAAACCTCTTATGCTGAGGATAAAACCCTTGATGCAGATGAATAAATTGCACAGACGATGCTGGAAGAAATTCCCCATGTTTTTTTTTGAAAGGTTGCATTGTGAAACTGGAAGTGTTCGATCCGTGTAATCCTGATCATGCGAGTTTTAGAACTGAATGTTTTCAACGTACATTCAAAATTTAAACATAAACCACTCTCAGCCTGGTTGCCATGGGGATGACGTCGCGGTGCGCCCGTGCGTACGAAAACAAGCGGTGGGCTCTTCATCATCACATATTTTTCTCATCATTGAGTTTGGTTTGATAATCTCCGTTAATAATAAAATATTTCATTTCATTCCATTTTACATAAAAGACACAATATAATATAATGTCCTAAAATATAATATATAACATGGTATGATATAACATAATATGGTATAATATAATATAATATATCATATAATGACATGTGATATATTTTGGGCTGCTCTTCGTCAACATTTCACAGAATGGATGTATAAAGTTTAAAACCTGATTGTTGATGTGTGTGTTTTGTGGTAATAAGGTCATCTGATGTGCAGGTGGATGGATCGAGCTAAGCTAGCGTTAGCATGTTAGCATGTTCGGGGACATTGTCGTACTGAACTCGGATTTTCAGCCTCCACAAACACCTCGACACTCAAACACAACATCAACATGTATTTTAAGAAGAGTTTATTAAAGGTACTTTGGGGAATTTTTGAAGTAAACATCAACCTGAGCGTTTGATAAAATACAGTACTGAGAGTGAAAGTCCATTCGCTGTGGGCCTTATTGAAGGGCAGCATTACAAACCCAGGCCTGCGCCCTTCATCCGGGCACTCGCCTAAATTTTGATTTCCTGTATTAATTCCTCAAAGGAAAGATTTCCTCTGCAGTTGTCACATCCAAAGTGAACACAGACACCCACAAGGAGCAGTGAGCTGCCACACACATTGGGGTACCCGGAGGGCAGTTGGGGATTAGGTGCCTTGGTCAAGGGCACTTCAGCCCTGGATGTGGAAAAGGGGGAGGAGCTGCTCACTCCCCCACCACACATGTTTCCTTCCTGTTCGGGAATCCAACCAATGACTGTTTCGTCTCAAAGCCGCTTCTCAAACCAATAGGCTCCAACTGTCCCTGAATATGATTCAATTATATTATTTCCCCTAAATATGATTACATTTGATTATATATTATGAAGTGCACTTTTGCACTCTATCTAAAACAATGTGAGGTTTCGTATTCAGCCCAGCAGGTATCAGTTTGAATAAATAAATAAAATAAAATCAGAACTCAATTTACAACATATGAAAATGAGTCAAATTATACAAAAACAACCATAATATTGATAAACTACATGTATTGAGCGAGGCAGTAGCTCGATCTGGATTCATATTTGCTCAAGAGCACAACAATGTGTTCACACTATATATGATATAGAGAGATTTCCTTTCAGCTTGTTTCCCTTTATCAGGGGTCGCCACAGCAAATGATTCACATGTTTGATTTGACGAAAGTTTTTACATCAGATGCCCTTCCTGACACAATTCTTTAACAAGGGACAGAAACACGCTGACGGCCGGCTTTGCAGCTCCTCTTTACGAAAGTCAGCAATGGGTCTTTTACATGGCACTCACCAGAGACAGTGAGAGACATGGCCCACCTTTGATAACCCAGTTAACTGCACTTGGGCAGTGACAACCTTGTGGGGACTCGAACCCCCAACTTTAGGATCAGCAATCCAGCACCCTATACCACTGGACCACCACTGCCACACACACACTAGAGGGATTATGTCTCTTGGCTGGTCTGGGAATGCCTCGGTGTCCTCTCGGAAGAGCTGGAGGAAGTGGCTTGGAGAGGGATGTCTCGACCTCGCTGCTTCGGCTGCAGCCCCTGCGATTCGACCCCGGATTAAGCCGGAAAAGATCTTCTTCTTTCTTCTTCTTTTCCTTTCGGCTTTTCCCTTCAGGGGTCGCCACAGCGAATCATCTGTCTCCATCTCACCCTATCCTTTGCATCTTCTTCTCTTACACCAACGACCTTCATGTCCTCCTTTACCACATCCATGAATCGTCTCTTTGGTCTTCCTCTAGGCCTTTTGCCTGGTAGTTCCAGCCTCAACATCCTATTACCAATATACTCACTATCCCTCCTCTGTACATGTCCAAACCATCTCAATCTAGCCTCTCTGACTTTGTCTCCAAAACGTCTTACATGTGCTGTCCCTCTGACGTGCTCATTCCTAATCCTATCCACCCTCGTTACTCCCAAAGAGAACCTCAACATTTTCATCTCTGCTACCTCCAGCTCTGCCTCCTGTCTTTTCCCCAGGGCCACTGTTTCTAACCCATACAGCATCGTTGGCCTCAACACCGTCTTGTACACTTTTCCTTTCATTTTTGCCGATACCCTCCTATCACACATCACACGGACACTTTTCTCCAACCATTCCAACCTGCCTGCACACGCTTCTTGACCTCTTTTCCACACTCTCCATTGCTCTGGATTGTTGAGCCTAAGTACTTAAAATCCTCCACCTTTCTTATCTCTGCTCCCTGTAATCTCACCGTTCCTCTTTGGTCCTTGGCATTCATGCACATGTATTCTGTCTTACTGAGGCTAATCTTCATTCCCCTCCTTTCCAGGGCATACCTCCACCTCTCTAGATTTTCCTGCACTTGTTCTCTGCTCTCACTACAGATTACAATGTCATCTGCAAACATCATAGTCCATGGGGAATCTTGTCTAACCTCGATCTGTCAGCCTGTCCATCACCATAGCTTGAACAAGAAGGGGCTGAGAGATGACCCTTGATGCAGTCCCACCTCCACCTTGAACTCTTCTGTCACACCGACAGCACACCTCACCACTGTCTTACATCTCTCATACATGTCCTGCACCACTCTAACATACTTCTCTGCCACTCCAGACTTCCTCATGCAATACCACAGTTCTTCTAGCGGCACCCTGTCATATGCTTTCTCCAGATCCACAAAGGCACAATGCAGCTCCGTCTGACCTTCTCTGTACTTCTCCATTAACATCCTCAAGGCAAACACTGCATCTGTGGTGCTCTTTCTGGGCATGAAACCAAACTGTTGTTCACAAATGCTGACTTCTGCCCTTAGTCTAGCTTCCACTATTCTTTCCCATAACTTCATCGTATGGCTCATCAACTTTATCCCTCTGTAGTTGCCACAACTCTGCACGTCTCCCTTGTTCTTAAAAATGGGCACCAGCACACTTCTCCTCCATTCCTCTGGCATCCTCTCACTCTCTAAGACCTTGTTAAATGTTCTTGTCAGAAAATCTACTGCTACCTCTCCTAGACACTTCCATACCTCCACCGGTATGTCATCAGGACCAACTGCCTTTCCATTCTTCATCCTCTTCAATGCCCTCCTCACTTCACCCTTACTAATCTTTGCTACTTCCTGGTCCTCAACAGTCACCTCTTCTACTCTTTTTCTCTCTCATTTTCCTCATTCATCAGCTCTTCAAAGTACTCTTTCCATCTTCCCAGCACACTTCTGTCATCAGTCAATACATTTCCCTCTCTGTCCTTTATCAATCTAACTTGCTGCACGTCCTTCCCATCTCTATTTCTCTGCTGTGCCAACCTGTATAAATCATTTTCTCCCTCCTTACTTTCCAACCGAGCATACAAGTCATCGAGCAGCGCTCTGTTTGGCCTTTGACACTCCTACCTTTGCCTTACGCTGTGTCTCCCTGTACTCTTGTTTACTCTCTTCGGTTTTGTCAATGTCCCACTTCTTCTTAGCTAATCTCTTCCTTTGTACACACTCCTGCACTTCCTCATTCCACCACCAAGTCTCCTTATCTACTTTCCTTCCAGATGACACACCAAGTATTCTCCTACCTGTCTCCCTGATCACATTCGCTGTAGTTGTCCAGTCATCTGGAAGCACTTCCTGACCACCCAAAGCCTGTTTCAACTCCTCCTTGAAGACAACCCGACACTCTTCCTTTTCAACTTCCACCACTTTGTCTTCTGCTCTGCCTTTGCCTTCTTCACCTTCCTCACCATCAGCATCATCCTGCACACCACCATCCTATGCTGTTTGGCAACACTCTCACCCGCTACTACTTTGCAGTCACTGACTTCCTTTAAATTACATCGCCTGCACAAGATGTAGTCTACCTGTGTGCTCCTACCTCCACTTTTATAAGTCACCCTATGCTCCTCTCTCTTCTGGAAGAAAGTATTCACCACAGCCATTTCCATCCTTTTACGCAAAATCTACCAACATCTGTCCTTCATGCGTTCCTGTCCTGGATACCAAACCTACCCATCACTTCCTCGTCCCCTCTGTTTCCTGCCCCAACATGTCCATTGAAGTCTGCCCCAATGACCACTCTTTCACCTCTGGGGTACTCTGCATCACTTCATCTAACTCCCTCCAGAATCTCTCCTTCTCTTCTCGCTCACATCCTGTCTGTGGGGCATAAGCACTAACAACATTGACCATCACACCTTTAATTTCTAACTTGAGACTCATCACTCTGTCTGACACTCTTTTCACTTCTAGAACATTCCTGGCAAACTCCTCCTTCAAGATGACTCCGACTCCATTTCTCTTCCCATCCACACCGTGATAAAACAGCTTAAACCCTGCTCCTATGCTTCTAGCCTTGCGACCTTTCCACCTGGTCTCCTGAACACACAGTATGTCCACCTTCCTCCTCTGCATCATGTCAGCCAGCTCTCTACCTTTTCCTGTCATAGTTCCAATATTCAAAGTCCCTACTTTCAGTCCTAGACTCATGCCTTTCCTCTTCTCTCTCTGGCAACGGACACGCCTCCCGCCTCTCCTTCTTCGACGTCTTCGACCAACAGTAGTCCAATTTCCATCAGCACCCTGTTGGTTGGCGGCACTGATGGCGGTCGTTGGTAACCCGGGCCTCGACCGATCCGGTATGTCATTCTTTCTTGTGATTCGCATAGTTTATTTGGCATTTGTTTTACGCCGGATGCCCTTCCTGACGCAACCCTCTGCATTTATCCGGGCTTGGGACCGGCGTGAGGGAGAGACACTGGTTTGTGCCCCCCCCCCCCACGGCTGCATTATTAAGCCGGAAAAGATGAAGATAAAAAATTATAGAATAAATATGGGGGCAGTACGTTTGCACATTTGTTTGCGATTGTTTGCTTTGGGCGTCTCTCTGTGGAGTTTCTATGTTCTCTTTGGGCTTGTGGAGGTTTCCTCTGGGTAAATCAGTTTTCTCCAACAGTCAGAAGACATGTGCATTAGGCTAATTGACTGCTGCAAATTTCCCCAAAGGTGTGAATGTTTGTGTGTGTTGCCCTGTGATGTTCTGGGAAACAGTTCTGTTTGTGCCCCAATTTTGCCAAGCGGTACATTTAAATTTATGGTATTTGGCAGACCCCCTGAACCAGTGCGATTTGCATTGATCATTTTAATACAACTAAACAACTGAAGGTGAAAGGCCTTGCTCAAGGAGCCAACAGTGATAGTTTGGTGATACTGGAGCTTGACCCACCAGCCTTCTGATCAGTAATCCAGAGCCCGAACCACTGAGAGATCACTGCTCCAGCCTTCCCTGTCACACAAGCCAAATTTGCATTTCAGCAAATGATTGATCCAAAAATATATAAATAAATAAATAAATCCACCTTAATGATTATTTAAGATGAGATTATGAAAGCAAATAAGAAATCTTTCTGGCTTTAAAACAGGAGGACTCTGAAGGGTTAATGTTTAATCACTAACGTTATTGCGATAATGACGTTTGTGTCACAAGGCCAACTTTTATTCCTTTTATTTCTGCATTTCCTAACAGTGGAAAACAGAATACGGCGTAGATTCACTATCTGTAAAGTATCATCTACCAAAGTGTATTTAGAAGATCTGAAAGACATTGTTTAATTTTTCCACATTCATGTCTTTATTTACATCATGACCCTCATAAAAACAGCGATATAAATATAAAAAGAAATTCAAATTCATCACGTCACAAAAATAAACACTTGTGCTACAATTATACATCAGAAAGATATGGTAACATGAAGAAAACCTGCCACGATGGACAACAATCAGAGTACTGTAATTGCGATTGTAATGAATATTACAGTCATTAAATTCACAAAATACGAGAAAGATGCGATTTTAAAAACAGCAGGAAACGTAGCACATTATTTGAGAATAAAATCTTGAGAGGGACAGTGTAGGTCATGGCAACATTTTCTTGCTTCATCCGAACGTCAATAAGACCAGATAAACTATCTCAGCTTTGTCTATCTTCATCATCATGGTGTCCTGAAATGGTGCGAACTCCTAAAAGGTGATGGAGTCCTCAGAGGTGACGGGGCCTGAAAGGCGACCGGACCCGACTCCTGAGACGGGTGACAGACTTCTGAAAGGAGATGGGGTCCTCAAAGGGGACAGACCCCTGAAAGGGGATAGGGTCCTCAAAGGGGACCGACTCCTGAAAGGCGATGGGGTCCTCAAAGGGAACAGACTCCTGGAAGGAGATGGCGTCCTTAAAGGGGACAGACTCTTGAAAGGGGATGTGGTCCTCAAAGAATATGGAATCCTCAGACGCAAAGGGGGCCTGAAAGGTGACCGACTCCTGAAAGGGGATGGGGTCTTCAAAGGGGATGGAATCCTCAGACGTGACGGGGGCCTGAGAGGCGACGGACTTCTGAAAGGGGATGGGGTCCTCAAAGGGGACAGATTTCTAAAAGGGGATGGGGTCCTCAAAGGCTTCTGGCTCCTGAAAGTGGATCTGGTCTTCAAAGGCGGCTGTTCCTTGAAAGGGGATGGGGTTCTCAAAGGGGACAGCCTCCTGAAAGTGGATGGGGTCCTCGAAGGCTTCTGACTCCTGAAAGTGGATCTGGTCTTCAAAGGCGGCTGTTCCTTGAAAGGGGATGGGGTTCTCAAAGGGGACAGACTCCTCGACGGTAACGGGTTCCATAGAGGGGATGGGGTTGAAACAGAGGACAGGTTCCTGAAAGGGGATGGGGTCCCTGAACGGAACGGGTTCCCAAAGACAGTCTCCCATTCATCCCCAGCATCTTGTTCAGCCTCCTGTTGATCCAGTCTCGCCATCTTCAAGCTCATAGTCTTCCTCTTCATGAGCTGAAACGAGAAAAAATATGCTGAAATCACTCAGTACTGAATTTCTGTGGCTGTAGCGCCACAATGAGTTATCAAACAAACATTGTAAAAGATATTGTTCATGTATATATTGATAATTCAAATCCGCAGGAATGAGCAGAAAAACACATCAGCACAATCTTCTACATAGTTGTGCGACACACTTACACTCGCAGATCTATACTGCACCGTGCACTTTTGCCACCTGAGGTCCATGTCGTGTGAGTGGAGTGAAATCTCACTGTCATGCCCAGGTCTGGTTCACCTCGATGAAATCAGTGAGATGAACTCTGTGCACAATGTGATCACTGATTGTCCCCGAGCACAGAACTCAAACGCCAATGACGTGCACACTCAGTCACTCTTACTATTAATGTGGTGGGGAATGGAGGACAGAGCCTAGGTTACCCAACGGTGGGATGAGGCAGCGTACACCTGAACAGCTCACCAGACAACAGCAGTGCCAAAACACACTCAACCATTCGCACTCACCCTCTCACCGAGGGGCAATTTGGAACAGCCAATTAGGCTAATGTGACTGTTTCTGGACCGTCTTGAGAAAACCCAAATACTCAGAGTTAACCCACCCGAGCGAAGGGGAACGGATAAGGTCCGCAATGAAACTTCTGAGCTCAGGATTCGAATCCATGATCTACTTGCTGTGAGATGGACATAATACTAACCTTGCGCCACCAACCCACCCCTAATTTTCTTACTAAACCAAACAAGTTAATAAATTTGGGGCATTCGAAATGTCCACGCACCAACTCCGCCCTGTGATGGCTTGGCGAGGTGTCCAGGGTTTACCCTGCCCTCACCCAGAGTCGGATAAGATTTTTAGAATTTATTTATTCATTTATTTTGATTATGATTTTGAATTGAATTAGGGGCCTTTCTCAAGGGCACTTCAGCCATGAATGTTAATGAAGGGAAGATGCAGCTCCCACTTCCACACATTTTTTTCTGCTGGTTTGGGAATCAAACAAGCGACCTTTCAGTCCTCAAGCCACCTCTTGAACCATTTGGCTACAGCTGGCCCACAGCCACAGGTGGGTGCCATTCACCGCGCGACCACAATTAAAATGAACAGGTTATGAACATGAATGAATGAACTCTTACCAACTACCACGTTCACTTATTTACAGAACCACTTAATCCTACTCGGGTTGTGGAGAGGCTGAAGCCTATCCCAGCCATCACTGGGTGAAGGTTACACCCCGAACAGTTTGCCGGTCCATTTGCAGGCCAACACTCCCACACAAGCATTCAGACTTACACTCACATCTCAGTGAAATCTGGAATAGCCAATGAGCCTCATGTCATTTGACTCTGAAAAGAAACCCAAGTACACGGAGGAAACCCACACAAGCACAAGCAGAACCGGCAAACTCCATACAGAATCACTCTCTCTCCGAACCCAGCGCTTGAACCCGGGACGCAGCCTATAACCAGTGCAGGAGATTTCAGGCTACGGCCTCGAGCATATCTTGTTCGTTGTATAATGACTGTTTGTTAATCGGAGTCCACTGTGTTTGTCCTCTGCCTTGCATGGTGACCCACCCAAAAGAACCCGCGCGCTCTCGGGTCACTGATCCAAAGTGGTGCATCTGCAGTTTCCGAAAACTATCAGCAGCTGTCTGTCCTGCTTAATTCTGTTTCGTGTTGAACATTGTGAATTTTTTTATTTTTCATTTCTTAAAGCCCTCAGAGAAAATTCTGTAAACTCACTGTTCAGAAGCTCGTCGGTTCCACCACATCCAGGATCTCCCTGCAGAGGGGTTTCAGCAGGTCTCACCGGCGGTGATGCAGGGGCCATTTCCTGAGGCGCTGGAGAAGTAAGTCTGAGGGCTTTTGGAGGAATGTGATCCAGGGATGAAGGAATTAATTCCTGAGGGGCCACAGGAAAAAATCCTGCAGGTGGATGCACAACTCTGCCAGAATGACGAACAAATCCCACAACCTGGTGAAGAAATCCAACAGGCTGAGGAAGAACTTCTATAAACTGAGGATGAAACCCCTGGTGCCGAGGAAGAACTTCCATAAGCTGAGGATGAAACCCCTGGTGCCGAGGAAGAACTTCCATCTCCTGGGGATGAAACCTCTGATGTTGAGGATGAAACCTCTGATGCTGAGGATAAAACCCTTGATGCAGATGAATAAATTGCACAGACGATGCTGGAAGAAATTCCCCATGGTTTTTTTTGAAAGGTTGCATTGTGAAACTGGAAGTGTTCGATCCATGTAATTCTGATCATGCGAGTTTTCGAACTGAATGTTTTCAACGTACATTCAAAATTTAAACATAAACCACTCTCAGCCCGGTTGTCATGGGGATGACGTCGCGGTGCGCCCGTGCGTATGAAAACAAGCGGTGGGCTCGTCATCATCACATATTTTTCTCATCATTGAGTTTGGTTTGATAATCTCCGTTAATAATAAAATATTTCATTTCATTCCATTTTACACAAAAGACTGTTAAGATCCATTGAATGTGGAAGAAGACGACTGGAGACTGGTTTTGAGTCGAATATGAGAAGCTTTATTGCGTCGTCTGCAGAGGACGGAGACCCAACAAACATGCATAAAAGACACGCTAGTTGAGGTCTGAGGTCTCCCTCGCGGGGGGGTGCTTTTAAGGGCTGCAGAGCAGGTTCCTCCTTCCGGGTTTGTGACTGGGTCTTTGATGCGTTGTTATCTCAACAGGATGCGATAAATCTGGGCTCTTTTCGGGAGCATCACAACCCCCAAACACCCCCCACCTCCTGACCTCGAAGTAATCTCCAGCTAGAAACTGTTGAGTCTGTTGAAGGTCACACTAACAGTGAAAGGCTCTGTCTGTCACGGGTACCCAGCATGCACTTCTGTTTAAGTATACACTTTTACAACAGACATGAAGAATGGCCCCTTAAGCATTCCATTTGATTATTCTCAACAAACATTTAAGTATAGCAAAACATAGAAAAATAAAGCACCATTATACAGTTATATAAAACAGTATGTGCACCAGAGAACATGATAATGTGATACACTTTTACAATTCCCCCTTTTGATCTCCTTTAGGAGATCAACCAAGGAACCATTCATAACAAAAATAGAACAGCAGAGAAAACGTACACAAGCAATAGAAAGGCTATATAAAAGACAATTATGAAATCCGTAAAGATCTAAGCAAATATGATATCTATAAAAAAACTCTAACTGCATGCAAAATTGCCCATAGTAAAATCTAATCAGAACTGGGGTCGAAGTGCGACTTCATCCACCAGAGACCTCGGCGAAAGGAGAGCTTCCGACTCGGCTAACAACTGAGGAAATTGATATGGAGGGGGAGGAAGAGGGCCCCCTTTTTCCAGAGTGGAAGAGATGCACCTAATGTATAGGGAACGAATGCAGGGGATGCAGCAGCACCCACATAGGGCGAGGAGTCCGGCCACCGAGATGATGGATATCACAACTGAAACGATCAAACCTTTCCACTTACCGAAGTGTCTGTCCAGCCAATCAAGTATGAGATTATCAACACCTGAGTGTTCCTTCAGTTCGGTGGCCAGAGTCCGCAGCCCATCCAAGGCCTTCGTGACAGACCCGTCTGGCGCGGTGTTATTGGGTATGAAGGTGCAGCACTCTTCCCCAAACATGGAGCAAACGCCACCGTGGGCGCTCAGTAAAAAATCTATAGCCATGCGGTTTTGATATGTCATAAGTGAATTGGCCCCGAGTTCGGCTGCCAGTCCTTCCACGGCATCCCTGGTAAGATTGGTTAAGCGTTGAACATTATAATGAATATAATTGATCCTATCGACATTCTTGTTGATAGTGCACCACCAGCAAATGAAAGATTCAAACCCACCCGCAATCTGGTCTACTAATTTGTATTCATCCGGTACGCCGCGAGGGACGCCGATTGCATCGATATAAGTGGGAGACCCTTGAAAGCCTTGCCTCCCAAGCGCGGGAATCGACCGGCGCGTGCGCTTAATGTCGAATGAGGAGATGGACTTTACACGTATGCGTGAAAGGAGTCCTAATAGGTCGGACGCTGAGGCCGGGACAATCGTGATAGGGATGAGTAAAGTGATCAGGGTACAAGTGCCTGACCAGTTAGGAGGGAGCGTGGGATGCAACACCGCCCCTCCGCAGTACCACCAAATGTCCGCGCGGGCTTTAGTGAGGTGGGTGTAGCGCACTGGTTGAAACATTGGGGGATCCGGTGAACTCGGGGTCAATGGAAAGACTGTCTCCCATCCCGGGACAAGGTGGTGAGGGGTTGTCAAGCATGTGTAATTCTAATATACAGTGAAAGGAGTCGGGATTAGTGGTCAATGGAGAGGGCGAGGTAATCAGCACAGGTCGGGCCGTGGAACATATCACACAGCTGTTGTTAGAGTATGACCGAACCAGGCCCTGCATCATCACCAGCCATAAGTTTTTGTCCGTAAACCCAGTAGCCTTCTGAATAATCTGAATCGGGGAATCTTTTGAAAAGTCATGAACCTTTACGCCGTCCATTTGAGGGGGAAGGGTCGCATTAATCGCTGGGCATTTGGGTGAATGTGATTTCAAAGTTGTGACTTTGGGAGGGTCCACCAGAGTAATTTTGATGAGGCCCAAGGGGTCGGATCCAGATATCGATACTCCTAGAGTGATGATGCATTCGCCCCCAATACAACCCTGGAGGCCCCACTGATCCGCTCGTTCCCCGAGACAGGTGTACATGTTATTGATGGACAGTGAGATAGGATTCTGGCTTATGTGAAAGTCGCGCTGTATTGTAACTCGTCCGGCGTAATCTCTCGGCGGTATGGCCTTTCGGTGTCCATGCCCCGGTGTACGCTATAACGTTCCCCCAGGAAGGGCACCATCGGGCATGCGCCGCATGACTCAAGGCCGCACAGAGATAGAGCTCGTATCCCTGCCACGTGGTGTTCTTACCTGCGCAGTTCATAACGGCACAAAGGTCAAAAGTAAATGTGGCTTTAGTGCCTTTAACGTACTTAATCTCGATACCTTGTTAATGCTTTCAACACCTTCACGTGTTGGGGGCCTTTCACCCGATTACTAATACTTCCAACACCTCAGCGTGTTGGGGGCCTTTCACCCGCATAGACGCATGCTTTCAACGGCTAGTCCGTTGAGGGCCTTTCACCCGACTACGACGTACAGTTTTATAGCACTGACGTGGTACTTTGGGGAGCCTCAATCCCCGGGACTCCAACCCAGCCTTTACCACGGCCCCTCGTCAGAAACCGGGAGGGTACGCCACCACCAAGGCGCGTCTATGTTCACTCTTAAATCTCTTTATTCTCTTATTTTACCTTTAATCTTAAAATTAGGTTCTCATACAACTTTTTTTTTTTTTTATCATTTTCCTTCAAACATCGGGAGAGGACACAGTTTTTAGCTTAGTCAACATGCAGAGTTTGATTTAAACAGGTTCTGCTTACCTTTTAGTGGTTGCCGGCCTGTGTCCTTCTCCTTGGTTTACGAGGAAAAGGTTTGGGTCGAATTTCCTCAACTCTCGTTCTTCTACCACATCCCGGACGAGCCCCCAAAACTGTTGAGTCCGTTGAATGTGGAAAGAAGACGATTGGAGACTGGTTTCGAGTTGAATATGAGAAGCTTTATTGCGTGGTTTGCAAAGGACGGAGACCAGCAGTACATTCAGAGCAGGTTCCTTCTTCCTGGTTTGGGACTGGGTCTACGCTGTGTTGTTGTCTCAACAGGATGTGATAAGTCTGGGCTCTATCCGGGTGCATCACAACCCCCAAACACCCCCCACCTCCACACACATCAGTTTCACCCTGTCGCCTCCTGCCGCAGAAGGCTCAGTGTGTCACAGGTGTCTAAGCATGCACTTTTGTTTAAGTAAGCACTTTTACAATGGACATGAAGACTGGCCCCTTAAGCCGATCATTTGATCATTCTCAGCCAGCATTTACATGTACCCAAAAGAACCCGCGCGCTCTCGGGTCACTGATCCGAAGTGGTGCATCTGCAGTTTCCGAAAACTATCAGCAGCTGTATGTCCTGCTTAATTCTGTTTCGTGTTGAACATTGTGAATTTTTTTATTTTTCATTTCTTAAAGCCCTCAGAGAAATTTCTGTAAACTCACTGTTCAGAAGCTCGTCGGTTCCACCACATCCAGGATCTCCCTGCAGAGGGGTTTCAGCAGGTCTCACCGGCGGTGATGCAGGGGCCGTTTCCTGAGGCACTGGAGAAGTCAGTCCAAGGGCTGTTGGAGGAATGTGATCCAGGGATGAAGGAATTAATTCCTGAGGGGCCACAGGAAAAAATCCTGCAGGTGGATGCACAACTCCGCCAGAATGACGAACAAATCCCACAACCTCGTGAAGAAATCCAACAGGCTGAGGAAGAACTTCTATAAACTGAGGATGAAACCCCTGGTGCCGAGGAAGAACTTCCATAAGCTGAGGATGAAACCCCTGGTGCCGAGGAAGAACTTCCATAAGCTGAGGATGAAACCTCTGATGTTGAGGATGAAACCTCTGATGCTGAGGATAAAACCCTTGATGCAGATGAATAAATTGCACAGACGATGCTGGAAGAAATTCCCCATGGTTTTTTTTGAAAGGTTGCATTGTGAAACTGGAAGTGTTCGATCCGTGTAATCCTGATCATGCGAGTTTTCGAACTGAATGTTTTCAACGTACAGTAAAACCTCCACTGACGAACGCTTAAGCTCACGAACTTTTCGCCTCAAGAACATTAAATTTGCGAGCATATAGTCTCTGCTGACGAACTAGTTTTCGGCGGACGAATCAAACCACGCGGTCGAACAGCGCCACGGTGGCGGCCACGAGAAGCTGGCTGCGCTCACGGCGTCACAGTTAAATCACACCCCTTTCTTTGAGTGCGGACGTGGTTTGTGTTTGATAGACATTTTGGACCATATTGAGTGTACTTTTGCTATTATGGGACCGAAAAAGACCCCACCACAGGCGGAGATCATTGAAAAACACGAACGAGGTGTGCGTTTGTGTGACTCAGCGTCCCAGTACCAGTACGCTAAGTCTACCACCATCCTTAAGAACAAGGAAGCTATTAAGGGTGCGTGTGTGGCGAAGGGTGTTTCCAAACAGTAGGCGTTTCCAAACTCTCCTTCCAAACAGTAAGTCCCTCCTCCTCCCTCCCTCCTCCTCCTCCCACTCCATTCCATCAAGCCATCAACGACCATCACAAAGGTAAATAAAACGACTTTATTATACAGTACAATTTATTTCTTTAATTACAATACAATAGACATTTATTATACATAAAATAAGGTATATTTGTGTGTAGTTTTAAGGCTTATTTAGTAGAAAATTATGTTTTATGGGGACCTGGGAACAGATTATTCTCATTTTAATGGTTTCTTATGGGAAATAAATGTTCGGAAGACGAACTTTTCGCCTCACACACACTTTCTGGCAACCAATTATGATCGGGAGCAGAGGTATCACTGTACATTCAAAATTTAAACATAAACCACTCTCAGCCTGGTTGTCATGGGGATGACGTCGCGGTGCGCCGTGCGTACGAAAACAAGCGGTGGGCTCGTCATCATCACATATTTTTCTCATCATTGAGTTTGGTTTGATAATCTCCGTTAATAATAAAATATTTCATTTCATTCCATTTTACACAAAAGACACAATATAATATACTAAAATATAATATAATATCATCATCATTTTCTGTAACCACTTTATCCTAATTAGGGTAGCGGGGAGGCTGGTGCCCATCCCAGCCAACTCAGGGCGAGGGCAGAGTACACCCTGGACAGGCCATCGCAGGGCAGAAACACACTGACGGCTTTGCAGCTACTCTTGTCGAAAGTCAGCAATGGTTCTTTTACATGCCTCACACCATATACAGTGAGAGACATGGCCGGCCTTTGATAACCCAGTTAGCTGCACTGGGGGGGGGACAGTGACAACCTTGTGGAGAGTGGGACTCGAACCCCCAACCTTTGGATCAGCGATCCGGCGCCTTATACCACTAGACCACCACTGCCCCTGCATGATATAATATAACATGGTATAATATAATATAATATATCAGATAATGACATGTGATATATTTTGAGCTGCTCTTCGTCAACATTTCACAGAATGGATGTATAAAGTTTAAAATCTGATTGTTGATGTGTGTGTTTTGTGGTAATAAGGTCATCTGATGTGCAGGTGGATGGATCGAGCTAAGCTAGCGTTAGCATGTTAGCATGTTCGGGGACATTGTAGCACTGAACTCGGATTTTCAGCCTCGACAAACACCTCGACACTCAAACACAACATCAACATGTATTTTAAGAAGAGTTTATTAAAGGTACTTTGGGGAATTTTTGAAGTAAACATCAACCTGAGCGTTTGATAAAATACAGCACTGAGAGTGAAAGTCCATTCGCTGTGGGCCTTATTGAAGGGCAGCATTACAAACCCAGGCCTGCGCCCTTCATCCGGGCACTCGCCTAAATTTTGATTTCCTGGATTAATTCCTCAAAGGAAAGATTTCCTCTGCAGTTGTCACATCCAAAGTGAACACAGACACCCACAAGGAGCAGTGAGCTGCCACACACATTGGGGTACCCGGAGGACAGTTGGGGATTAGGTGCCTTGGTCAAGGGCACTTCAGCCCTGGATGTGGAAAAAGGGGAGGAGCTGCTCACTCCCCCACCACACATGTTTCCTGCCTGTTCGGGAATCGAACCAATGACTGTTTCGTCTCAAAGCCGCTTCTCAAACCAATAGGCAACAACTGTCCCTGAATATGATTCAATTATATTATTTCCCTAAATATGATTACATTTGATTATATATTATGAAGTGCACTTTTGCACTCTATCTAAAACAATGTGAGGTTTCGTATTCAGCCCAGCAGGTATCAGTTTAAATAAATAAATAAAATCAAATCAGAACTCAATTTACAACATATGAAAATGAGGCAAATTATACAAAAACAACCATAATATTGATAAACTACATGTATTGAGCGAGGCAGTAGCTCGATCCAGATTCATATTTGCTAAAGAGCACAACAATGTGTTCACACTATATATGATATAGAGAGATTTCCTTTCAGCTTGTTTCCCTTTATCAGGGGTCGCCACAGCAAATGATTCACATGTTTGATTTGACGTAGGAAGTGAAGTTGGAGTGAAGTTGGAGCTCCCACTTCCACACATTTTTTTCTGCTGGTTTGGGAATCAAACAAGCGACCTTTCAGTCCTAAAGCCACCTCTTGAACGATTTGGCCACAGCTGGCCCACAGCCACAGGTGGGTGCCATTCACCGCGCGACCACAATTAAAATGAACAGGTTATGAACATGAATGAATGAACTCTTACCAACTACCACGTTCACTTATTTACAGAACCACTTAATCCTACTCGGGTCGTGGAGAGGCTGAAGCCTATCTCAGCCATCACTGGGTGAAGGTTACACCCGAACAGCTTGCCGGTCCATTTGCAGGCGAACACTCCCACACAAGCATTCAGACTTACACTCACATCTCAGTGAAATCTGGAATAGCCAATGAGCCTCGTGTCATTTGACTCTGAAAAGAAACCCGAGTACACGGAGGAAACCCACACAAGCACAAGCAGAACGTGCAAACTCCATACAGAATGACTCTCTCTCGAACCCAGCGCTCGAACCCGGGGCGCAGCCTATAACCAGTGCAGGAGATTTCAGGCTACTGCCTCGAGCATATCTTGTTCGTTGTATAATGACTGTTTGTTAATCGGAGTCCACTGTGTTTGTCCTCTGCCTTGCATGGTGACCCACCCAAAAAGAACCAGCAGCGCTCTCGGGTCACTGATCCAGTGGTGCATCTGCAGTTTCCGAAAACTATCAGCAGCTGTCTGTCCTGCTTAATTCTGTTTCGTGTTGAACATTGTGAATTTTTTTATTTTTCATTTCTTAAAGCCCTCAGAGAAAATTCTGTAAACTCACTGTTCAGAAGCTCGTCGGTTCCACCACATCCAGGATCTCCCTGCAGAGGGGTTTCAGCAGGTCTCACCGGCGGTGATGCAGGGGCCGTTTCCTGAGGCGCTGGAGAAGTAAGTCCGAGGGCTGTTGGAGGAATGTGATCCAGGGATGAAGGAATTAATTCCTGAGGGGCCACAGGAAAAAATCCTGCAGGTGGATGCACAACTCCGCCAGGATGACGAACAAATCCCACAACCTGGTGAAGAAATCCAACAGGCTGAGGAAGAACTTCTATAAACTGAGGATGAAACCCCTGGTGCCGAGGAAGAACTTCAATCAGTTGAGGATGAACCCCCTGGTGCCGAGGAAGAACTTCTATCAGCTGAGGATGAAACCTCTGGTGCCGAGGAAGAACTTCCATAAGCTGAGGATGAAACCCCTGGTGCCGAGGAAGAACTTCGATCAGCTGAGGATGAAACCCCTGGTGCCGAGGAAGAACTTCCATAAGCTGAGGATGAAACCCCTGGTGCCGAGGAAGAACTTCCATAAGCTGAGGATGAAACCTCTGGTGCCGAGGAAGAACTTCTATAAGCTGAGGATGAAACCCCTGGTGCCGAGGAAGAACTTCTATAAGCTGAGGATGAAACCCCTGGTGCCGAGGAAGAACTTCCATAAGCTGAGGATGAAACCCCTCGTGCCGAGGAAAAACTTCCATATCCTGGGGAGGAAACCTCTGATTTTGAGGATGAAACCTCTGATGCTGAGGATAAAACCCTTGATGCAGATGAATAAATTGCACAGACGATGCTGGAAGAAATTCCCCATGGTTTTTTTTGAAAGGTTGCATTGTGAAACTGGAAGTGTTCGATCCGTGTAATCCTGATCATGCGAGTTTTAGAACTGAATGTTTTCAACGTACATTCAAAATTTAAACATAAACCACTCTCAGCCTGGTTGTCATGGGGATGACGTCGCGGTGCGCCCGTGCGTACGAAAACAAGCGGTGGGCTCGTCATCATCACATATTTTTCTCATCATTGAGTTTGGTTTGATAATCTCCGTTAATAATAACATAACATAACATAACATGAGTGGTGAGAACAGGCCATTCAGCCCAACTAAGCTCACCATTGTCCTATTCTAAAGTGACTCTAACCTTAAAGACGCACCATGACTAGATGGTATCCAGCACTAGATCAAGTCTGCTTTTGAAGACTTGTAAGGTTTCTGCTTCGACAACGTGGTTAGGCAATCTATTCCACACTGAAATTACCCTCTGCGAGAAAAATATTTCCTAATATTTGTGCTAAATTTACCCTTGAATAACTTCCATTTATGACCCCTAGTTCTACTTACAGAACTTGGCCTAAATGTCGGGCATAGTTGACTTTATTCATCCCCTTAAGATACTTAAAGACCTCAATCAGATCACCTCTAATTCTCCTTTTTTGAAGACTGAAAAGGTTTAGGATCCTCAGCCTCTCCTCATAGGATTCCTTTTTATACCCGGAATTAGCTTTGTTGCTCTTCTCTGAACTTTTTCGAGAGTCTCGATGTCTTTTTCAAGTATGGTCCCCAGAACTGTACACAATACTCTAAATGTGGTCTAACCAATGTGTTATACAAGAGAAGGACAACATCTTTAGATCTATACTCAATACTCCTGGCTATGTAACCCACCATCCTATTTGCCTTTTTACTGCTAACGCACAGTGGCTAGTACCAGTGAGGACTGGTCAACCATCACACCCAGATCCTTTTCCTGAGAGGAACATTCTAGTTTTAAACCTCCCAACTGCACATAATAAAATATTTCATTTCATTCCATTTTACACAAAAGACACAATATAATATAATGTACTAAAATATAATATATAATATGGTATGATATAATACAATGTATCATATAATGACATGATATATTTTGGGCTGCTCTTCGTCAAAATTTCACAGAATGGATGTATAAAGTTTAAAACCTGATTGTTTATGTGTGTGTTTTGTGGTAATAAGGTCAGCTGATGTGCAGGTGGATGGATCGAGCTAAGCTAGCGTTAGCATGTTAGCATGTTCGGGGACATTGTCGCACTGAACTCGGATTTTCAGCCTCGACAAACACCTCGACACTCAAACACAACATCAACATGTATTTTAAGAAGAGTTTATTAAAGGTACTTTGGGGAATTTTTGAAGTAAACATCAACCTGAGCGTTTGATAAAATACAGCACTGAGAGTGAAAGTCCATTCGCTGTGGGCCTTATTGAAGGGCAGCATGACAAACCCAGGCCTGCGCCCTTCATCCGGGCACTCGCCTAAATTTTGATTTCCTGTATTAATTCCTCAAAGGAAAGATTTCCTCTGCAGTTGTCACATCCAAAGTGAACACAGACACCCACAAGGAGCAGTGAGCTGCCACACACATTGGGGTACCCGGTGGGCAGTTGGGGATTAGGTGCCTTGGTCAAGGGCACTTCAGCCCTGGATGTGGAAAAAGGGGAGGAGCTGCTCACTCCCCCACCACACATGTTTCCTGCCTGTTCGGGAATCCAACCAATGACTGTTTCGTCTCAAAGCCGCTTCTCAAACCAATAGGCGACAACTGTCCCTGAATCTGATTCAATTATATTATTTCCCCTAAATATGATTACATTTGATTATATATTATGAAGTGCACTTTTGCACTCTATCTAAAACAATGTGAGGTTTCGTATTCAGCCCAGCAGGTATCAGTTTGAATAAATAAATAAAATAAAATCATAACTCAATTTACAACATATGAAAATGAGGCAAATTATACAAAAACAACCATAATATTGATAAACTACATGTATTGATCGAGGCAGTAGCTCGATCTGGATTCATATTTGCTAAAGAGCACAACAATGTGTTCATACTATATATGATATAGAGAGATTTCCTTTCAGCTTGTTTCCCTTTATCAGGGGTCGCCACAGCAAATGATTCACATGTTTGATTTGACTTAGGCTTTTACATCAGATGCCCTTCCTGACACAATTCTTTAACAAGGGACAGAAACATGCTGACGGCTTTGCAGCTCCTCTTTGCGAAAGTCAGCAATGGTTCTGTAACCCATATAAATACATGGTTACTAATTTTATTGGAAAAAAACCCCTAATTTCCAACGCTCCCTGAAAGCACTATAGTTTTCCTCGTCCCCTTGAACGCATCATAAGCACATGCTGCTTGCACCTAGCTAAGCACAGCAGAGCGTGCTGCAGAGCAGGACACACACAGAGCACTCGACAAGCTACACAAGTGAGTCAAACGATCCAAAATGTGTTTAAGTGAAGTTTTAACAAGTTTAACTAAGTTTATGTACTTTTCAGAGCCTTGTATGTGTTTTGTTTTCTCTCAATCAAACCGGGTGGAGTGTGTTTGTTTTCCTGGAAACTCCGGTGAGTCATTACAACATGAAGCTAGCTTAAAAACCTATGCTAACTTTACACATGGTGACTTTTAAAACTGTGTGCACTATTTTTTGTCTCTAAAAAGCTAAAACCAGTCGGAGTACACAACAAAGATTGTGCTGTGCACAAAACTAGCCTTACATTTTATTTTTCTAAATGCTTTTGTTGAAGCACTTTTGCTAATGCACTAAAGTAGTGCAGATAAGCACTTTTGTTTTGTATTACATTCCATTCAGTGCCTTTCATGCACTTTTGTCATTTCATTTATGTGTTATTTCATAGAAATAAGTTGTGAAAAACAATTAAGTTACAAACTTGAAATAATTTAATTTCATATGCCTTGAAAAAGGGTTAAATACATATTGTGGTTGTTGTTATGCTACATAACAATACATTTTGAATTCATGGAAGTAAAACCAGTGTTAAAACAGCAATGTAAAAGAATTTGAACATTTTGAGATCTCATTTTATTTAGAAACTACTGTTAAGAAATATTTTATTCATTGTGTCTGTACTGCATGTGCAGACTGGATTTTTAGTGGACCTGGATCTGATCTTGAAGCTGGTTTCGGACACGGATGGCGAGCTAAACCCAGTGAGAACTCTTGGCGGATCCAGAAGCAGTGTGGCCAGCTGTTCTGGATGCGAGAGTAGATCTACAGACCCAACCACTTCAAATCACAGGATCCCAGATAAGAACAAATAAAAACACCTTTATCCCAAACGGATCACAATCCTGGAAAAGACCTCCCGAATTCACACAAATCAAACCTTAAGGAATCGAACCTTAGAGACTCTAAGCCTATTTTATTTTTATTTTTATTTTGTAAAGAGCGTTCTCCAACATTGTTTGCACTGTTTCTTGTGCTATTGTAATAAATCTGCCGGCTGTTCAACTCTAAATCTCTATAATTCATTCTACTCCTCTAGAACCTAGCATATAATCTAGCACAGCTATATCAAGCTGGTGTTACATCAAAGTGGCGAGCCAGCCAGGAGGAGTTTTGGCTACATTTTGCCTCTAAATTAATAATTTGGCATACAGTTTGGCAGTTTTATGACAGTTTTTGTACAACTTTTCCCACAAAAGAAACATGGATATCATTGAACGTGAAGGTATCAAAGTACCAAATGCTGTATTAATTAGTGGTTTTTCTGGTACTGAGACTGATGAAGTTATTCAGTTTTTAGAAAAGTATGGTTCTATTACACGAACAGTGAAACTTACTAGTTCTGACCGACTTTAAAAATACAGCTGTAGTTGAGTTTGAGTATGGCACTGCTATTGAGTCAATTCAGGATGAACTACTATGTCAAAGAGCAACATCTGACCCAAAGGTTGTTCACAAAATTCAGCTCTTATCCCCACTTTATAGTGCTAAGTTAACAGCTGATCTGACCAAGTCTTTTCTCCTTGATTTAAAGGGAATTGCCAAAGCAAGCGGAATAGATTATGAGAAATTGTTGCTTGGTGAACTTAACAAACTTCAGGCCTCTGCTGCTGAAAGTGAAAGTATAGCTTCCACTGACGCTACTCCAGTAACTGAAACTTTAACAGGCGATTCTGTTGTGACACAAACAAATAGGGAAACTCTCATAACTACCTCAAACTCTGATATTCCCAGTTCTCCAATCAACAGCAGACCAACTCCTATTTTAAATCCTGAACACTTGAGCACCCCTGAAGTCCAGAGGGTGATTGTCGAGCACATTGTCAAAAGTGCCAAACTTATCCGAACTCTTCCAAGTTCAGGTCGTTCTCTGGAAAATTTCCGTGCCCTAATACGGAAGTAGATTATGACACTTGGCGCAGTCATGTTGAGTTTTATCTTGCCGACTCTTCTGTTCCTGAAAGACAGGTAGTAAGAGAAATTATTGAAAGTCTCTTACCACCAACCGCCAATATTGTCAAACATTTGGGCCCCTTGTCCAGCCCAAAAGACTTTCTGAGCTTGCTCGATTCTGCATACGGGAATGTAGATGATACTGATGAGCTATTTGCGAAATTTTTGAGCACAAACCAAAATGCCGGAGAAAAACCTTCAACATACTTGCACCGGCTCCAGACTACATTAAGCAAAGTTGCTAAAGGGGGAGGTGTTACAGTCAGTGATTTTGATCAACAGCTTTTAAAACAGTTCTGTAGGGGGTGCTGGGATGATAACCTAATTGCCAGCCTCCGTCTAGAACAAAAGAAATCCAGCCCACCTCCCTTTTCTGAACTTCTTTTGTTGCTGCGAACAGAGGAGGATAAACAAGCAGCTAAGTCCACTCGCATGAAGCAGCACTTAGGACTTTCAAAAGTAAAGGTACTGTCCAACCCTTTAAATGTTTATGCAGACACTGAGTTTCAAGATGCTGCTGCAGACAATTCTAGTAAAACGTCTACCAAGAAACTGCCGAAACAAAATGCTCAACTGCAAGAACAGTTAACTTCCTTAAAAGCGTCCATGGAAAAGACAGTTGAAAAGAAACCTCAGACAAAGTCCCCCAAAGTTGCAAAGAAACAACAGCGGAAAGAGACACAAACACAGAACTCACCGCCGAAAAGTGAAAGCTTTGGCAAAGGTAACAAAAAGCCTCGCCCATGGTTCTGCTTTAACTGTGGCGAGGATGGCCTAGCCCCCTCTTGTGACAGTGACCCAAACCCCAAAGCTGTTGAAGCTAAGCGCAAAGAGCTTAGGTCAAAACAAAAGGCTTGGGAGGACCAATGTAACACTGATTTAAACTAGTTCCTGTTTCAGTTGAGGGACAAACTGGAACTAGTAGCGACACAAGTCCCACTCAGAAACCCCAGCCAAAACAGTTGTGCAGCTAACGAGTAAACACCATTCTAGCTTTCCCAAGGGCTTAATAGGTAAGAAGTGCACTGCTAATATAAACATAGCTGGCGTTAGCTGCAATTCTCTATTAGATTCAGGGTCGCAAGTTACGACTATTTCACGCTCCTTTTACCAGAGACACCTGGTTGATTTTCCAATCCAGCCGATCAGTGACCTAGATGTTGAGGGTGCAAACGGTCAGGCGGTACCTTATCTAGGCTATGTAGAAGTTCCAGTTGGTTTTCCAAAAGAGTTTGTTGAGTCTGAGCCTCAAATTTCTACATTAGCTCTAATAGTACCTGATTTGCGCTCCAGCACAGACTTGCCAGTGTTAATTGGTACAAATGCCCTCGATGTTTTATATGAGGAACATTGTCGAGACACTCCCATTCTACCAGCTGTCTATGGCTATAGTCAGATTTTAAAAATCCTCGAGCACAGATACGAAACAAAGAGCACAGGGAAGCTTGGGCTAATGACACTGAGGGGCAACACATCTTATGTTATCCCAGCTCACGAGAAGGTCTGTCTTGAAAGCTACGCCCACTTAAGTTCGCCACTCACAGACCAATGGGCAGTAGTAGAGCAGCCAATGTCCTCAGCCCTTCCAGGTGGAATCTTTGTTGACTGCTGTCTAATCACAGTGCCAAGTCAAAGTCCTTACAAGCACCCTGTTTGGATAAGAAATGAAACCGATCATGACATTATGCTTCCTGGCAACTGTGTCCTTGCTGAACTGCATGTTGCAGACCAAGTTTTGGAAACTCAAAACCTGTCCAATACCAACTCGGCAGGTTGTTGTCGCTTGTCTGCAGACTCCTCATCACCGAAGGACCAGTTGACTTTTGATTTTGAAAATTCACCTCTGCCTGAGGAGTGGAAAAGTCGCATCACACAGAGTCTGAGTGCTTACAGTGATGTCTTCGCATGCCACGATCTTGACTTTGGCCATGCCACTAGAGTTAAGCATAAAATCAAGCTTAAAGACGAAACACCCATAAAACAGAGATCGAGGCCTATTCACCCAAATGACTACGAAGCTGTTAGGAAACACCTCAAAATGCTTCTCGATGCCGGGGTAATAAGACCATCAGAATCCCCTTTCTCGTCCCCCATCGTTGTAGTTAAGAAAAAGACGGGTGAGGTACGTCTCTGTGTGGACTACCGTAAGGTTAACGTACAAACGGTTAAAGACGCTTACGCGTTACCAAATCTTGAAGAGACCTTCTCCGCTCTATCTGGGTCAAACTGGTTCTCTGTCATGGACTTAAAGTCGGGCTACTTCCAGATAGAGATGGAGGAGGAAGATAAGGCCAAAACAGCGTTTGTATGCCCCCTAGGGTTTTATGAGTTCAATCGAATGCCTCAGGGAATCACAAATGCTCCCAGCACCTTTCAGAGGTTAATGGAGAGGTGCATGGGAGACATTAATCTTAAGGAGGTGCTCGTCTTCCTAGACGATTTGATTGTTTTCTCAGACTCCCTAGAGCAGGGGTCACCAACATTTTTGAAACTGAGAGCTACTTCACGGTTACTGAATCATACGAAGGGCTACCAGTTTGATACGCTCTTCTGAAATAACAAATTTGCTCAGTTTGCCTTTAGTTATACATTATTTATAATGATTAGTAATACTCACCTATGTAAAGACACTGATCATGTTAATGATTTCTAACAATGATTATCAAAAATGACAACAAGGTGGGAAACAGATATCAATATTCAACACTTTATCTCTATTAATCACAGTATTTGTTACATTTTCAGATGATCACTTACATCACTACATTTTAGCAAAAAATATCCCATTTGCACAAGCCACTGACATGCCCTGTTAACAAATCATGAACTATGTTGCAACATGTTTCAAAAGTTAACAATTATGTAATGTTAAACAAAATCAACTTACATATTTTTAAATATGTAATACATTTTTATTTCACATTTTGAACTAATGGCCAAGTCTGTGTTATGTTTAACAAAATTATAACTTTTAAATGTCATGAACACACTTTTAAATTGAACACAATTCTTCAATATTTTAATTCAACTTTGCCATGGCACTACCATGTTGCCACTGACTACATCTGGTATCCGTCCTTGGTTAGTGGGAAGACTGGCATTGCATGCTGTTCACCAGTGTGTTGTAATCTGGTGTGTAACTTGACACTGCAACTGTGAGTGAGTCTCTCAGATGTGCATCAGTGAGGCGTGTTCTGTGTTTGTTTTTGATGAAGTTCATGTCAGAAAATGCTGATTCACAGAGATAGGTTGAGCCAAACAGGCTGGCAACCTTCATGGCTGCTGTGCATACTCCACTGTACTTCTCTGTGTCAACAAGGCGCCAAAAGTTTGGTGCAGCCTGGTAGGCTTTGAGATGGAGATCATTTTGCAATGTTATAATTTCAATCTCCACCTGTCCAGCATCCAAGTTGAACGTTGCACTTAACTGCTCAGCAAAGCATGTTGTGTCCCCATTCATGAAAGGGTTGGAAATGAAGAACACACATGGTTCAAGCTGATGAAGGTCACAAAACCTATTCTCAAACTCTTGCCCAAGTCTGTTTATTACTTCAATGTACTTTTCTGCCACTTTTTCAAATGTCTCAGATGCAGAAGCATTGTCTTTCAGCACTGACTGCACAGAGGGAAAGTGCAGAACTTTTTCTCTGTAAATCTGCAGAGAATGCATTCATTTTGGCTTTAAATGCATTTAAAGCACTTATCATATCGACAACAGTCTTACCTTTGCCTTGCAGCTGGCAGTTCAGGAGGTTTAGTTTCCCAGTAATGTCCACCAAAAATGCAAGGTCAAGTGTCCACTCTGTGTCCTCTAGCAGTGAGACATCTTCGCCTTTGGACTGCATGAACTCTTTGATTTCACGCAAAAGAGACAAAAACGATGCAAAACTCGTCCTCTGCTGAGCCATCTGATTTCTGTGTGTAGCAGTAGGTCCCCATATTCTGCTGACATCTCCTCTAATAGTACCTTGAAAATCCTGTGCTGCTTTGCTTTGGAGCGGATGTTGTTTATGATTTTCACAACGGAGTCATCACGTGCCCAAAGCCGATCACTTTCGCACACAACGCCTGCTGGTGAATGATGCAATGGTAATGCAGAAATTTGGGGAAGTCTGGGTCACGTTTACAGTGAGCGATGAAACCTGTCTGTCGGCCGACCATAGCAGGAGCCCGTCTGTTGTCACCGCTACCAGCTTTTCCAATGGCACCTTTTTCTGCACGAAAAACTCCTTCACCGTGTTATAAATGTCAACTCCTCTCGTAGTTGTCTTTAAGGGCAGTAGTGTCAGGAGTTCTTCTTTTGTGGAGAAATCATTAAACACCATCCGGATATAAACCAATAACTGCGCTGTACTGCTGCTGTCCACGGACTCATCGCACTGGAGGCTAAACCACTTGCACTTCGCCAGATCCTGCTCCAACTGATCGACCAAGTTACTGGACATAGCTGATACTCGTCTTGCCATCGTAGATGCCCCCAGTTGGACGTCGGAAAGAGTGGAGATTAGGTCGCTTCCATTTTTCTCGTCTTTAAATACAGTGTTAGCAATTAATAACATCGCTTCTTTGACAACTTCTCCATCTGTAAATGCCTTTTTTTTCTTGATCAGAAAATGTGTAGCTCTAAACGAGGCTTCGGGTTGCTTTTGTGAGTTTTTGGCCGGCCCTCGTAAAAAGAGTCTGTTGCTTACCCAGAGCGGTCTTTAGCTCACGGGCTTTTTCTGCCCGTAGGGCGCTTGCAGGTGGATATTTATCATGGTAGCTTTTGTGACACGTATTGAAATGTCTCTCCACATTGTGCCGTTTTGCTGTCGCCACGGTCGTCCCGCAAATCAGACACACGCAGGTTTCTTTTACAGTCGTAAAAAAGAACTCCTCTTCCCATTCACTGTGAAAGAGATACGTTTTCTTTCTTTTTTTCTGCCATGTTTTTGGGGTACGAAAGTGCATACAGCGCCCGCTAGCTTACTCTCCACATCCCACAAGCTCTACTTTACTGCCCATAGGTAAATATTGTGCGCGTTAACCTTAAAGTATTTTTAAGATAGTATTTTTTAAATCTATATACATACAAGTGTGATTAAAAAAATAATAGCAACAGAACAAAATTAATTTTTAGACGCAGCTCTCTATGAGATGTGCTATTTTTGGAACAGGCCCGCGGGCGACTCATGTGGTCCTTGCGGGCGACCGGGTGCCCGCGGGCACCGTGTTGGTGACACCTGCCCTAGAGCAACACGAACAGAGGCTAAAGCATGTTTTGGACCGTCTTCGTGAATATGGCTTAAAGTTGTCCCCCCAGAAATGTCGCTTTTTTCAGACATCGGTTAAATATTTAGGCCATATTGTTTCAAGAAATGGCGTAGAAACAGATCCTGAAAAAGTAGCAGCCATTAAGACCTGGCCAGTGCCACAAAACTTGAAGCAGCTCAAGTCGTTTTTAGGGTTCACCGGCTACTATCGCCGATTTGTTAAAGATTATTCAAAGATAGTTCGGCCCTTAAACGACCTTACATGTGGCTACCCACCTTATAGAAAAGTCCAGAAACGAACCGACACTTCTAAGTATTTCAACCCTCGAGAACCTTTTGCCGAGAGGTGGACATCTGTCTGTCAGTCAGCCTTTGAATGCATTAAGGAGAAATTAACATCCTCTCCTGTATTGGGCTTTGCAGATCCAAAGCTCCAATATGTTCTGCATACCGACGCCAGCTCTACAGGCCTAGGTGCCGCTCTTTATCAAGAGCAAGGTGGTAAAATGCGCGTCATAGCCTATGCCAGTAGGGGGCTGACACCAAGCGAAACCAGATATCCAGCTCATAAGCTAGAATTTCTAGCTCTGAAATGGGCCATTGTAGAAAAGTTTCATGATTACCTTTATGGTAATGAATTCACAGTTGTAACGGATAATAATCCGCTTACATACATTCTGACCACTGCAAAGCTTGATGCAGCTAGCTTGCGGTGGTTAGCAGCGCTTATCCACCTTCAACTTCCAAATCAAATACAGAGTTGGAAAGGCTAACCAGGACGCAGATGGCCTGTCACGAAGGCCCCACCAAACACTAGCTGCGGATTATGTGACATTTGAAGAGGAGAACCGAATACAACAACTCACCTCACGTCTTCTCGGATCCCCTCCTCGATGTAGTGATTTATGTCCTGATACTATTGCAGCAGTATGTCACAAGCATTTTCTCAATGAGAAAACCAAAGATTCACCTCATGTCATTCTTGTTGAGTCCTAGGCTATGAATGCTGATGCAATTCCTGATGTATACAGTGATGCTGAAACATCTGGTCAAGTAACTGTTCCCTTGTTTTCTGCTCATGAGCTTAAAGAACAACAAAGATCTGACCCAAGCATCAATCGTGTCATTCAGTTACTTGAAGCTGGAGCACATGTTCCACGTGACAACAGAGAAACATTTGAAACAAAACTGATGCTCCGAGAATGGAAACGTCTTGAAATGAGGGATGACCTTTTGTTCAGGAGGCGACAGTGTGACCCAGATACAACTTACCAGCTTGTACTCCCTGTCTCACTTAGACCCACTGTTCTTAAGTTACTCCACGATGACATGGGTCATATGGGGTGGGAGAGGACTCATGAACTTGTGAGGGCAAGATTTTATTGGCCTAAGATGGGTCATGACATTGAGACCAAAATAAAGAACTGTGGTCGTTGTGTTTCGAAGAAAGTCCTTGCCTGAAAAGGCCGCGCCTTTAGTTAACATTAAAACCACGCGACCAATGGAATTGGTCTGCATGGACTTTCTTTCGATTGAGCCCGATAGTAAGAGTACCAAGGACGTGTTAGTCATCACAGATCATTTTACGAAATATGCGGTGGCCTTGCCCACTGCGTGATCAAAAGGCAACCACTGTGGCTAAAAATCTCTGGGAAAACTTTTTGGTTCACTACGGGTTCCCGAACGCCTCCATAGTGACCAGGGAGGGATTTTGAGTCACATGTGATTAAGGAACTGTGTGCTATTACTGGCATAAAAAGTGAGAACCAGTCCTTATCACCCGAGGGGTAACCCGTAGAGAGCGATTCAATCGCACCCTCCTTAGTATGTTAGGTACTCTGAAGGATGACCAAAAAGTTCATTGGCGTGATTTTGTCAAGCCTCTCACACACGCCTACAACTGTTCAAAGAGTGAGGTTACTGGGTTTAGTCCTTATGAGTTGATGTTTGGCCGTAAGCCTAAGCAACCAGTTGACCTTGCCTTTGGGTTGCCCGTTACAGGGGACTCACCTGCATCCCATTCTCAGTATGTGCGCAGTCTAAAGGCTAACTCGAAGAAAGTTACCAAATTGCCCTTGAAAACTCCAAAAAAGTTGCAGAGCGCAATGAGAGCAGATTTGATAAGAAAGTCAGAGAATCCACTCTTGAAGCAGGAGATAGAGTTTTAGTCAAAAATGTCCGCTTGCGCAATAAACATAAACTTGCCGACAAATGGGAACACATGGTGTACCGTGGTTGTCAAGAAAATGGAAACTGTTCCTGTGTATGTGGTTCGACCAGAGAGAGGTGATGGTCCAAGTAGAACTCTTCACCGAGACCTTTTACTTGCGTGTGGTGACCTCTCAGACATTGAGGATGAAGTTGAGACAAGACCAAAACCTCCACGTAGACGCAAAACTCGACAAAGTCCTTCTGAACCACAGGACACAGATCTGTCAGAATCAGAGGAGGAGTATGAACCCATGCCAGGACAACCTTCAATCGAAACAGAGACATTCATTAAGATTTATGACAATAATCAAGACCAATCAAATGTACAAAACCAGACAACAAACTCGGATATTTCAAAATGAACTACTCTCACTCAATAAGGATACCTCCTTGCACCCAACAGTTTCAGTCGAGACAGACACAGACGAGATGGCCAATGAACAGGAAAATCGGAATGAGGCCGAACTACTCAATGAGGAATCACATTCAGATGTCATGGAAGGAGGAGATGATGAAAACCAAATACAAGGAGGACCAGACGTTAATATTGTGGACACAGAGCATAGTGATGTGATTGACCAACAAACAGAACAGACAATTGAAACAACAAATGAAACTCCCAATGTGAGAAAATCTGAAAGATTAAAGCGAGCCCCAGGACGGTTTCATTACCCTCAATTGGGTCAACCTCTGATATCTTTTGCACAAAGGTTCTTGGATAACTTTAACCAAGCCCTAGAGTCATTTAGTAGCTATGAAAACCATCAGATCTATGATGTTGAAACAAACATTTAAGTACATGACGGGACTCATGCTTATTCAAGGGGGGAGGGTGTAACCCATATAAATACATGGTTACTAATTTTATTGGAAAAAAAACCCTAATTTCCAACGCTCCCTGAAAGCACTATAGTTTTCCTAGTCCCCTTGAACGCATCATAAGCACATGCTGCATGCACCTAGCTAAGCACAGCAGAGCGTGCTGCAGAGCAGGACACACACAGAGCACTCGACAAGCTACACAAGTGAGTCAAATGATCCAAAATGTTTTTCAGTGAACTTTTAACAAGTTTAACTAAGTTTATGTACTTTTCAGAGCCTTGTATGTGTTTTGTTTTCTCTCAATCAAACCTGGTGGAGTGTGTTTGTTTTCCTGGAAACTCCGGTGAGTCATTACAACATGTAGCTAGCTTAAAAACCTATGCTAACTTTACACATGGTGACTTTTAAAACTGTGTGCACTATTTTTTGTCTCTAAAAAGCTAAAACCAGTCGGAGTACACAACAAAGATTGTGCTGTGCACAAAATGAGCCTTACATTTGTTAGGATCCGTTGAATGTGGAAGAAGACGACGACTGGAGACTGGTTTTAAGTTGAATATGAGAAGCTTTATTGCGTCGTCTGCAGAGGACGGAGACCCAACAAACATGCATAAAAGACACGCTAGTTAAGGTCTGAGGTCTCCTCGCGGGGGTTGCTTTTAAGGGCTGCAGACCAGGTTCCTCCTTCCGGAATTTATGATTGGGTCTTTGATGCGTTATTATCTCAACAAGATGCAATAAATCTGGGGTGACCCCAGGCGCATCCCAGCCCCCATAAACCTTCACCTCCTGACCTCGGAGTTATTTACAACTAGAAACTATTTGGTCTGTTGAAGGTCACCCTGACAGTGAAGGTCTCGGTGTGGCACAGGTACCCATCATGCACTTTTACAACAGACATGAATGGCCCCCTTTAAGCATTCCATTTGATTATTCTCAACAAGCCTTTAAGTATAGCAAAACACAGAAATAAAGCACCATCCTACAGTTATATAAAACAGTATGTGCACCAGAGAACATGATATTGTGATACACTTTTACAATTCCCCCTTTTGATCTCCTTTAGGAGATCAACCAAGGAACCATTCATAACAAAAATAGAACAGCGGAGAAAACGTACACAAGCAAATAGAAAAGTTATATAAAAGGCAATTATGAAATTCATAAAGATCTAAGCAAATATGTATCTATAAAAACTAACTGCATGCAAAATTGCCCATAGTAAAATCTAATCAGAACTGGGCTCTAAGTGTGACTTCATCTACCAGAGACCCCGGCGAAAGGAGAGCTTCCGACTCGGCTCCCAACTGAGGAAATTGATATGGAGGGGGAGGAAGAGAGCCCGCTTTTTCCAGAGTGGATGAGATGCACCTAAGACATAGGGAACGAATACAGGGGATGCAGCAGCACCAACACAGGGCGAGGAGTCCGGCCACCGAGATGATGGATATCACAACTGAAATGATCAAACCTTTCTACTTACTGAAGTGTCTGTCCAGCCAATCAAGTATAACATTATCAACCCCTGAGTGTTCCTTCAGTTCGGTGGCCAGAGTCCGCAGCCTGTCCAAGGCCTTCATGACAGACCCGTCTGGCGCGGTGTTATTGGGTATGAAGGTGCAGCACTCTTCCCCAAACATGGAGCAAACGCTCCCATGGGCACTAAGTAAAAAATCTATAGCCATGCGGTTTGATATGTCATAAGTGAGTTGGCCCTGAGCTCGGCTGCCAGTCCTTCCATGGCATCCCTGGTAAGATTGGTCAAGCGTTGAACATTATAATGGATATAAATACACATCAGTGGACTCGAGGAGAGGCCCCATCTGGCTTTACCTTCCATATAGAAACTAGCAAGCTAAACCTTCAATATGACAGAGTAAATTCTTCACTGTATTCAAGGGAGGGTCATGCGCTACTCCTTAAAGAGCTTACGACCTTCAATACTCTGTCACACAACTCAAAGCAAAAGCACATTACAAGATAATTAAAAACAATATAATTGGAATAACACTCTTCAAAACTTGCGTTGGTAGCTTGGCACGCTACTTGTTGCGGGGGCGCGTTGTTCCTCCGCCTTGCCGTGAGGGTGAGGGTTAGACTACCTCACCCCCTTTTGCCACCCAGGGATTATTCTGCCCTGCGCTGTTGGTGGTCTTTTCTTCGTCACCGGCCGGTGATGAGGTTGCAGCTTCACACAGGTCCCTGTGTGTGTTGACGAGTGATCTGGCGGAAGCTTCTGCCGCTGCGCAATGGCTCCAGTGATACCAGGTGTCGCCCTTGCTGTCCAGCCGGACGGCGTACGAGGTGCGCTCTTTGATCTTGTAGGGTCCTGTCCACCTTGGCTCCGTCTACTTTCGCTTGAGGACTTTGAGGAGGACCCACTCTGTGTCTGGAGGGCCGCTGGCACACGCCTGGTACTGCTCCCTCACTTGATCTGGAAAAGGCTGCAACGAAACTTTGCAATTCACGATAGTATTGTTTATGGGTTAGGTTTTGTGGGTCAGTGTCCAGCGCTGTGTGTGGTCCAGGAAATAGTCTACCGGTCTGTAGTTCGTGTGGAGTCATGTGTGTGCTGTTGCGAGCAGTTGGATTACCTTGGCCGTGAAGGGGGTCCCTCTGTCCGAGTCTAGTCCCACCGGAATTCCATATCGCGAGATAATTTCTTGTGTCAATTTCTGAACCACCACTCTAGCATTCTCAATGCTGCATGGGAAAGCTTCCACCCAGCGTGAGAATGTATCAACCATTACCAATAGATATTTGTATGGTCTCTGTCTTGGCATGTTGGTATAATCAATTTGCCATTCTTGGAATGGTGTATTTGGTTGTGGCAGATGTTGATGCACTGCCAGCGGCTTAGAAGAATTATTCTGTGCGCATGTTAAGCATCTGTCTACCTCTTGGTCAGCAGATAAGATGTACGCGTGAGTAAGAGCAAACAATTCTGCAGCTTGAGCAGACGTAAAGGGGAGTGAATGAGATTCGATCACTATATCTGAAAGGCGGCAGACGGCATATCCACAGTGAAAGGTACCGTCGGTATGTTTAGAGCATGACCCGTCCACAAACAGGACCTCACCTGTAGGTAAAGGTGTAGAACACAAATCAGACCTAATGCTTGTAGCAACAACAATTTCTTGCAAACAGTCATGAGGGCAGGGCTCACAGTCATTTTGAGCATTAAGCAGACGCTGTAAGGCATGAGCCACGGTGTCAAGAGAAGAAGTAGATTTAATCGTGAGGTTATCAATGGCGCATAGAGTGACCTCGTGTCCTGACCTGCGCTGTTATGACCTGTGTTGTGTATTTAAATTTCGTAGGATCTGTTGGACCTGATGTTGTGAGTGTAAAATCAAAAGGTGCGACAAGACGATCCTCTCGGCGTCTAAAACCATTAACGCACAGGCAGCCACAGCACGAAGACACGCTGGTAAACCTTGAGCTACAGTGTCTAGTGTTTTTGAAAGGAAAGCACAGGGCCTCATCCCCCCGCCATGCTCCTGAGCCAACACCCCAGAGGCAGTTCCCCCTTGGTGAGCAACTTAAAGGTGGAATGACAGTTCATAGTTCGGCAGGCCCAGAGCTGGAGCCGAGCAGAGGGCCGTTTTGAGGGCTGCAAAGGCATTTGCATGTCCTCAGTCCATACGAGTGGTTGCTGGAGTGGGTCCGTGTGGTGGATTGCGGACCGGAGGCACTTGTCATAGAGAGCAGTCTGGGATCCACTGCCTGCAGTACTTGATCAACCCCAGGAAAGCAAGTAAGGCATGCTTGGTAGCTGGTCGCTGGGTGTCGATGATGATCTTGACGCGATCTTGGCTCAATTTCTTTGAGACCCGAGAGAGCTGAAGGACAGCGAGTGTGGCTTGAAAACAGATCACGGAGATTGATGCCGAAGTCATCTGCATAGGAGTGGACACAGGAACCATCAGGGGGAACAAAGCACCCTAGTGCGTCCCGTACAACGGTGGCAAACACCGCGGGAGAATCAATGAAACCCTGTGAGAGGCGTGTCCATGTGTACTGCTGCTGCCCATGTGTAAATGCAAACAGAGGCCGAGTGTCTGGTTCTACCGGGACGCTTCGCCTCATAAGAAATACAATCGACGCAGCCCACATCATTCTCATGTTCGACCCATAATGTCCTGGGCAGTTGATCCAGGGGCGAACACTGCTCTGCCACCTCACTCACTGCACATGCTGCGTTAACATTAAAAGGTAATTCACAGGAGGTTATTGCAATCAAAAAAGGGGACAGAGATTCTGACGTGGAGATGATCATGCTCGAACCATGAAAAGAAATTTGTAAACCGAGGAGACTCATAAGATCATGACCGGGTAAATTAAACGGACATTCCTGCATATACACAAAAATAAGTGATTTATAATGCATCGAGAGAGGGGTCGTCGGGACAACGCAGAGGGAGTGGGGGTGTAAGCTGTGACGAGAAAGTAACCCAATCAATACCCACAAAGCTAGTTGACCGAGAGGAGAGAGCACCTGAGTATTCCCTCCCAAATCATTCTATGGGCCGAAGTCAAATATCTGGCATTAAATGTCCCTCGGCGGGGATAGCTTGGAATCTGAGGGAGCCCTTCAGTCCATCCAGCTGCATTACTCTTTCTTGTGCTGCACCATGCAGACCATTTTTCCGGTGTATTGCAAATGTTTGGCCCCCTGTTGGCCTGTCATCCACTTGTAATCGGAATGCTTTCTTTTTCTGTATTATTTTTACAGTACCGCCTAATAGCTCCCTGTAATTCTATTAATTTTATTACCTTTAACTGTCCGTTGAATCCATACTTACTAACCCATAAATCTAAATATTTATTTCTATCAGGTGCCTGTTTTTCTACTGCTTTCCAATCTCCACATTCTAATTCATCTCTAGGTTTACTGTTTTTACCCCCCATTTTAACCCAATTTGGACCAGTGGTTTGTTGCACCTAGGTGTCCTCACACTGGTTTATCTTTTCCTATGGGACAACGATTAATTATTTCTGTGGTAACCCTCAAGCTTCTACCTTTTCAGGCGGAGGGTTCTTGCCTCTGCATCAACAAAAACTCATATTGATCCCACAGTTGTTTATATGAGGAGGTTAATCAAGGATTACATCCTCCATTCACACACGTTCATTCATCCACGGCCGTTCAGTCTATAGACAGGGGAGTCCGTCCCTCCCTTCTTTCCCTAATAAACCGAGCTCATTCACTTTTTTTTTTTTCTCTTCCCACGGAATTTAACTGTCTCTTTACTTTTTTTAATTACACATGTCATATTGATTTCCTAGAGGGAAGGGGTGCATGTAAATCAGCATCATGACCATCATTGTTCTATGCTTATCTTCTTTGTATAGTTTAGAATGTTCATTTCAGCTCTCTATCCAGCTGCAGTTAGGGAGTCGTCCTGTTGTTGTGTGAGAACTTCAAGGTTGTTGCCACTTGGCTGCCTCCCATGGAGATAGAGATGTTTCTGCAAAATACCTCAACAAGCAGTTTCCAACATTTATACTTATCGAGTAACAAAACAGGTTAGAGCTGTGATAATTCATACAATTATTCCAACATTCTCCTCCTGTTTATCACAGCTCAAACAAAAGATATCATTTACTAACACTTCAAACAGATTTTAGATTCGTAAATTCATTAATTTCATTCAGAACTGTTTACACTCCGACAGAAATGTCATCTTTCTTAGTAGCATTCAGGCTCTTATAACCCAGGACAGTGACGATGAGTTGAATCAAGAACAACAACAACCACAGAGTGTAAAAAAGCTGCAAAAACTACACAGATTTTACTACAGATGATACGAGGGGACTATATTTTCCGAACACACTGAACCATGAATCCCATATGGATATATCTACCCCCGAACGTTCTTTCATCTTTTTATTAAGAGATTTTAGGTCTTCTATTGCCAGTGTTAAACTTCCATCTGATGCAGTGTTGTTTGGAATAAAAGTACAACATTGTTCCCCGAACATTGCGCATACACCTCCTTTCTCTGATAGTAACATGTCCAGTGCAGTGGATTTTGGAAAGCCATCAGTGACGTTGCTGCTAATTGACTATGTGCTGCTTTAAAACCTGTCTGTGTCCAATTGTCTAGTTTTTGAACATTATAGTGGATGTAATTTATTCTATCCGCACTTCTATTACTAACGCTGCCTCCCCTTCTCGGTGGACGGTCAGTATGTGTGCATGATCGGGGTGTGTCTGCAATCGGCGGGGATGGTGCGCGCGGGCGCTCGCAAGTCTCGCCGCCCTCAGTTCGTAGAGACCCCGAGGTGATATACAGAGTGTGATCTACACTGTTAACGCTGGGTGTCGGGGGTGCGTATGGTGGAGGGCGTGTAGGTGCAGTGTCAGGTGCTGTTACCGCTCCTTTTGACTTTCGGGTTCGTCTCCTTCAACTGGAAATGGTGAAGATGCGTGACACTCTGCCAGCAGACCGCGAGATCCATCCACCCCTGCTGTGCGTTCTCCATTTCCTCCACCTTCTTTTCAGCTTGGGTCTAGACATTAGATTCGCCTTCTCTCCCTGCTCTCTCGCTTCTCTGACTTTTTCTGAATATTCTTTACCTTTTTCCCATGACCAGGATCCTAAGTGGCCACTGTCCCCAACTGTTTGTTTTTAGATGTCACCAGTTCATGCATCTTTCGTCTGGCTTCATCTACAACTTTATTTTTCTGTTTCAGTGTGCTCTTCAGCTCCACTGATCTCAAGGTGTTCTCAATCTGTGCATATAATGGCTTCAGGGGTTCATCACCGAGCCCCCGTTCCTTTATCAAATTCACCCTCCATTTATCTGAACTCAGAGGCCAGAGAGCGCGGGTACACCCGTTCACTCTCCCGGATCGGGACTGTTTAGACGGTCACAGCCAGTCAGTCCGTCAGCGCTAGGCTGAGCGAATGACCCAATTAACCACGGCAGGCGGCTTGTGTTGTCACCGTTAGGTTTCCACCGCACAGACAGATTATGTTAACACCGCCAGGTTTCCTCTGTCTGTTTCTCTGCCCGGTTAAGACACTGTCAAACGTTAGTGTCCCTCTCGACACCTCTGAGTTTTATTCTTCCCACTTCCCACTTTCCCTCACACACAACACACGTTGCAACACAATACATACATGAAATAGAAAACAATACGATTAACGTCACGCACGTGGCCACACAACACACACACACACACATAAAACAGAAAACAATACAATTAATATCACACTCTACTAATCTCTTTAATGCTTCCAATATCTCCCGTATTGGGGGCCTTTCACCCATTTACCAATGCTTTCAACGGCTAGTCCGTTGAGGGCCTTTCACCCAATTATTAATGCTTCCAATACCTCAGCGTATTGGGGGCCTTTCACCCGCATAGACGCATGCTTTCAACGGCTAATCCGTTGAGGGCCTTTCACCCGACTACGACGTACAGTTATATAGCACTGACGTGGTACTTTGGGGTGCCTCAACCCCCGGGACTCCAACCCAGCCATTACCACGGCCCCTCGTCAGAGACCGGGAGGGCACGCCACCTCCAAGGCGCGTCTATGTTCACTCTTAAACCTCTTTACCTTTTATTCCATTTCCTTTACCTTTAACCTTAAAATTAGGTTCTCGTACAACTCTTTTTATCCTTTTCCTTCAAACTTCCGGAGAGGACACGGTTTTTAGTTTAGTCAATATGCAGAGTTCGATTTAAACAGGTTCTGCTTACCTGTTAGTGATTGCCGGCCTGTGTCCTTCTCCTTGGTTCACGAGGAAAAAGTTTGGGTCGAATTTCCTCAACTCGCGTTCCTCTACCACATCCCGGACGAGCCCCAAAAACTGTTGAGTCCGTTGAATGTGGAAGAAGACGACTGGAGACTGGTTTTGAGTTGAATATGAGAAGCTTTATTGCGTCGTCTGCAGAGGACGGAGACCCAACAAACATGCATAAAAGACACGCTAGTTAAGGTCTGAGGTCTCCCTCGCGGGGGTTGCATTTAAGGGCTGCAGACCAGGTTCCTCCTTCCGGAATTTATGATTGGGTCTTTGATGCGTTATTATCTCAACAAGATGCAATAAATCTGGGGTGACCCCAGGCGCATCCCAGCCCCCATAAACCTTCACCTCCTGACCTCGGAGTTATTTACAACTAGAAACTATTTGGTCTGTTGAAGGTCACCCTGACAGTGAAGGTCTCGGTGTGGCACAGGTACCCATCATGCACTTTTACAACAGACATGAATGGCCCCCTTTAAGCATTCCATTTGATTATTCTCAACAAGCCTTTAAGTATAGCAAAACACAGAAATAAAGCACCATCCTACAGTTATATAAAACAGTATGTGCACCAGAGAACATGATATTGTGATACACTTTTACACATTTTATTTTTCTAAATGCTTTTGTTGAAGCACTTTTGCTAATGCACTAAAGTAGTGCAGATAAGCACTTTTGTTTTGTATTACATTCCATTCAGTGCCTTTCATGCACTTTTGTCATTTCATTTATGTGTTATTTCATAGAAATAAGTTGTTAAAAACAATTAAGTTACAAACTTGAAATAATTTAATTTCATATGCCTTGAAAAAAGGGTTAAATAAATATTGTGGTTGTTGTTATGCTACACAGCAATACATTTTGAATTCATGGAAGTAAAACCAGTGTTAAAACAGCAATGTAAAAGAATTTGAACATTTTGAGATCTCATTTTATTTCGAAACTACTGTTAAGAAATATTTTATTCATTGTGTCTGTACTGCATGTGCAGACTGGATTTTTAGTGGACCTGGATCTGATCTTGAAGCTGGTTTCGGACACGGATGGCGAGCTAAACCCAGTGAGAACTCTTGGCGGATCCAGAAGCAGTGTGGCCAGCTGTTCTGGATGCGAGAGTAGATCTACAGACCCAACCACTTCAAATCACAGGATCCCAGATAAGAACAAATAAAAACACCTTTATCCCAAACGGATCACAATCCTGGAAAAGACCTCCCGAATTCACACAAATCAAACCTTAAGGAATCGAACCTTAGAGACTCTAAGCCTATTTTATTTTTATTTTTATTTTGTAAAGAGCGTTCTCCAACATTGTTTGCACTGTTTCTTGTGCTATTGTAATAAATCTGCCGGCTGTTCAACTCTAAATCTCTATAATTCATTCTACTCCTCTAGAACCTAGCATATAATCTAGCACAGCTATATCAAGCTGGTGTTACAGTTCTTTACATGGCACTCACCAGAGACAGTGAGAGACATGGCTCACCTTGATAACCCAGTTAACTCCACTTGGGCAGTGACAACCTTGTGGGGACTCGAACCCCCAACTTTAGGATCAGCAATCCAGCACCCTATACCACTGGACCACCACTGCCACACACACACACGAGAGGGATTATGTCTCTTGGCTTGTCTGGGAAACCCTCTGTGTCCTCTCGGAAGAGCTGGAGGAAGTGGCTTGGAGAGAGATGTCTCGACCTCGCTGCTTAGGCTGCAGCCCCTGCGATTCGACTCCGGATTAAGCCGGAAAAGATGAAGATGAAGATAAAAAATTATAGAATAAATATGGGGGCAGTACGTTTGCCCATTTGTTTGCGATTGTTTGCTTTGGGCATCTCTCTGTGGAGTTTCTATGTTCTCTTTGGGCTTGTGGAGGTTTCCTCTGGGTAAATCAGTTTTCTCCAACAGTCAGAAGACATGTGCATCAGGCTAATTGACTGCTGCAAATTTCCCCAAAGGTGTGAATGTTTGTGTGTGTTGCCCTGTGATGTTCTGGGAAACGGTTCTGTTTGTGCCCCAATTTTACCAAGCGGTACATTTAAATTTATGGTATTTGGCAGACCCCCTGAACCAGTGCGATTTGCATTGATCATTTTAATACAACTAAACAACTGAAGGTGAAAGGCCTTGCTCAAGGAGCCAACAGTGATAGTTTGGTGATACTGGAGCTTGACCCGCCAGCCTTCTGATCAGTAATCCAGAGCCCGAACCACTGAGAGATCACTGCTCCAGCCTTCCCTGTCACACAAGCCAAATTTGCATTTCAGCAAATGATTGATCCAAAAATAAATAAATAAATAAATAAATAAAAAATCCACCTTAATGATTATTTAAGATTAGATTATGAAAGCAAATAAGAAATCTTTCTGGCTTTAAAACAGGAGGACTCTGAAGGGTTAATGTTTAATCACTAACGTTATTGCGATAATGACGTTTGTGTCACAAGGCCAACTTTTATTCCTTTTATTTCTGCATTTCCTTACAGTGGAAAACAGAATATGGCGTAGATTCACTATCTGTAAAGTATCATCCACCAAAGTGTATTTAGAAGATCTGAAAGACATTGTTTAATTTTTCCACATTCATGTCTTTATTTACATCATGACCCTCATAAAAAACAGCGATATAAATATAAAAAAGAAATTCAAATTCATCACGTCACAAAAATAAACACTTGTGCTACAATTATACATCAGAAAGATATGGTAACATGAAGAAAACCTGCCACGATGGACAACAATCAGAGTACTGTAATTGCGATTGTAATGAATATTACAGTCATTAAATTCACAAAATACGAGAAAGATGCGATTTTAAAAACAGCAGGAAACGTAGCACATTATTTGAGAATAAAATCTTGAGAGGGACAGTGTAGGTCATGGCAACATTTTCTTGCTTCATCCGAAAGTCAATAAGACCAGATAAACTATCTCAGCTTTGTCTATCTTCATCATCATGGTGTCCTGAAAGGGTGCGAACTCCTAAAAGGTGATGGAGTCCTCAGAGGTGACGGAGCCTGAAAGGCGACCGGACCGACTCCTGAGACGGGTGACAGACTCCTGAAAGGGGATGGGGTCCTCAAAGGTGACCGACTCCTGAAAGGGGATGGGGTCCTCAAAGGGAACAGGCTCCTGGAAGGAGATGGGGTCCTCAATGGGGACAGGCCCCTGAAAGGGGATAGGCCCCTGAAAGGGGATAGGGTCCTCAAAGGGGACCGACTCCTGAAAGGTGATGGGGTCCTCAAAGGGAATAGACTCCTGGAAGGAGATGGGGTCCTTAAAGGGGACAGACTCTTGAAAGGGGGTGTGGTCCTCAAAGAATATGGAATCCTCAGACGCAAAGGGGGCCTCAAAGGTGACCGACTCCTGAAAGGGGATGGGGTCTTCAAAGGGGATGGGATCCTCAGACGTGACGGGGGCCTGACAGGCGACAGACTTCTGAAAGGGGATGGGGTCCTCAAAGGGGACAGATTTCTAAAAGGGGATGGGGTCCTCAAAGGTGACCGACTCCTAAAAGGGGATGGGGTCCTCAAAGGTGACCGACTCCTGAAAGGGGATGGGGTCCTCAAAGGCTTCTGACTCCTGAAAGTGGATCTGGTCTTCAAAGGCGGCTGTTCCTTGAAAGGGGATGGGGTTCTCAAAGGGGACAGACTCCTCGACGGTAACGGGTTCCATAGAGGGGATGGGGTTGAAACGGAGGACAGGTTCCTGAAAGGGGATGGGGTCCCTGAACGGAACGGGTTCCCAAAGACAGTCTCCCATTCATCCCCAGCATCTTGTTCAGCCTCCTGTTGATCAGTCTCGCCATCTTCAAGCTCATAGTCTTCCTCTTCATGAGCTGAAACGAGAAAAAATATGCTAAAATCACTCAGTACTGAATTTCTGTGGCTGTAGCGCCACAATGAGTTATTAAACAAACATTGTAAAAGATATTGTTCATGTATATATTGATAATTCAAATCCGCAGGAATGAGCAGAAAAAACACATCAGCACAATCTTCTACATAGTTGTGTTCCACATTTACACTCGCAGATCTATACTGCACCGTGCACTTTTGCCACCTGAGGTCCATGTCGTGTGAGTGGAGTGAAATCTCACTGTCATGCCCAGGTCTGGTTCACCTCGATGAAATCAGTGAGATGAACTCTGTGCACAACGTGATCACTGACTGTCCCCGAGCACAGAACTCAAACGCCAATGACGTGCACACTCAGTCACTCTTACTATTAATGTGGTGGGGAATGGAGGACAGAGCCTTGGTCAGCCAACGGTGGGATGAGGCAGCGTACACCCTGAACAGCTCACCAGACAACAGCAGTGCCAAAACACACTCAACCATTCGCACTCACCCTCTCACCGAGGGGCAATTTGGAACAGCCAATTAGGCTAATGTGACTGTTTCTGGACCGTGCTAGAAAACCCAAATACTCAGAGTTAACCCACCCGAGTGAAGGGGGAACGGATAAGGTCCGCAATGAAACATCTGAGCTCAGGATTCGAATCCATGACCTACTTGCTGTGAGATGGACATAATACTAGTCCTTCTCAAAAAATTAGCATATTGTGATAAAGTTCATTATTTTCTGTAATGTACTGATAAAAATTAAACTTTCATATATTTTAGATTCATTGCACACCAACTGAAATATTTCAGGTCTTTTATTGTTTTAATTCTGATGATTTTGGCATACAGCTCATGAAAACCCAACATTCCTATCTCAAAAAATTAGCATATCATGTTCAGGTAGTCTAAACGAGCTATTAACCTAATCATCTGAATCAACCAATTAACTCTAAACACCTGCAAAAGATTCCTGAGGCTTTTAAAAACTCCCAGCCTGGTTCATTACTCAAAACCGCAATCATGGGTAAGACTGCCGACCTGACTGCTGTCCAGAAGGCCATCATTGACACCCTCAAGCAAGAGGGTAAGACACAGAAAGAAATCTCTGAGCGAATAGGCTGTTCCCAGAGTGCCGTATCAAGCCACCTCGGTGGGACGTCTGTGGGAAGGAAAAAGTGAAAGAAGGGCCGATGACAGACCTTGGGGGACCTGTGAGAAACAGCGGCAGAAGCGGCTGACCTGGGCTACAGAGAAGCAGCACTGGACTGTTGCTCAGTGGTCCAAAGTACTTTTTTCGGATGAAAGCAAATTTTGCATGTCATTCGGAAATCAAGGTGCCAGAGTCTGGAGGAAGACTGGGGACAAGGAAATGCCAAAATGCCTGAAGTCCAGTGTGAAGTACCCACAGTCAGTGATGGTCTGGGGTGCCATGTCAGCTGCTGGTGTTGGTCCACTGTATTTTATCAAGGGCGGGGTCAATGCAGCGAGCTATCAGGAGATTTTGGAGCACTTCATGCTTCCATCTGCTGAAAAGCTTTATGCTAAATGGTTTACTGACCATGGTATTACTGGGCTCAATTGGCCTGCCAACTCTCCTGACCTGAAGCCCATAGAGAATCTGTGGGATATTGTGAAGAGAAAGTTGAGACACCAGACCCAACACTGTGGATGAGCTTAAGGCCGCTATCGAAGCATCCTGGGCCTCCGTAACACCTCAGCAGTGCCACAGGCTGATTGGCTCCATGCCACGCCCGCATTGAAGCAGTCATTTCTGCAAAAGGATTCCCGACCAAGTATTGAGTGCACAACTGAACATAATTATTTGAAGGTTGACTTTTTTTTGTATTAAAAACACTTTTGGATGAAATATGCTAATTTTTTGAGATAGGAATGTTGGGTTTTCATGAGCTGTATGCCAAAATCATCAGTATTAAAACAATAAAAGACCTGAAATATTTCAGTTGGTGTGCAATGAATCTAAAATATATGAAAGTTTAATTTTTATACGTACATTACAGAAAATAATGAACTTCATCACAATATGCTAATTTTTTGAGAAGGACTAGTAAACCTTGCACCACCAACCCACCCCTAATTTTCTTACTGAACCAAACAAGTTCATTAATTTGGGGCATTCGAAATGTCCACGCACCGACTACGCCCTGTGATGGCTTGGCGAGGTGTCCAGGGTTTACCCTGCCCTCACCCAGAGTCGGATGAGATTTTTAGAATTTATTTATTAATTTATTTTGATTATGATTTTGATTTGAATTAGGGGCCTTTCTCAAGGGCACTTCAGCCATGAATGTTAATGAAGGGAAGATGCAGCTCCCACTTCCACACATTTTTTTCTGCCGGTTTGGGAATCAAACAACCGACCTTTCAGTCCTAAAGCCATCTCTTCATCCATTTGGCTACAGCTGGCCCACAGCCACAGGTGGGTGCCATTCACCCCGCGACCACAATTAAAATGAACAGGTTATGAACATGAATGAATGAACTCTTACCAACTACCACGTTCACTTATTTACAGAACCACTTAATCCTACTCGGGTCGTGGAGAGGCTGAAGCCTATCTCAGCCATCACTGGATGAAGGTTACACCCCGAACAGCTTGCCGGGCCATTTGCAGGCCAACGCGCCCACACAAGCATTCAGACTTACACTCACATCTCAGTGAAATCTGGAATAGCCAATGAGCCTCATGTCATTTGACTCTGAAAAGAAACCTGAGTACACGGAGGAAACCCACACAAGCACAAGCAGAACCTGCAAACTCCATACAGAATCACTCTCTCTCCGAACCCAGCGCCGAACCCGGACGCAGCCTATAACCAGTGCAGGAGATTTCAGGCTACGGCCTCGAGCATATCTTGTTCGTTGTATAATGACTGTTTGTTAATAGGAGTCCACTGTGTTTGTCCTCTGCCTTGCATGGTGACCCACCCAAAAGAACCCGCGCGCTCTCGGGTCACTGATCCAAAGTGGTGCATCTGCAGTTTCCAAAACTATCAGCAGCTGTCTGTCCTGCTTAATTCTGTTTCGTGTTGAACATTGTGAATTTTTTTATTTTTCATTTCTTAAAGCCCTCAGAGAAAATTCTGTAAACTCACTGTTCAGAAGCTCGTCGGTTCCACCACATCCAGGATCTCCTGCAGAGGGGTTTCAGCAGGTCTCACCGGGCGGTGATGCAGGGGCCGTTTCCTGAGGCGCTGGAGAAGTAAGTCCGAGGGCTGTTGGAGGAATGTGATCCAGGGATGAAGGAATTCATTCCTGAGGGGCCACAGGAAAAAATCCTGCAGGTGGATGCACAACTCCGCCAGGATGACGAACAAATCCCACAACCTGGTGAAGAAATCCAACAGGCTGAGGAAGAACTTCTATCAACTGAGGATGAAACCCCTGGTGCCGAGGAAGAACTTCTATCAGCTGAGGATGAACCGCCTGGTGCCGAGGAAGAACTTCCATATCCTGGGGATGAAACCTCTGATGTTGAGGATGAAACCTCTGATGCTGAGGATAAAACCCTTGATGCAGATGAATAAATTGCACAGACGATGCTGGAAGAAATTCCCATGGTTTTTTGAAAGGTTGCATTGTGAAACTGGAAGTGTTCGATCCGTGTAATCCTGATCATGCGAAGTTTTAGAACTGAATGTTTTCAACGTACATTCAAAATTTAAACATAAACCACTCTCAGCCTGGTTGCCATGGGGATGACGTCGCGGTGATGCGCCTGCGTACGAAAACAAGCGGTGGGCTCTTCATCATCACATATTTTTTTCATCATTGAGTTTGGTTTGATCATCTCCGTTAATAATAAAATATTTAATTTCATTCCATTTTACACAAAAGACACAATATAATATAATGTACTAAAATATAATATATATGGTATGATATAATATAATATATCATATAATGACATGTGATATATTTTGGGCTGCTCTTCGTCAACATTTCACAGAATGGATGTATAAAGTTTAAAATCTGATTGTTGATGTGTGTGTTTTGTGGTAATAAGGTCATCTGATGTGCAGGTGGATGGATCGAGCTAAGCTAGCGTTAGCATGTTAGCATGTTCGGGGACATTGTAGGACTGAACTCGGATTTTCAGCCTCGACAAACACCTCGACACTCAAACACAACATCAACATGTATTTTAAGAAGAGTTTATTAAAGGTACTTTGGGGAAATTTTGAAGTAAACATCAACCTGAGCGTTTGATAAAATACAGCACTGAGAGTGAAAGTCCATTCGCTGTGGGCCTTATTGAAGGGCAGCATTACAAACCCAGGCCTGCGCCCTTCATCCGGGCACACATACACACACACACACACACATACATACACACACACACATACATACACGCATACACATACATACACACACACACACACACACCCACCCGATGCTATGACGAATGTACTCTGAACCAAGGACACCTGATTCTGTATCTTGTCTGCTTTTTGCACGAACACATACTGTATAAAAAGTTTGTGCTCAGAAACACCCTCTGAGCTTCTGATGAATAAACCAGACTGATTTCACTCGTGTGGTTCGTTGTCTGTTGCTCCCGGAGCGCTCTAAGACGTTGAGATACAGGAATCCAGATCGTGCAGGTTTACATAAGAGCTTCTACAGAGAGAGTTCTTACAATTTGGTGACCCCGACGTGATACTCCTGATCAGGTAAGACAAGATTTGTTTGACTACCTGGTTAGCAGTATCTGAGCCGTCTGTTATCCCCTTTTCATAAGGGACGGTTATCCTCAGTTGCTATAACTGGGACGGTTTATCCTCAGTTGCTATAACTGGGAAGAGCGCTATACAAAAGGTGCACGTGTATTCCTGTATGCCAACGTATTTTTTGTTTTTGTTAGAAGATAGACAATGGGAAATTCCTACCCAAAGCCTAAGGTCCGGGAAACTCCGAAGGAGTGGATGAATAGATGTGGTCTAGCTTATTATACTGAGCCATGGCTCAGCAATTTGGCGGGATGGACTGAGGGACTCGACCAAGTACCAAACTTTCCTCGAAATGGGACTTTTGATGCAGGATTTCTGACATCCGCGCATCGCATGATTTATGATGGATTGGGCAACCCTTCATGGGATTACGAATACATGAAAGAGGCATATGTTAAATGGTATGGAATGCGTTCGTACTGGCTATCGTTAAAAGAACTGTTCGAGCCAAAAAGGGTGACTCAGAGTGTCCCCAAACCTAAATTAATGAGTAAAGAAAAGGGCAAAGCGGCTGTCAACTCCAGTTCATGGCGGCCCGGTTGAACCTTCCGTAAACATTCAATCGGAACCCCACCATACCCGAACGGTCCCGGGAAACTCATTTGAAGCCATCCGGCGCTGAACAGGTGGAGGTCCCCTCCATCTACCCCAATCTGCTTACAGTGAGGGAAGAACAGTCTTCCCCAGAGCGAGGCTAAACCAAAAAGAAAAAATAAGCCCAAGCCGACGCTCGCTCCTCCTCCTCCTCCACCAGTAAGTGAGGAGGACTCCGACGACACAGATGAAGATTTAAATTGGGAGAATCCTGCCGAAAATGGCCCCGACGCTGGGTCTCAGCCCGATCCCCTCCGTCGCTGAAGCCACCTAAACCTAGGGCAGAGGAGAATGTAGCTTGTATATGGCAGAAACGTGGAAGAGGTATTGTGGTGGAGCCACCATCCGTGGCTGCGCTTAAGGACATTATCTCCATGCTTCCCGGTTTGGACACACCCCTGGCGGACGTGGATATGCTTATTCGATCTACCAGATATTGTCAGCTAACGGGAGGGGATTATCGCTTCATTCTACAACACACCTTGAAAGAAGCATATAATGAGGCAGTGGTCCTTCAGAATGTTCCCTGTCTGGCTCCTGAAAACGATGCTGTAACTAATGTAAAGATGGAGGAAGAGGGGGAAGTCGCGGGTCGTCGTACCACCCCCTCACGGTCCCCCCTCTTCTGGCGGGACAATCCCGAGGGAGTGACCCTGCTGCGCGCGCAACTAGCGGCTTATCTAGTTTCCTGACGGGAGGGGGCTTGTGATCTTTCACACGTGACCAATTGCAAACAGAAGCGAGGCGAATTAACCTCTGTATTTTGGAATCGTTTTACTGAAACGTGGCGTCATGTGGGAGGATTTCCTCTTGATACCGAAGCGGCAAACTCTATGTTCGTGTCCAGTTTTTAAGTAATTGTCTCCAAGAAGTCCAGAGCGCACTTAAACCGTGAGATTTCACAGATCGTCAACGCCTCATCGTTAGAACTGCCGGAGAAAGGGTTCGTATGCTAGAATCAGATGGACTATTGAATGTAAAGAATAAGGTTCTGTTGGCGGTGGCCCCCGCAGCCCCCTCGCGATAAGGATAGGAGAAGGGATTTATACAGAAAGACAGGAAATTGTCATTACTGTGGAAAGGAAGGACACTGGAAGAAGGAATGTAGAAAGAGACAGAGAGATGAGGAGAATTCCGCAGCACGCCGTAATGCTGGCTCTAGTTCGCCACCACCCTCGGATCCCACTGAAGTGACGACAACACGCCCATATTCGCGAGGACGTGATTAGGGCTGCCCGCGGAGTAGGGACCCTGAGACCTGTAACTTAATGCATCTAGTGTTTAATTCACCCTGCAATGAGAATCTGCCGCTCCTTCCTATTGTTCTAGAAGGGGTGGAATATCTTTTCGTTATCGACAGCGGGGCGACCCTATCTTCTTTAGGAAGGGACTATCAGGGTGCTGTATCTTCCAGGTCTATTAGCTCTGTGGGAATAGATGGGGTTCCCTTCTCCTCCCCATATACGCCACCCCTTCTCCTACATTTTCCTGATGATCACACGCTTGATAAATTACAGATATCCTATTCTTTTGTACATATGTCCGAATGCCCCTTTAATTTGTTAGGCTGTGACCTCATGAGTGTTCTGGGGTTCCAAATCTCTTTCCAAGGTTCGAGCATGACCATCCAAACGTGCGACACCTCCTCCGTTTCTCTGTTATCATTGCAAGCGCAGCCCTTGCCTTTTAATGTTAATTCGGCGTGCGTGGCGAGTTCCACCTCACCCCCTGTACTCGACACACTGCCCACCAATCTTTGGGCCGAGCATAAGAATGACGTGGGTTGTGTGGACTGCGTCCCATATGAAGCTACCGTGAAGCACATTTCGCCCGTGTACATCCGACAATACCCCTTGTCGCCTCAAAAAATGTTGGGTATCGACACTATTTTGGCCGCTCTTTTGGAACAGGGTATCATCGTGCCGTGCACAAGCCCTTATAACACGCCTGTGAACCCGGTTCCCAAGCCAGACGGTTCCTGGCGTCTGACACAAGACCTCAGAAAAATTAACGAGCTCATCGTTCCAGTTTCACCGGTTGTTCCGGATGTGCCCTCTATTATGGCTTCTATTCCTTGCGATCACACTCATTTTTCCGTAATCGACCTGTGCTCGGCGTTTTTTAGTATCCCTGTTGAGCCAAGCACACAACCTCTCTTCGCTTTCACACACCGGCAGCGACAGTACACGTGGACTAGATTACCTCAAGGATTTATTGACTCTCCGGCCGTGGTTTCGGCTGCAGTTAGGGACGCGTTGGGTTCTTTGGACGCCCCCGCTGGTTCCCGCGCACACTCTTATGCTGATGACCTCCTGGTGTCCGGCCTAACCTATGAACTATGCCTCGACGCCACTGTCCAGTTGCTCCTCTTACTGGAAAAAGGGTTTCAAGGTCTCCAAGCCCAAGTTACAGTTCTGCCTCCCCACTGTGATATATCTGGGCTATGAACTCTCTCACGGGATAAAACGCCTTACTCAGGATCGCGTCAAGATCATAGTGGACACTCAGAAGCCTGCCACTAAACAAGCGCTCCTGGCCTTCCTGGGGCTCATTAACTACTGCCGCCAATGGATCCCGGACTGTTCCTTTTATGACAAACGTTTACGCTCTGCCGTGGCTCACACTGACCCTCTCCATCAACCCTTGGTCTGGACTGAGGACATGCTGGACGCATTCAAAGCCCTGAAGTCGGCCCTATGCTCCGCGCCGGCTCTCGGGCTCCCGGATTACAACAAACCCTTTCATCTCTACTGTCGCTCAACAGGCCGGCACGGCTTCTGGAGTCTTGGCGCAGGACCACGGGGGGGGACTTAGGCCTTGTGCTTTCCTCTCCAAAACTCTAGATACTGTGGCTCAGGGTTTACCTGCCTGTCTCCACGCTGTCGCTGCCAGTGTGGTGTTAGTTCTCGAAGCAGAAAAAATAGTGCTCTCTCATCCACTCGTTTTACACACCAGCCATCAGGTTAGGCATATCCTTAATACTCTGTCTACACAACACATGTCTTCTCAACGCTGCTCAGGTTACGAGGCCATCCTTTGTGCTACTGACAACCTAACTATATCCTGTTCCTCTTCCCTAGATAACGTGACGCAGGCTCTACAGCGCCTGCTTAATGCTCATGACGACTGCGAACCATTGGAACATGACTGCATGGACACCATTGTTCATGACACCAGCATTAGATCCGACTTAATGTCTACTCCTCTCTCCACAGGTCTCTCCCTGTTTGTAGACGGGTCATGCTCGAAACCCTCCGACGGAGTGTTCCTCTGCGGCTCCGGAGTCTGTTCCTTACCGGACCAAGGTTGGGAAGCGTACATCGCTTCCCTTTAATTCCGCTCAAGCAGCAGAGTTATATGCGCCACTCGGGCATGCACTCTCGCTCCGACCAGGATGTTACTATATACACTGACTCTCGTTACGCTTTTGGGGTGGCGATGATTTCGGCCGTATCTGGCAATCTCGTGGTTTCACTGCTGCTGACGGTAAGCCCATTTCACATTCCACCTTAGTCCAGGATCTTATTGTGTCCTGCAATCTCCCGCTCCGTTTAGCGATCGTAAAGACCCGCGGTCATTCCTCTGACCACACTGATGAGGTAACTCTTTGGCTGACCGCGGCTAAACAGGCTGCCTCGCCGGCTCCATGCCGCTGCTCCTGCAGCCCGCGCTGGTGTCAACCTCACACATGCTTAGCGCCTCCTCCCTGACTTGGATCTGAAATCCTTTCAGTCCTCGGCGTCCACAGAAGACACCGAGTAGTGGTTCAAAAGTTATCACAGGAAATTATTCCCAGATATGGCCTCCCGTTGGGTATTGATTCGACAAAGGCACACCATTCACCTCAAAAGTCACTCAACTGTTGGCCCAAGAGCTAAAGATCAATTGGCGTTTCCATGTCCCATATCACCCTCAGTCCTCCGGAATCGTGGAACGAACAAACAGAACCATTAAAGGGAAATTACGAAAAGCAATGCACGCCACCGGATCCAGGAATTGGGTTTCGGTGCTGCCTGTGGTCCTAGCGGATCTGCGGATGACCTCGCAGGTGGCCTTAGGGAATCTATCCCCTTATGAAGTGGTAATGGGGAGACCCTTTGCTGCTCCTTGGAGGAAGGGAAAACAGGCTTTGGGGACGGAAGATCTAGACATACACATGAGCGAGTATGCCGTGGGCCTTGTTAAGGTCCTAAATGACTATTGGGAACGCACTAATCAGAATACTTCGGTCCCGGCCGATGCAAGCACTCATGCCTTCAAGGTAGGAGACAATGTGCTGGTCAAGAAATTTGTGAAACTAAATTCCTCTTTGGGAAACACACCTTACAGTGAGCCCACGGAGATACTCGCTGTAACCCGTACCGCCATACTAACTGACCTCTTTCCACAGTGGATCCATGCTACCAGACTGAAGAAAACTCCACAATGAAGTATTGTATTGTTTGTTTTTGTGTGACCATGATGTTGTCTATCTTTATTACCTCTGTTCCAGGTCTTAAGACATATATCACCTAAGAGGGGAGAAGTGTTTTCTAACGGATTCGGCTCAACATAAGCTTACGAGTACCACCTTTACACCCTCTCGTACTGGGAACGGATAACCGAAAATATCCTGTGTTATGTATACCCTCCATGTTCTGCTCTTGCTCGGGCTGATGTGCTCAGCCCCGGATCTTTGTACATATTACCGTCATCCTGAAAATAACATGTTCTGGCAGTATTTGAATTTTACTGTGAAACGTGATGTAACTTTAGAAGAATGTATTGTTTGCTCTCTGTTTCCCCATGATGGAGGAACCCCATACGTATATACCCCTTCTAGGGACAATTACACCATCATCAACTCGACGTGGGTCCGGGGCGAGTGGGGAACTTATAATCAGTCAGAAATCTTTCTACGACGCCACCTAGACCCAAATTCAGGCTTCTCAGTACATTGGGACTTAAGAATGCAGTACCCCATATGTTTTTGGCGATATGATGGTAACGGTACAGAACAAGACCGGGAAGCCTCGAACGACTGTTCCATGGACACGGACGGCACCGAAAAATGCGTAAGATTACCTAATAATCAAACATCGCACTGGATACAGAGACTAGATCCGCGCAGGTGTAATTCCACGATAAACCTCAAAAATGATAATGCAGGAAGAATGGTGTTAATCAAGAGCGGCCCATATGGATCCCAGATTGGTATTGGGACTGCGGCAATGGTCAACTGTGGTTGTACCTCCCGAAGTTACAAAGAGGTAGGTGCGCGCTCGTCCAGATCGAAACGTCCCTCACCCTTTTCTCTAAACAGTTTCCTTCCTTACTCCGACGTAAGCGATCTACAGCAGCCCTCGGTGACCTCGAGGTGCCGGAAGAACATCAGTTGGTAAGTGAGGGTACGAGATTTGCAGAGATCTTATTCCCGAACTTTGGAGTAGGGAACGTTCGTCGCCAGTTAAACAAAGTGCATTATAGGCTTGCCCTGTTCAGAATAACACTATTCTCGCAGTCGACGGGATTAACCAGGAATTGACGGCCCTGAGGCTTATGGCTACCCAGAACCGTATGGCGCCGATGCACTGCTCGCGAAGGAAGGGGGGGTATGCGTTCTTATAGGTGAACACTGCTGTACCTATATTCCACCGAACGATTCACCTGGGGGGAATATATCTCAAGCCCTGCACAAAATGCGTGCGGTAGCAGCCCAATTGCGACACGACGAAAGTCCAAATTACGGCTGGGGATTCCTCCATTCCCTTTTTGGTATATTCACTCCATATTTAACCATGCTTGTGCCTGTATGCATTTGTCTGCTGTTGGTGTGTGTGTTCGGACCTTGCATCCTTAGGTGTCTGCTGAATCGTGTGTGGGCCCTGATGGACGCTTTTAGTGGACCAAAGTATACGCAACTGGACGCGCAGTCCGACGGCACCTCTTACCCTTCGTCCCGGGTGTAGTGAGGAGTCGGGATCTTGAGGGGACCTGAGTATCTCGAGGCAGTGGGCGAAGGGCGTCGCAGCTCAAGCTGCCCTTCAAGCACAGGCCCCGATCAACCGCGGTCCCTGGTCTCCTGAAAGATCCCGACCTTCGACACCCGCTGAACCTTTGTGTATTCTGCAACGCATGATTTATACTTCATGAACATTAAAGTATAAAAGAGGGGAACTGTTAGAATATATCTCTGACCTAATACGTACATGTTTATTGAATCATGAAGCAAGAAGTTCTCCTTATCCTGTTGTACCCCGATGTCCCTAAGTTTTGTGTAAAACATCAACCAGACCTAACTGGATGTTCAAGGCTGTCCTCTTTTATCACCACATACCTACGCATTTAATGCAAGCAGTTACGTAAATAACATGATATGGTGATATTTACACATACATACATACACACATACACACATACGTACATACACACACACACACACACATACATACACACATACACATACATACACACACACATACACACACACACATACATACACACACACATACACACACACACACACACACATACACACACACACACACACATACATACACACATACACATACATACACACACACACATACATACACACACACACACACACACACACACACACACCCGATGCTATGATTTAATGTACTCTGAACCAAGGACACTTGATTCTGTATCTTGTCTGCTTTTTGCACGAACACATACTGTATAAAAAGTTTGTGCTCAGAAACACCCTCTGAGCTTCTGATGAATAAACCAGACTGATTTCACTCGTGTGGTTCGTTGTCTGTTGCTCCCGGAGCGCTCTAAGACGTTGAGATACAGGAACCCAGATCGTGCAGGTTTACATAAGAGCTTCTACAGAGAGAGTTCTTACACTACATATATTGAGCGAGGCAGTAGCTCGATCTGGATTCATATTTGCTAAAGAGCACAACAATGTGTTCACACTATATATGATATAGAGAGATTTCCTTTCAGCTTGTTTCCCTTTATCAGGGGTCGCCACAGCAAATGATTCACATGTTTGATTTGACGTAGGTTTTTACATCAGATGCCCTTCCTGACACAATTCTTTAACAAGGGACAGAAACACGCTGACGGCCGGCTTTGCAGCTCCTCTTTACGAAAGTCAGCAATGGGTCTTTACATGGCACTCACCAGAGACAGTGAGAGACATGGCCCACCTTTGATAACCCAGTTAACTGCACTTGGGCAGTGACAACCTTGTGGGGACTCGAACCCCCAACTTTAGGATCAGCAATCCAGCACCCTATACCACTGGACCACCACTGCCACACACACACACAAGAGGGATTATGTCTCTTGGCTGGTCTGGGAATGCCTCAGTGTCCTCTCAGAAGAGCTGGAGGAAGTGGCTTGGAGAGGGATGTCTCGACCTCGCTGCTTCGGCTGCAGCCCCTGCGATTCGACCCCGGATTAAGCCGGAAAAGATGAAGATGAAGATAAAAAATTATAGAATAAATATGGGGGAAGTACGTTTGCACATTTGGTTGCGATTGTTTGCTTTGGGCATCTCTCTGTGGAGTTTCTATGTTCTCTTTGGGCTTGTGGAGGTTTCCTCTGGGTAAATCAGTTTTCTCCAACAGTCAGAAGACATGTGCATTAGGCTAATTGACTGCTGCAAATTTCCCCAAAGGTGTGAATGTTTGTGTGTGTTGCCCTGTGATGTTCTGGGAAACAGTTCTGTTTGTGCCCCAAGTTTGCCAAGCGGTACATTTAAATTTATGGTATTTGGCAGACCCCCTGAACCAGTGCGATTTGCATTGATCATTTTAATACAACTAAACAACTGAAGGTGAAAGGCCTTGCTCAAGGAGCCAACAGTGATAGTTTGGTGATACTGGAGCTTGACCCACCAGCCTTCTGATCAGTAATCCAGAGCCCGAACCACTGAGAGATCACTGCTCCAGCCTTCCCTGTCACACAAGCCAAATTTGCATTTCAGCAAATGATTGATCCAAAAATAAATAAATAAATAAATAAATAAATAAATAAAAAATCCACCTTAATGATTATTTAAGATGAGATTATGAAAGCAAATAAGAAATCTTTCTGGCTTTAAAACAGGAGGACTCTGAGGGGTTAATGTTTAATCACTAACGTTATTGCGATAATGACGTTTGTGTCACAAGGCCAACTTTTATTACTTTTATTTCTGCATTTCCTAACAGTGGAAAACAGAATACGGCGTAGATTCACTATCTGTAAAGTATCATCTACCAAAGTGTATTTAGAAGATCTGAAAGACATTGTTTAATTTTTCCACATTCATGTCTTTATTTACATCATGACCCTCATAAAAACAGCGATATAAATATAAAAAAGAAATTCAAATTCATCACATCACAAAAATAAACACTTGTGCTACAATTATACATCAGAAAGATATGGTAACATGAAGAAAACCTGCCATGATGGACAACAATCAGAGTACTGTAATTGCGATTGTAATGAATATTACAGTCATTAAATTCACAAAATACGAGAAAGATGCGATTTTAAAAACAGCAGGAAACGGAGCACATTATTTGAGAATAAAATCTTGAGAGGGACAGTGTAGGTCATGGCAACATTTTCTTGCTTCATCCGAAAGTCAATAAGACCAGATAAACTATCTCAGCTTTGTCTATCTTCATCATCATGGTGTCCTGAAAGGGTGCGAACTCCTAAAAGGTGATGGAGTCCTCAGAGGTGACGGAGCCTGAAAGGCGACCGGACCGACTCCTGAGATGGGTGACAGACTCCTGAAAGGGGATGGGGTCCTCAAAGGTGACCGACTCCTGAAAGGGGATGGGGTCCTCAAAGGGAACAGGCTCCTGGAAGGAGATGGGGTCCTCAAAGGGGACAGACCCCTGAAAGGAGATGGGGTCCTCAAAGGGGACAGACTCTTGAAAGGGGGTGTGGTCCTCAAAGAATATGGAATCCTCAGACGCAAAGGGGGCCTGAAAGGTGACCGACTCCTGAAAGGGGATGGGGTCTTCAAAGGGGATGGGATCCTCAGACGTGACGGGGGCCTGACAGGCGACGGACTTCTGAAAGGGGATGGGGTCCTCAAAGGGGACAGATTTCTAAAAGGTGATGGGGTCCTCAAAGGTGACCGACTCCTAAAAGGGGATGGGGTCCTCAAAGGTGACCGACTCCTGAAAGAGGATGGGGTCCTCAAAGGCTTCTGACTCCTGAAAGTGGATCTGGTCTTCAAAGGCGGCTGTTCCTTGAAAGGGGATGGGGTTCTCAAAGGGGACAGCCTCCTGAAAGGGGATGGGGTCCTCGAAGGCTTCTGACTCCTGAAAGTGGATCTGGTCTTCAAAGGCGGCTGTTCCTTGAAAGGGGATGGGGTTCTCAAAGGGGACAGCCTCCTGAAAGGGGATGGGGTCCTCGAAGGCTTCTGACTCCTGAAAGTGGATCTGGTCTTCAAAGGCGGCTGTTCCTTGAAAGGGGATGGGGTTCTCAAAGGGGACAGACTCCTCGACGGTAACGGGTTCCATAGAGGGGATGGGGTTGAAACGGAGGACAGGTTCCTGAAAGGGGATGGGGTCCCTGAACGGAACGGGTTCCCAAAGACAGTCTCCCATTCATCCCCAGCATCTTGTTCAGCCTCCTGTTGATCAGTCTCGCCATCTTCAAGCTCATAGTCTTCCTCTTCATGAGCTGAAACGAGAAAAATATGCTGAAATCACTCAGTACTGAATTTCTGTGGCTGGAGCGCCACAATGAGTTTTTAAACAAACATTGTAAAAGATATTGTTCATGTATATATTGATAATTCAAATCCGCAGGAATGAGCAGAAAAAACACAGCAGCACAATCTTCTACATAGTTGTGTTCCACATTTACACTCGCAGATCTATACTGCACCGTGCACTTTGACACCTGAGGTCCATGTCGTGTGAGTGGAGGAAATCTCACTGCCCTGCCCAGGTCTGGTTCACCTCGATGAAATCAGTGAGATGAACTCTGTGCACAATGTGATCACTGACTGTCCCCGAGCACAGAACTCAAACGCCAATGACGTGCACACTCAGTCACTCTTACTATTAATGTGGTGGGGAATGGAGGACAGAGCCTAGGTCAGCCAACGGTGGGATGAGGCAGCGTACACCCTGAACAGCTCACCAGACAACAGCAGTGCCAAAACACACTCAACCATTCGCACTCACCCTCTCACCGAGGGGCAATTTGGAACAGCCGATTAGGCTAATGTGACTGTTTCTGGACCGTGCTAGAAAACCCAAATACTCAGAGTTAACCCACCCGAGTGAAGGGGGAACGGATAAGGTCCGCAATGAAACATCTGAGCTCAGGATTCGAATCCATGACCTACTTGCTGTGAGATGGACATAATTCTAGTCCTTCTAAAAAATTTTGTATATTGTGATAAAGTTCATTATTTTCTGTAATGTACTGATAAAAATTTAACTTTCATATATTTTAGATTCATTGCACACCAACTGAAATATTTCAGGTCTTTTATTGTTTTAATACTGATGATTTTGGCATCCAGCTCATGAAAACCCAACATTCCTATCTCAAAAAATTAGCATATCATGTTCAGGTAGTCTAAACGAGCTATTAACCTAATCATCTGAATCAACCAATTAACTCTAAACACCTGCAAAAGATTCCTGAGGCTTTTAAAAACTCCCAGCCTGGTTCATTACTCAAAACCGCAATCATGGGTAAGACTGCCGACCTGACTGCTGTCCAGAAGGCCATCATTGACACCCTCAAGCAAGAGGGTAAGGCACAGAAAGAAATCTCTGAGCGAATAGGCTGTTCCCAGAGTGCTGTATCAAGCCACCTCGGTGGGACGTCTGTGGGAAGGAAAAAGTGAAAGAAGGGTTGATTCCAGACCTTGGGGGACCTGTGGAAGCAGTGGACTGGGCTACAGGTGCCGCATTCCCCAGGTCAAGCCACTTTTGAACCAGAAACAGCGGCAGAAGCGGCTGACCTGGGCTACAGAGAAGCAGCACTGGACTGTTGCTCAGTGGTCCAAAGTACTTTTTTCGGATGAAAGCAAATTTTGCATGTCATTCGGAAATCAAGGTGCCAGAGTCTGGAGGAAGACTGGGGACAAGGAAATGCCAAAATGCCTGAAGTCCAGTGTGAAGTACCCACAGTCAGTGATGGTCTGGGGTGCCATGTCAGCTGCTGGTGTTGGTCCACTGTGTTTTATCAAGGGCAGGGACAATGCAGCGAGCTATCAGGAGATTTTGGAGCACTTCATGCTGCCATCTGCTGAAAAGCTTTATGCTAAATGGTTTACTGACCATGGTATTACTGGGCTCAATTGGCCTGCCAACTCTCCTGACCTGAAGCCCATAGAGAATCTGTGGGATATTGTGAAGAGAAAGTTGAGACACCAGACCCAACACTGTGGATGAGCTTAAGGCCGCTATCGAAGCATCCTGGGCCTCCGTAACACCTCAGCAGTGCCACAGGCTGATTGGCTCCATGCCACGCCCGCATTGAAGCAGTCATTTCTGCAAAAGGATTCCCGACCAAGTATTGAGTGCAGAACTGAACATAATTATTTGAAGGTTGACTTTTTTTTGTATTAAAAACACTTTTGGATGAAATATGCTAATTTTTTGAGACAGGAATTTTGGGTTTTCATGAGCTGTATGCCAAAATCATCAGTATTAAAACAATAAAAGACCTGAAATATTTCAGTTGGTGTGCAATGAATCTAAAATATATGAAAGTTTAATTTTTATCCGTACATTACAGAAAATAATGAACTTCATCACAATATGCTAATTTTTTGAGAAGGACTAGTAAACCTTGCGCCACCAACCCACCCCTAATTTTCTTACTGAACCAAACAAGTTCATTAATTTGGGGCATTCGAAATGTCCACGCACCGACTACGCCCTGTGATGGCTTGGCGAGGTGTCCAGGGTTTACCCTGCCCTCACCCAGAGTCGGATGAGATTTTTAGAATTTATTTATTCATTTATTTTGATTATGATTTGAATTAGGGGCCTTTCTCAAGGGCACTTCAGCCATGAATGTTAATGAAGGGAAGATGCAGCTCCCACTTCCACACATTTTTTTCTGCCGGTTTGGGAATCAAACAAGCGACCTTTCAGTCCTAAAGCCACCTCTTGAACCATTTGGCTACAGCTGGCCCACAGCCACAGGTGGGTGCCATTCACCGCGCGACCACAATTAAAATGAACAGGTTATGAACATGAATGAATGAACTCTTACCAACTACCACGTTCACTTATTTACAGAACCACTTAATCCTACTGGTCGTGGAGAGGCTGAAGCCTATCTCAGCCATCACTGGATGAAGGTTACACTCGAACAGCTTGCCGGGCCATTTGCAGGCCAACGCGCCCACACAAGCATTCAGACTTACACTCACATCTCAGTGAAATCTGGAATAGCCAATGAGCCTCATGTCATTTGACTCTGAAAAGAAACCTGAGTACACGGAGGAAACCCACACAAGCACAAGCAGAACCTGCAAACTCCATACAGAATCACTCTCTCTCCGAACCCAGCGCTCGAACCCGGGACGCAGCCTATAACCAGTGCAGGAGATTTCAGGCTACGGCCTCGAGCATATCTTGTTCGTTGTATAATGACTGTTTGTTAATAGGAGTCCACTGTGTTTGTCCTCTGCCTTGCATGGTGACCCACCCAAAAGAACCCGCGCGCTCTCGGGTCACTGATCCGAAGTGGTGCATCTGCAGTTTCCGAAAACTATCAGCAGCTGTCTGTCCTGCTTAGTTCTGTTTCGTGTTGAACATTGTGAATTTTTTTATTTTTCATTTCTTAAAGCCCTCAGAGAAAATTCTGTAAACTCACTGTTCAGAAGCTCGTCGGTTCCACCACATCCAGGATCTCCCTGCAGAGGGGTTTCAGCAGGTCTCACCGGCGGTGATGCAGGGGCCGTTTCCTGAGGCGCTGGAGAAGTAAGTCCGAGGGCTGTTGGAGGAATGTGATCCAGGGATGAAGGAATTAATTCCTGAGGGGCCACAGGAAAAAATCCTGCAGGTGGATGCACAACTCCGCCAGGATGACGAACAAATCCCACAACCTGGTGAAGAAATCCAACAGGCTGAGGAAGAACTTCTATAAACTGAGGATGAAACCCTGGTGCCGAGGAAGAACTTCTATCAGCTGAGTATGAAACCCCTGGTGCCGAGGAAGAACTTCTATCAGCTGAGGATGAGACCCCTGGTGCCGAGGAAGAACTTCCATATCCTGGGGATGAAACCTCTGATCTTGAGGATGAAACCTCTTATGCTGAGGATAAAACCCTTGATGCAGATGAATAAATTGCACAGACGATGCTGGAAGAAATTCCCCATGGTTTTTTTTTGAAAGGTTGCATTGTGAAACTGGAAGTGTTCGATCCGTGTAATCCTGATCATGCGAGTTTTAGAACTGAATGTTTTCAACGTACATTCAAAATTTAAACATAAACCACTCTCAGCCTGGTTGCCATGGGGATGACGTCGCGGTGCGCCCGTGCATTTAAAACAAGCGGTGGGCTCTTCATCATAACATATTTTTCTCATCATTGAGTTTGGTTTGATAATCTCCGTTAATAATAAAATATTTCATTTCATTCCATTTTACATAAAAGACACAATATAATATAATGTCCTAAAATATAATATATAACATGGTATGATATAACATAATATGGTATAATATAATATAATATATCATATAATGACATGTGATATATTTTGGGCTGCTCTTCGTCAACATTTCACAGAATGGATGTATAAAGTTTAAAACCTGATTGTTGATGTGTGTGTTTTGTGGTAATAAGGTCATCTGATGTGCAGGTGGATGGATCGAGCTAAGCTAGCGTTAGCATGTTAGCATGTTCGGGGACATTGTCGTACTGAACTCGGATTTTCAGCCTCCACAAACACCTCGACACTCAAACACAACATCAACATGTATTTTAAGAAGAGTTTATTAAAGGTACTTTGGGGAATTTTTGAAGTAAACATCAACCTGAGCGTTTGATAAAATACAGTACTGAGAGTGAAAGTCCATTCGCTGTGGGCCTTATTGAAGGGCAGCATTACAAACCCAGGCCTGCGCCCTTCATCCGGCACTCGCCTAAATTTTGATTTCCTGTATTAATTCCTCAAAGGAAAGATTTCCTCTGCAGTTGTCACATCCAAAGTGAACACAGACACCCACAAGGAGCAGTGAGCTGCCACACACATTGGGGTACCCGGAGGGCAGTTGGGGATTAGGTGCCTTGGTCAAGGGCACTTCAGCCCTGGATGTGGAAAAGGGGGAGGAGCTGCTCACTCCCCCACCACACATGTTTCCTTCCTGTTCGGGAATCCAACCAATGACTGTTTCGTCTCAAAGCCGCTTCTCAAACCAATAGGCTCCAACTGTCCCTGAATATGATTCAATTATATTATTTCCCCTAAATATGATTACATTTGATTATATATTATGAAGTGCACTTTTGCACTCTATCTAAAACAATGTGAGGTTTCGTATTCAGCCCAGCAGGTATCAGTTTGAATAAATAAATAAAATAAAATCAGAACTCAATTTACAACATATGAAAATGAGTCAAATTATACAAAAACAACCATAATATTGATAAACTACATGTATTGAGCGAGGCAGTAGCTCGATCTGGATTCATATTTGCTCAAGAGCACAACAATGTGTTCACACTATATATGATATAGAGAGATTTCCTTTCAGCTTGTTTCCCTTTATCAGGGGTCGCCACAGCAAATGATTCACATGTTTGATTTGACGAAAGTTTTTACATCAGATGCCCTTCCTGACACAATTCTTTAACAAGGGACAGAAACACGCTGACGGCCGGCTTTGCAGCTCCTCTTTACGAAAGTCAGCAATGGGTCTTTTACATGGCACTCACCAGAGACAGTGAGAGACATGGCCCACCTTTGATAAGCCAGTTAACTGCACTTGGGCAGTGACAACCTTGTGGGGACTCGAACCCCAACTTTAGGATCAGCAATCCAGCACCCTATACCACTGGACCACCACTGCCACACACACACTAGAGGGATTATGTCTCTTGGCTGGTCTGGGAATGCCTCGGTGTCCTCTCGGAAGAGCTGGAGGAAGTGGCTTGGAGAGGGATGTCTCGACCTCGCTGCTTCGGCTGCAGCCCCTGCGATTCGACCCCGGATTAAGCCGGAAAAGATCTTCTTCTTTCTTCTTCTTTTCCTTTCGGCTTTTCCCTTCAGGGGTCGCCACAGCGAATCATCTGTCTCCATCTCACCCTATCCTTTGCATCTTCTTCTCTTACACCAACGACCTTCATGTCCTCCTTTACCACATCCATGAATCGTCTCTTTGGTCTTCCTCTAGGCCTTTTGCCTGGTAGTTCCAGCCTCAACATCCTATTACCAATATACTCACTATCCCTCCTCTGTACATGTCCAAACCATCTCAATCTAGCCTCTCTGACTTTGTCTCCAAAACGTCTTACATGTGCTGTCCCTCTGACGTGCTCATTCCTAATCCTATCCACCCTCGTTACTCCCAAAGAGAACCTCAACATTTTCATCTCTGCTACCTCCAGCTCTGCCTCCTGTCTTTTCCCCAGGGCCACTGTTTCTAACCCATACAGCATCGTTGGCCTCAACACCGTCTTGTACACTTTTCCTTTCATTTTTGCCGATACCCTCCTATCACACATCACACCGGACACTTTTCTCCAACCATTCCAACCTGCCTGCACACGCTTCTTGACCTCTTTTCCACACTCTCCATTGCTCTGGATTGTTGAGCCTAAGTACTTAAAATCCTCCACCTTTCTTATCTCTGCTCCCTGTAATCTCACCGTTCCTCTTTGGTCCTTGGCATTCATGCACATGTATTCTGTCTTACTGAGGCTAATCTTCATTCCCCTCCTTTCCAGGGCATACCTCCACCTCTCTAGATTTTCCTGCACTTGTTCTCTGCTCTCACTACAGATTACAATGTCATCTGCAAACATCATAGTCCATGGGGAATCTTGTCTAACCTCGTCTGTCAGCCTGTCCATCACCATAGCGAACAAGAAGGGGCTGAGAGATGACCCTTGATGCAGTCCCACCTCCACCTTGAACTCTTCTGTCACACCGACAGCACACCTCACCACTGTCTTACATCTCTCATACATGTCCTGCACCACTCTAACATACTTCTCTGCCACTCCAGACTTCCTCATGCAATACCACAGTTCTTCTAGCGGCACCCTGTCATATGCTTTCTCCAGATCCACAAAGGCACAATGCAGCTCCGTCTGACCTTCTCTGTACTTCTCCATTAACATCCTCAAGGCAAACACTGCATCTGTGGTGCTCTTTCTGGGCATGAAACCAAACTGTTGTTCACAAATGCTGACTTCTGCCCTTAGTCTAGCTTCCACTATTCTTTCCCATAACTTCATCGTATGGCTCATCAACTTTATCCCTCTGTAGTTGCCACAACTCTGCACGCCTCCCTTGTTCTTAAAAATGGGCACCAGCACACTTCTCCTCCATTCCTCTGGCATCCTCTCACTCTCTAAGACCTTGTTAAATGTTCTTGTCAGAAAATCTACTGCTACCTCTCCTAGACACTTCCATACCTCCACCGGTATGTCATCAGGACCAACTGCCTTTCCATTCTTCATCCTCTTCAATGCCCTCCTCACTTCACCCTTACTAATCTTTGCTACTTCCTGGTCCTCAACAGTCACCTCTTCTACTCTTTTTTCTCTCTCATTTTCCTCATTCATCAGCTCTTCAAAGTACTCTTTCCATCTTCCCAGCACACTTCTGTCATCAGTCAATACATTTCCCTCTCTGTCCTTTATCAATCTAACTTGCTGCACGTCCTTCCCATCTCTATTTCTCTGCTGTGCCAACCTGTATAAATCATTTTCTCCCTCCTTACTTTCCAACCGAGCATACAAGTCATCGAACGCGCTCTGTTTGGCCTTTGACACTGCTACCTTTGCCTTACGCTGTGTCTCCCTGTACTCTTGTTTACTCTCTTCGGTTTTGTCAATGTCCCACTTCTTCTTAGCTAATCTCTTCCTTTGTACACACTCCTGCACTTCCTCATTCCACCACCAAGTCTCCTTATCTACTTTCCTTCCAGATGACACACCAAGTATTCTCCTACCTGTCTCCCTGATCACATTCGCTGTAGTTGTCCAGTCATCTGGAAGCACTTCCTGACCACCCAAAGCCTGTTTCAACTCCTCCTTGAAGACAACCCGACACTCTTCCTTTTTCAACTTCCACCACTTTGTCTTCTGCTCTGCCTTTGCCTTCTTCACCTTCCTCACCATCAGCATCATCCTGCACACCACCATCCTATGCTGTTTGGCAACACTCTCACCCGCTACTACTTTGCAGTCACTGACTTCCTTTAAATTACATCGCCTGCACAAGATGTAGTCTACCTGTGTGCTCCTACCTCCACTTTTATAAGTCACCCTATGCTCCTCTCTCTTCTGGAAGAAAGTATTCACCACAGCCATTTCCATCCTTTTCGCAAAATCTACCAACATCTGTCCTTCATGCGTTCCTGTCCTGGATACCAAACCTACCCATCACTTCCTCGTCCCCTCTGTTTCCTGCCCCAACATGTCCATTGAAGTCTGCCCCAATGACCACTCTTTCACCTCTGGGGTACTCTGCATCACTTCATCTAACTCCCTCCAGAATCTCTCCTTCTCTTCTCGCTCACATCCTGTCTGTGGGGCATAAGCACTAACAACATTGACCATCACACCTTTAATTTCTAACTTGAGACTCATCACTCTGTCTGACACTCTTTTCACTTCTAGAACATTCCTGGCAAACTCCTCCTTCAAGATGACTCCGACTCCATTTCTCTTCCCATCCACACCGTGATAAAACAGCTTAAACCCTGCTCCTATGCTTCTAGCCTTGCGACCTTTCCACCTGGTCTCCTGAACACACAGTATGTCCACCTTCCTCCTCTGCATCATGTCAGCCAGCTCTCTACCTTTTCCTGTCATAGTTCCAATATTCAAAGTCCCTACTTTCAGTCCTAGACTCATGCCTTTCCTCTTCTCTCTCTGGCAACGGACACGCCTCCCGCCTCTCCTTCTTCGACGCCTTCGACCAACAGTAGTCCAATTTCCATCAGCACCCTGTTGGTTGACGGCACTGATGGCGGTCGTTGTTAACCCGGGCCTCGACCGATCCGGTATGTCATTCTTTCTTGTGATTCGCATAGTTTATTTGGCATTTGTTTTACGCCGGATGCCCTTCCTGACGCAACCCTCTGCATTTATCCGGGCTTGGGACCGGCGTGAGGGAGAGACACTGGTTTGTGCCCCCCCCCCCCACGGCTGCATTATTAAGCCGGAAAAGATGAAGATAAAAAATTATAGAATAAATATGGGGGCAGTACGTTTGCACATTTGTTTGCGATTGTTTGCTTTGGGCGTCTCTCTGTGGAGTTTCTATGTTCTCTTTGGGCTTGTGGAGGTTTCCTCTGGGTAAATCAGTTTTCTCCAACAGTCAGAAGACATGTGCATTAGGCTAATTGACTGCTGCAAATTTCCCCAAAGGTGTGAATGTTTGTGTGTGTTGCCCTGTGATGTTCTGGGAAACAGTTCTGTTTGTGCCCCAATTTTGCCAAGCGGTACATTTAAATTTATGGTATTTGGCAGACCCCCTGAACCAGTGCGATTTGCATTGATCATTTTAATACAACTAAACAACTGAAGGTGAAAGGCCTTGCTCAAGGAGCCAACAGTGATAGTTTGGTGATACTGGAGCTTGACCCACCAGCCTTCTGATCAGTAATCCAGAGCCCGAACCACTGAGAGATCACTGCTCCAGCCTTCCCTGTCACACAAGCCAAATTTGCATTTCAGCAAATGATTGATCCAAAAATAAATAAATAAATAAAAAATCCACCTTAATGATTATTTAAGATGAGATTATGAAAGCAAATAAGAAATCTTTCTGGCTTTAAAACAGGAGGACTCTGAAGGGTTAATGTTTAATCACTAACGTTATTGCGATAATGACGTTTGTGTCACAAGGCCAACTTTTATTCCTTTTATTTCTGCATTTCCTAACAGTGGAAAACAGAATACGGCGTAGATTCACTATCTGTAAAGTATCATCTACCAAAGTGTATTTAGAAGATCTGAAAGACATTGTTTAATTTTTCCACATTCATGTCTTTATTTACATCATGACCCTCATAAAAAACAGCGATATAAATATAAAAAAGAAATTCAAATTCATCACGTCACAAAAATAAACACTTGTGCTACAATTATACATCAGAAAGATATGGTAACATGAAGAAAACCTGCCACGATGGACAACAATCAGAGTACTGTAATTGCGATTGTAATGAATATTACAGTCATTAAATTCACAAAATACGAGAAAGATGCGATTTTAAAAACAGCAGGAAACGTAGCACATTATTTGAGAATAAAATCTTGAGAGGGACAGTGTAGGTCATGGCAACATTTTCTTGCTTCATCCGAACGTCAATAAGACCAGATAAACTATCTCAGCTTTGTCTATCTTCATCATCATGGTGTCCTGAAATGGTGCGAACTCCTAAAAGGTGATGGAGTCCTCAGAGGTGACGGGGCCTGAAAGGCGACCGGACCGACTCCTGAGACGGGTGACAGACTTCTGAAAGGAGATGGGGTCCTCAAAGGGGACAGACCCCTGAAAGGGGATAGGGTCCTCAAAGGGGACCGACTCCTGAAAGGCGATGGGGTCCTCAAAGGGAACAGACTCCTGGAAGGAGATGGCGTCCTTAAAGGGGACAGACTCTTGAAAGGGGATGTGGTCCTCAAAGAATATGGAATCCTCAGACGCAAAGGGGGCCTGAAAGGTGACCGACTCCTGAAAGGGGATGGGGTCTTCAAAGGGGATGGAATCCTCAGACGTGACGGGGGCCTGAGAGGCGACGGACTTCTGAAAGGGGATGGGGTCCTCAAAGGGGACAGATTTCTAAAAGGGGATGGGGTCCTCAAAGGCTTCTGGCTCCTGAAAGTGGATCTGGTCTTCAAAGGCGGCTGTTCCTTGAAAGGGGATGGGGTTCTCAAAGGGGACAGCCTCCTGAAAGTGGATGGGGTCCTCGAAGGCTTCTGACTCCTGAAAGTGGATCTGGTCTTCAAAGGCGGCTGTTCCTTGAAAGGGGATGGGGTTCTCAAAGGGGACAGACTCCTCGACGGTAACGGGTTCCATAGAGGGGATGGGGTTGAAACAGAGGACAGGTTCCTGAAAGGGGATGGGGTCCCTGAACGGAACGGGTTCCCAAAGACAGTCTCCCATTCATCCCCAGCATCTTGTTCAGCCTCCTGTTGATCAGTCTCGCCATCTTCAAGCTCATAGTCTTCCTCTTCATGAGCTGAAACGAGAAAAAATATGCTGAAATCACTCAGTACTGAATTTCTGTGGCTGTAGCGCCACAATGAGTTATCAAACAAACATTGTAAAAGATATTGTTCATGTATATATTGATAATTCAAATCCGCAGGAATGAGCAGAAAACACATCAGCACAATCTTCTACATAGTTGTGCGACACACTTACACTCGCAGATCTATACTGCACCGTGCACTTTGCCACCTGAGGTCCATGTCGTGAGTGGAGTGAAATCTCACTGCCATGCCCAGGTCTGGTTCACCTCGATGAAATCAGTGAGATGAACTCTGTGCACAATGTGATCACTGATTGTCCCCGAGCACAGAACTCAAACGCCAATGACGTGCACACTCAGTCACTCTTACTATTAATGTGGTGGGGAATGGAGGACAGAGCCTAGGTTAGCCAACGGTGGGATGAGGCAGCGTACACCCTGAACAGCTCACCAGACAACAGCAGTGCCAAAACACACTCAACCATTCGCACTCACCCTCTCACCGAGGGGCAATTTGGAACAGCCAATTCGGCTAATGTGACTGTTTCTGGACCGTGCGAGAAAACCCAAATACTCAGAGTTAACCCACCCGAGCGAAGGGGGAACGGATAAGGTCATAATGAAACTTCTGAGCTCAGGATTCGAATCCATGATCTACTTGCTGTGAGATGGACATAATACTAACCTTGCGCCACCAACCCACCCCTAATTTTCTTACTAAACCAAACAAGTTAATAAATTTGGGGCATTAAAATGTCCCCGCACCAACTCCGCCCTGTGATGGCCTGGCGAGGTGTCCAGGGTTTACCCTGCTCTCACCCAGAGTGGGATAAGATTTTTAGAATTTATTTATTCATTTATTTTGATTATGATTTTGAATTGAATTAGGGCCTTTCTCAAGGGCACTTCAGCCATGAATGTTAATGAAGGGAAGATGCAGCTCCCACTTCCACACATTTTTTCTGCTGGTTTGGGAATCAAACAAGCGACCTCTCAGTCCTCAAGCCACCTCTTGAACCATTTGGCTACAGCTGGCCCACAGCCACAGGTGGGTGCCATTCACCGCGCGACCACAATTAAAATGAACAGGTTATGAACATGAATGAATGAACTCTTACCAACTACCACGTTCACTTATTTACAGAACCACTTAATCCTACTCGGGTTGTGGAGAGGCTGAAGCCTATCCCAGCCATCACTGGGTGAAGGTTACACCCCGAACAGTTTGCCGGTCCATTTGCAGGCCAACACTCCCACACAAGCATTCAGACTTACACTCACATCTCAGTGAAATCTGGAATAGCCAATGAGCCTCATGTCATTTGACTCTGAAAAGAAACCCAAGTACACGGAGGAAACCCACACAAGCACAAGCAGAACCGGCAAACTCCATACAGAATCACTCTCTCTCGAACCCAGCGCTTGAACACGAGACGCAGCCTATAACCAGTGCAGGAGATTTCAGGCTACGGCCTCGAGCATATCTTGTTCGTTGTATAATGACTGTTTGTTAATCGGAGTCCACTGTGTTTGTCCTCTGCCTTGCATGGTGACCCACCCAAAAGAACCCGCGCGCTCTCGGGTCACTGATCCAAAGTGGTGCATCTGCAGTTTCCGAAAACTATCAGCAGCTGTCTGTCCTGCTTAATTCTGTTTCGTGTTGAACATTGTGAATTTTTATTTTTCATTTCTTAAAGCCCTCAGAGAAAATTCTGTAAACTCACTGTTCAGAAGCTCGTCGGTTCCACCACATCCAGGATCTCCCTGCAGAGGGGTTTCAGCAGGTCTCACCGGCGGTGATGCAGGGGCCATTTCCTGAGGCGCTGGAGAAGTAAGTCTGAGGGCTTTTGGAGGAATGTGATCCAGGGATGAAGGAATTAATTCCTGAGGGGCCACAGGAAAAAATCCTGCAGGTGGATGCACAACTCTGCCAGAATGACGAACAAATCCCACAACCTGGTGAAGAAATCCAACAGGCTGAGGAAGAACTTCTATAAACTGAGGATGAACCCCCTGGTGCCGAGGAAGAACTTCCATAAGCTGAGGATGAAACTCCTGGTGCCGAGGAAGAACTTCCATCTCCTGGGGATGAAACCTCTGATGTTGAGGATGAAACCTCTGATGCTGAGGATAAAACCCTTGATGCAGATGAATAAATTGCACAGACGATGCTGGAAGAAATTCCCCATGGTTTTTTTTGAAAGGTTGCATTGTGAAACTGGAAGTGTTCGATCCATGTAATTCTGATCATGCGAGTTTTCGAACTGAATGTTTTCAACGTACATTCAAAATTTAAACATAAACCACTCTCAGCCCGGTTGTCATGGGGATGACGTCGCGGTGCGCCCGTGCGTATGAAAACAAGCGGTGGGCTCGTCATCATCACATATTTTTCTCATCATTGAGTTTGGTTTGATAATCTCCGTTAATAATAAAATATTTCATTTCATTCCATTTTACACAAAAGACTGTTAAGATCCATTGAATGTGGAAGAAGACGACTGGAGACTGGTTTTGAGTCGAATATGAGAAGCTTTATTGCGTCGTCTGCAGAGGACGGAGACCCAACAAACATGCATAAAAGACACGCTAGTTGAGGTCTGAGGTCTCCCTCGCGGGGGGGTGCTTTTAAGGGCTGCAGAGCAGGTTCCTCCTTCCGGGTTTGTGACTGGGTCTTTGATGCGTTGTTATCTCAACAGGATGCGATAAATCTGGGCTCTTTTCGGGAGCATCACAACCCCCAAACACCCCCCACCTCCTGACCTCGAAGTAATCTCCAGCTAGAAACTGTTGAGTCTGTTGAAGGTCACACTAACAGTGAAAGGCTCTGTCTGTCACGGGTACCCAGCATGCACTTCTGTTTAAGTATACACTTTTACAACAGACATGAAGAATGGCCCCTTAAGCATTCCATTTGATTATTCTCAACAAACATTTAAGTATAGCAAAACATAGAAAAATAAAGCACCATTATACAGTTATATAAAACAGTATGTGCACCAGAGAACATGATAATGTGATACACTTTTACAATTCCCCCTTTTGATCTCATTTAGGAGATCAACCAAGGAACCATTCATAACAAAAATAGAACAGCAGAGAAAACGTACACAAGCAATAGAAAGGCTATATAAAAGACAATTATGAAATCCGTAAAGATCTAAGCAAATATGATATCTATAAAAACTCTAACTGCATGCAAAATTGCCCATAGTAAAATCTAATCAGAACTGGGGTCGAAGTGCGACTTCATCCACCAGAGACCTCGGCGAAAGGAGAGCTTCCGACTCGGCTAACAACTGAGGAAATTGATATGGAGGGGGAGGAAGAGGGCCCCCTTTTTCCAGAGTGGAAGAGATGCACCTAATGTATAGGGAACGAATGCAGGGGATGCAGCAGCACCCACATAGGGCGAGGAGTCCGGCCACCGAGATGATGGATATCACAACTGAAACGATCAAACCTTTCCACTTACCGAAGTGTCTGTCCAGCCAATCAAGTATGAGATTATCAACACCTGAGTGTTCCTTCAGTTCGGTGGCCAGAGTCCGCAGCCCATCCAAGGCCTTCGTGACAGACCCGTCTGGCGCGGTGTTATTGGGTATGAAGGTGCAGCACTCTTCCCCAAACATGGAGCAAACGCCACCATGGGCGCCAGTAAAAATCTATAGCCATGCGGTTTTGATATGTCATAAGTGAATTGGCCCCGAGTTCGGTTGCCAGTCCTTCCACGGCATCCCTGGTAAGATTGGTTAAGCGTTGAACATTATAATGAATATAATTGATCCTATCGACATTCTTGTTGATAGTGCACCACCAGCAAATGAAAGATTCAAACCCACCCGCAATCTGGTCTACTAATTTGTATTCATCCGGTACGCCGCGAGGGACGCCGATTGCATCGATATAAGTGGGAGACCCTTGAAAGCCTTGCCTCCCAAGCGCTGAATCGACCGCGCGCGTGCGCTTAATGTCGACCGACGAGATGCACTTTACACGTATGCGTGAAATGCGTCCTAATAGGTCGGACGCTGAGGCCGGTACAATCGTGATAGAGATGAGTAAAGTGAACAGGGTGCTGGTGCATGACCAGATAGGCGGGAGCGTGGGATGCAACACCGCCTCCGCAGTACCACCAAATGTCCGCGCGGGCTTTAGTGAGGTGGGTGGAATTGGTTCAATTCGACACGTTCATGGTGGAATCACACCAGTCCGGGGGAATGGTTCCTACCCTAGAGGACGAAGAATTGCCTTGCCTCGTGATACAGGAGTGAGCGTAGCGCACTGGTTGAAACATTGGGGGATCCGGTGAACTCGGGGTCAATGGAAAGACTGTCTCCCATCCCTGACAAGGTGGTGAGGGGTTGTCAAGCATATGTAATTCTAATATACAGTGAAAGGAGTCGGGATTAGTGGTCAATGGAGAGGGCGAGGTAATCAGCACAGGGCGGGCCGTGGAACATATCACACAGCTGTTGTTAGAGTATGACCGAACCAGGCCCTGCATCATCACCAGCCATAAGTTTTTGTCCGTAAACCCAGTAGCCTTCCGAATAATCTGAATCGGGGAATCTTTTGAAAAGTCATGAACCTTTACGCCGTCCATTTGAGGGGGAAGGGTCGCATTAATCGCTGGGTATTTGGGTGAATGTGATTTCAAAGTTGTGACTTTGGGAGGGTCCACCAGAGTAATTTTGATGAGGCCCAAGGGGTCGGATCCAGATATCGATACTCCTAGAGTGATGATGCATTCGCCCCCAATACAACCCTGGAGGCCCCACTGATCCGCTCGTTCCCCGAGACAGGTGTACATGTTATTGATGGACAGTGAGATAGGATTCTGGCTTATGTGAAAGTCGCGCTGTATTGTAACTTGTCCGCGTAATTTCTCGGCGGTATGGCCTTTCGGTGTCCATGCCCCAGTGTACGCTATAACGTTCCCCCAGGAAGGGCACCATCGGGCATGCGCCGCATGACTCAAGGCCGCACAGAGATAGAGGTCGTATCCCTGCCACGTGGTGTTCTTACCTGCGCAGTTTATAACGGCACAGAGGTCAAAAGTAAATGTGGCTTTAGTGCCTTTAACATACTTAATCTCGATACCTCCATATTTGACCAGGCACTTGTCCGGACTGCGCGAAGTGAATCTAGTTAGTGTGACTAATCGTCGGCGTCTGCTGTGGGCCGTAGTGGTTATATCGTTCTGTGAGGGAGTAAGGGGCGGGTCAAGTACCCACAGGATGGGGAGCACTACCAACAAGGAGACTAAAAAAGAAATACACATTATTGGACCCGAGGAGAGACCCCATCTGGCTTTACCTTCCATGTAGAAACTAGCAAGCTAAACCTTCAATATGACAGAGTAAATTCTTCACTGTATTCAAGGGAGGGTCACGCGCTGCATCTTAAAAAGCTTACGACCTTCAATACTCTTGGTCACACAACTCAAAGCAAAAGCACATTACAATATAATTAAAAACAATATAATTGGGATAACACTCTTCAAACTTGCGTTGGTAGCTTGGCACGCTACTTGTTGCAGGGGCGCGTTGTTCCTCCGCCTTGCCGTGAGGGTGAGGGTTAGACTACCTCACCCCCTTTTGCCACCCAGGGATTATTCTGCCCTGCGTTGTTGGTGGTCTTTTTCTTCGTCACCGGCCGGTGATGAGGTTGCTGCTTCACACAGGTCCCTGTGTGTGTTGACGAGTGATCTGGCGGGAGCTTCTGCCGCTGCGCACTGGCTCCAGTGATACCAGGTGTCGCCCTTGCTGTCCAGCCGGACGGCGTACGAGGTACGCTCTTTGACCTTGTAGGGTCCTGTCCACCTTGGCTCCGTCCACTTTCGCTTGAGGACTTTCAGTAGGACCCACTCTGTGTCTGGAAGGCCGTGGTAGACGCCTGGTACTGCTCCTCACTTGATCTGAAAAGGCTGCAACGAGACTTTGCAATTCACGATAGTATTGTTTATGGGTTAGGTTTTGTGCATCAGTATCCGGTACTGTGTGTGGTCCAGGAAATGGTCTACCGGTCTGTAGCTCGTGTGGAGTCAAGTGTGTGCTTTGGTTTACGGAACTTCGGATAGATAGTAAAGCTAATGGTAAGGCATCCAGCCATGTCATTTTGGTCTGTGCACAGATTTTAGCCAATTTGTCCTTAATAGTTCTATTCATTCTCTCGACCTTACCGTGTGACTGTGGGTGGTATACGGAGCCAAATTTGTGGGTCAGTCCCAACATGATTTCCACCTGTTGGAGGTCTTTATTTTTAAAATGAGTCCCATTGTCTGATCTTACCCTTTCAGGAAACCCATGTCGAGGGATGTAGTGGTTAACCAGACATTTAACCACGGAGGCGCTGTCCTCCTTTCTGGTGGGCCATGCTTCGGGCCACCCCGAGTAACTATCCACACAAACCAGTAAATATCGATACCCCTTAACCATGATGTTCATGTCGGTATAATCGAGAATTATCTCTTTCCCTGGCTTCGTGAGCAATGGAAAACGTCCCGGAGGCGGTTTCACCGTTGGTCTGGGGTTATATTAAGTGCACACTTCACACGTTTGTACAAAATGTTTAATCATATCCTTCAAAAATGGATGCCACCAATTATCCAAATTCTTCATCATCTGCACTGCCCCCACATGCCCCACACCATGCGCCTCTGTGAATGTACTGGTTCTAAGACCCGGTGGCAGGATCACCCCGCCATCCGGTCCTCTCCAAAGACCCTCCGTGTATGTACACCCCCTTGCTTTCCAGAGCGTTTTCTCTTGTGGTGACGCGAGATCTTGTTCATGAATCAGTACTTGTGTGTGTCTGTCTCTTACCGCCTCTTGTTCCGCGCATATTGTGTACATAGTGGGTGTGTAGCCCGCGGCCTGTTTTGCAGCTGCGTCTGCTGCGTCATTTCCCACCTTGGTGAGTGAATATGTTTTCTCGTGTCCTTTGCACTTGATTACTGCCACCTTGCTGGGAAGCAGCAGACTATCCGCGAGTTGCTTCATGTCTTCCTCGTGTTTGATCGGTTTATTTGACGCCGTTAGGAAGCCGGCTCTAAGCCATTGTCCTAGTTCGATGTGTACTGCGTTTGTGGCGTATGCCGAGTCGGTAAAAACGTTAACTTCCTGTCCTTTGCCTAGTCGGAGCGCTGCTACCACTCCTAATATTTCTGCTCTCTGAGCTGACTGTTGCCCTAGCAGTCTCTTAGCTTCAACTGTTACCAACCCCTGTGGTGTCTGTTCTACTACCACAGCACGCTGCTATGAGTCCATGTTTATCGTGTCTGTAACAGCAGCCGTCCGTATATAGGTTCTTAGCGTCTGGTATGGGGTCTGAGTGCAGTCCTTCCCTGACCGTGGTTATCTGAGTCACTTTCTCTGCGCATTCATGCGGCTCCCCTAACCCCATCTGGTCCGCCATGTTGATGCCCTCGTGTGTGAAGTGTAAATTTGGAGCTTCTAGCACCCTGCATATTCTTCTTTGTCCGAGTGGTGTTAGTGTGAAGGTCTGTGAGTTCACGTACGCCACAACACTATGTGTGGTCAGCACATGTAAGGGGTGGTTCATGACGATGTGTGCCGTTTTTTGAATAAGTTTTGTGACTCCGGCCGCGTGCTGTGTACAAATTGGGTGTCTTTTCTCGGTCTTATCTAGCATGACGCTGAGGTACATTAATATTCGTCTATCTCCCCCCTTTTTTCTGGAACAGCACCCCATTAACGCATGTGGCTGTTCCAGAAACATAAAAGGTAAAGGTAAAAGGGTTGTGAGAAATCTGGAATAGCCAAATCAGCCGCTGAGGCCAACTCCTGTTTGAGGAGAATGAATGATTCTTCCGCATCTGCTGTCCAATTGAGCGTGGCTGAGAGGTTACGCATACCGTGTTCCTTCACTAAGTTCCGCTGTGGCGAGGTTAAACCTGTATAGTTAGGGACGTAGTGACGGCTATACCCTGTGAGGCCTAGAAAGGATAGCATGTCCTTAACTAGCCGTGGTTTGGGGTGATGCAAAATGGCCGATTTATGGTGTGATGTGAGGCCTGACCCCTTCTGGGAGATTTGGCGCCCTAAAAAGGAAACTTGCTTACGGCAGACCTGTAATTTGTTCTTACTGACCTTAAACCCACCCGAGCTAAATGTTTGAGAATCAGCGTCGTGCCCAGCAGACAGAGGTCAGCCGTGGGTGTCGCCAGCAGTAAATCATCAACATACTGGACCAAAGTGACCCCTTCTGGGATAGTGCATGTCTCTAAGACATGTTTCAAAACCTGATTGAAAATACCTGGTGACAGTGCGAACCCCTGCGGAAGTCGAGTGTATCGGAGCTGAGTACCTCGGAAAGTGAAAGAGAAAATGTCCCTGCAGTGTTCTGTCAGTGGGAGACAAAAGAAAGCATTAGCCAAATCAATGCAAGTGAACCAGCGATGTGCCGGGTCAAGACAGGTCAGAGCAACATATGGATTAGGTACCGGAACCGTGGACGTTATTCATCGCTGTGGTTCTTATCCTGTGCCTGGGTCAGGTGGTGGTGCATCAAATGTTTGTCCCAGACATGGGAGTCTGCTCCAGCCATGTCCGGGTTGTTTATCATTCGATCTTTCACCGCCTCGGGCACCCCATTAAGGACGGCCTGGCGGAACCATTCCATCTGTATGCCCTGATTGCCTGGGTGGCAACCCGTCAATTTAGTCCACGTCTCCGTGGATTGGGTTAGGTACTCTCTCGGGTTCTGATCGGGGTTCCACTTTAGTTTTGGTATGACTGTAGACCGGGGCAGTGGGAATTTAATCCTCATTGCCTGACCTATCTCGGTGCTGTGCGCGGTGAATGGTGTGCTGTCGGGAACTATTGTGGTGTTTGCGTCTACCTCGATGTCTCTAAAATCGGTGGGGGCCATGCACCGTGCTCCTATGGCCCTAAAATCTCCGATCGCCAAAGTGTGTCCGGCTGTAAGTGCGTCCAATTTAGCCAGCCACATGTTCCCGCCGTCTACTACCGGCGGCAGTTTGTCCACTATGGCCTGTATATCTCCCACCCCAAAAGGTTTGTACCTCGGGCTCATGCCCGGTATAGTGGTCAAGGGGAATTGTGTGGTGTGTTCCGACCCTGTCAGGTGTGTTTTCTGTCTAAGTCGCTCGGACCGTCGAGGTACCGACTTATGTGCTAGTATTCCTTACACCTTTCTGACCAAATCCAACGAAAGGTTTGCTGTCCTAATTAAGTCCTTGTCCAACATGTCTGCATACTCTTCTAAGTTGCTCTCCGGCTCGTTCAACTCTGTCTGACCCTCGTCACTGTTTTCCTCCTCTACTTCTTTGTCGCTCTCCCATACCCCACTTATTTTTAATGTTGCCTTCCCAGGGGCATAAACCTTATGTTTGGGTCTGGGAATTGGTCCTCTAGAGGCACTCCCCGGGAATTCATCCCTGAGGTTATTGTCCGCTGCCCTACCTGCCAACCTTCCCTCATGATGTCCTCCGTCACCACCTACCTGTCTCTTGATTTCAGCTCTAACTTGACGCTCGGCGAATGGTTCAGGCTCATTGTGTGGTGTATCCATGACTGTTCCCCCTTCTCGGTGGACGGTCGGCGTGTGTGCATGACCGGGGGTGGGTATATCTGCAAATGGCGGGGATGGTGCGCACGGGCGCTCACAAGTCTCGCCGCCCTCAGTTCGTAGAGACCCTGAGGTGATATACAGAGTGGGATATACACTGTTAATGCTGGGTGTCGAGGGTGCGTATGGTGGGGGGTGCGTAGGTTCAGTGTCAGGTGCTGTTACCGCTCCTATGACTTTCGGGGTCGTCTCCTTCAACTGGGAATGGTGAAGATGAGTGACACTCTGCCAGCAGACCGCAAGATCCGTCCACCCCTGTTGGGCGTTCTCCATTTCCTCTACCTTCTTTTTCAGCTTAGATCTAGACATTAGATTCACCTTCTCTCCCTGCTCTCTCACTTCTCTGGCTTTTTCTGAATATTCTTTAACCTTTTCCCATAACCAGGATCCCAAGTGGCCACTGTCCCCCAACTGTTTGTTTTTAGATGTCACCAGCTCATGCAGCTTTCGTCTGGCTTCATCGACAGCTTTATTTTTCTGTTTCGGTGGGCTCTTCAGTTCCACTGATTCCAATGTGTTCTCAATCTGTGCATATAATGGCTTCAGGGGTTCATCACCGAGCCCCCATTCCTTCATTTCTTTATCAAATTCACCTTCCATTTATTTTAACTCAGAGGCCAGAGAGTGCGGGTACACCCGTTCACTCTCCCGGATCGGGACTGTTTAGACGTTCACAGCCAGTCAGTCCGTCAGTGCTAGACTGAGCGACTGACCCAATTAACCACGGCAGGCGGCTTGTGTTGTCACCGTTAGGTTTCCACCGCACAGACAGATTATGTTAACACCGCGAGGTTTCCTCTGTCTGTTTCTCTGCCCAGTTAAGACACTGTCAAAACATCAGCGTCCCTCTCGACACCTCTGAATTTTATCCCACTTTCCCTAACACACAACACACGTTGCAACACAATACATACATGAAATAGAAAACAGTACGATTAACGTCACACACGTTGCAATACAATACATGCATGAAATAGAAAACAACACGATTAATGTCACACATGTGGCAACACAACACATACATATAATAGAAAACAATACGATTAATATCACACTCTATTAGTCTCTTTAATGCTTCCAACACCTCAGCGTGTTGGGGGCCTTTCACCCGCATAGACGCATGCTTTCAACGGCTAGTCCGTTGAGGGCCTTTCACCCGACTACGACGTACAGTTTTATAGCACTGACGTGGTACTTTGGGGAGCCTCAATCCCCGGGACTCCAACCCAGCCTTTACCACGGCCCCTCGTCAGAAACCAGGAGGGTACGCCACCACCAAGGCGCGTCTATGTTCACTCTTAAATCTCTTTATTCTCTTATTTTACCTTTAATCTTAAAATTAGGTTCTCAGACAACTTTTTTTTTTTAATCATTTTCCTTCAAACATCGGGAGAGGACACAGTTTTTAGCTTAGTCAATATGCAGAGTTTGATTTAAACAGGTTCTGCTTACCTTTTAGTGGTTGCCGGCCTGTGTCCTTCTCCTTGGTTTATGAGGAAAAGGTTTGGGTCGAATTTCCTCAACTCTCGTTCTTCTACCACATCCCGGACGAGCCCCCAAAACTGTTGAGTCCGTTGAATGTGGAAAGAAGACGATTGGAGACTGGTTTCGAGTTGAATATGAGAAGCTTTATTGCGTGGTTTGCAAAGGACGGAGACCAGCAGTACATTCAGAGCAGGTTCCTTCTTCCTGGTTTGGGACTGGGTCTACGCTGTGTTGTTGTCTCAACAGGATGTGATAAGTCTGGGCTCTATCCGGGTGCATCACAACCCCCAAACACCCCCCACCTCCACACACATCAGTTTCACCTTGTCGCCTCCTGACCGCAGAAGGCTCAGTGTGTCACAGGTGTCTAAGCATGCACTTTTGTTGAAGTAAGCACTTTTACAATGGACATGAAGAATGGCCCCTTCATGTCCATTGTAAAAGTGCTTACAATGGACATGAAGAATGGCCCCTTAATGCAGCCATGAGGTGGGGGGGCACTAACCAGTGTCTCTCCCCCTCATGCCGGTCCCAAGCCCGGAGAAATGCAGAGGGTTGTGTCAGGAAGGGCATCCGACGTAAAACCAATGCCAATTACTTAAAATGCAAATCAAAAGTATTACCTCCATACCGGATCGGTCGAGGCCCGGGTTAACAACGACCGCCATCAGTGCTGTCAATCAACAGGGTGCTGATGGAAATTGGACTACTGTTGGTCGAAGACGTCGAAGAAGGAGAGGTGGGAGGCGTGTCCGAGGGCAGAGAGAGAAGAGGAAAGGCATGAGTCTAGGACTGAGAGTGGGGACTTTGAATGTTGGAACTATGCACAGAAAAGGTAGAGAGCTGGTTGACATGATGCAGAGGAGGAAGGTGGACATACTGTGTGTTCAGGAGACCAGGTGGAAAGGTAGCAAAGCTAAAAGCTTAGGAGCAGGGTTTAAGCTATTTTATCACGGTGTGGATGGGAAGAGAAATGGAGTCGGAGTCATCTTGAAGGAGGAGTTTGTCAGGAATGTTCTAAAAGTGAAAAGAGTGTCAGACAGAGTGATGAATCTCAAGTTAGAAATTGAAGGTGTAATGCTCAATGTTGTTAGTGCTTATGCCCCACAGGCAGGATGTGAGCTAGAAGAGAAGGAGAGATTCTGGAGTGAATTAGATGAAGTGATGCAGAGTACCCCCAGAGGTGAAAGAGTGGTCATAGGTGCAGACTTCAATGGACATGTTGGGGCAGGCAACAGAGGGGACGAGGAAGTGATGGGCAGGTTTGGTATCCAGGACAGGAACGCAGAAGGACAGATGTTGATAGATTTTGCAAAAAGGATGGAAATGGCTGTGGTGAATACTTTCTTTGAGAAGAAACAGGAGCATAGGGTGACTTATGAAAGCGGAGGTAGGCGCACACAGGTAGACTACATCTTGTGTAGGCGATGTAATTTGAAGGAAGTCAGTGACTGCAAAGTCATCGTGGGTGAGAGCGTTGCCAAACAGCATAGGATGGTGGTGTGCAGGATGACTCTGATGGTGAGAAAGGTGAAAAAGGCAAAGGCAGAGCAGAAGACAAAGTGGTGGAAGCTGAAAAAGGAAGAGTGTCGTGTTGTCTTCAAGGAGGAGTTGAAACAGGCTTTGGGTGGCCAGGAAGTGCTTCCAAATGACTGGACAACCACAGCAAATGTGATCAGGGACACAGGTAGGAGAGTACTTGGTGTGTCCTCTGGAAGGAAAGTAGATAAGGAGACTTGGTGGTGGAATGAGGAAGTGCAGGAGTGTGTACAAAGGAAGAGGTTAGCCAAGAAGAAGTGGGACATTGAGAGGACCGAAGAGAGTAAACAGGAGTACAGGGAGACACAGCGTAAGGCGAAAGTAGCAGTGGCTAAGGCCAAACAGAGGGCATATGATGACTTGTATGATAGGTTGGATAGTAAAGAGGGAGAAAATGATCTATACAGGTTGGCACAGCAGAGAAATAGAGATGGAAAGGACGTGCAGCAAGTTAGATTGATAAAGGACAGAGAGGGAACTCTATTGACTGATGACAGAAGTGTGCTGGGAAGATGGAAAGAGTACTTTGAAGAGCTGATGAATGAGGAAAATGAGAGAGAAAAAGAGTAGAAGAGGTAACCATTGAGGGGCAGGATGTAGCAAAGATCAGTAAGGGTGAAGTGAGAAGGGCATTGAAGAGGATGAAGAATGGAAAGGCAGTTGGTCCTGATGATATACCTGTGGAGGTATGGAAGTGTCTAGGAGAGGTAGCAGTAGATTTTCTGACAAGAACATTCAACACGGTACTAGAGAGTGAGCAGATGCCGGAGGAGTGGAGGAGAAGTGTGCTGGTGCCCATTTTTAAGAACAAGGGAGACGTGCAGAGTTGCAGCAACTACAGAGGGATAAAGTTGATGAGCCATACGATGAAGTTATGGGAAAGAATAGTGGAAGCTAGACTAAGGGCAGAGGTCAGCATTTGTGAACAACAGTTTGGTTTCATGCCAAGAAAGAGCACCACAGATGCAATGTTTGCCTTGAGGATGTTAATAGAGAAGTACAGAGAAGGTCAGAGGGAGCTACATTGTGCCTTTGTGGATCTGGAAAAAGCATATGACAGGGTGCCAAGAGAAGAACTGTGGTATTGCATGAGGAAGTCTGGAGTGGCAGAGAAGTATGTTAGAGTGGTGCAGGACATGTATGAGAGATGTAAGACAGTGGTGAGGTGTGCTGTCGGTGTGACCGACGAATTCAAGGTGGAGGTGGGACTGCATCAAGGGTCAGCTCTGAGCCCCTTCTTGTTTGCTATGGTGATGGACAGGCTGACAGACGAGGTGAGACAAGAATCTCCATGGACTATGATGTTTGCAGATGACATCGTGATCTGTTGTGAGAGCAGAGAACAAGTGCAGGAAAATCTCGAGAGGTGGAGGTATGCCCTGGAAAGGAGAGGAATGAAGGTTAGCCTCAGAAAATCAGAATACATGTGTGTGAATGAGAAGGACCCAGGAGGAACGGTGATGTTACAGGGAGCAGAGATAACGAAGGTGGAGGATTTTAAGTACTTAGGCTCAACAATCCAGAGCAATGGAGAGTGTGGAAAAGAGGTGAAGAAGCGTGTGCAGGCAGGCTGGAATGGTTGGAGAAAAGTATCCGGTGTGATGTGCGATAGGAGAGTGTCAGCAAGAATGAAGGGAAAAGTGTACAAGATGGTGGTGAGGCCAGCGATGTTGTATGGCTTAGAAACAGTGGCGCTGAGGAAAAGGCAGGAGGCAGAGCTGGAGGTAGCGGAGATGAAAATGTTGAGGTTCTCCCTGGGAGTAACGAGGATGGATAGGATCAGAAATGAGTATATCAGAGGGACAGCCCACGTAAGATGTTTTGGAGACAAAGTCAGAGAGGCTAGATTGAGATGGTTTGGACATGTACAGAGGAGGGATAGTGAGTATATTGGCAGTAGGATGCTGAGGTTGGAACTACCAGGCAGAAGGCCTCGAGGAAGACCGAAGAAGAGATTTATGGATGTGGTGAAGGAAGACATGAAGGTTGTTGGAGTCAGAAAAGAAGATGCGGAGGACAGGGTGAGGTGGAGGCGGATGATTTGCTGTGGCGACCCCTGAAGGGAGCAGCCGAAAGTAAAAGAAGAAGAAGAAGATGAAGAATGGCCCCTTAAGCCGATCATTTGATCATTCTCAGCCAGCATTTAAGTATAGCAAAACACAGAGAAATAAATCACCATTATACAGTTATATAAAGCAGTATTTGCACCAGAGAACATGATAATATGATGCACTTTTACAGAGTCCACTGTGTTTGTCCTCTGCCTTGCATGGTGACCCACCCAAAAGAACCGCTCTCGGGTCACTGATCCGAAGTGGTGCATCTGCAGTTTCCGAAAACTATCAGCAGCTGTATGTCCTGCTTCATTCTGTTTCGTGTTGAACATTGTGATTTTTTTTATTTTTCATTTCTTAAAGCCCTCAGAGAAAATTCTGTAAACTCACTGTTCAGAAGCTCGTCGGTTCCACCACATCCAGGATCTCCCTGCAGAGGGGTTTCAGCAGGTCTCACCGGCGGTGATGCAGGGGCCGTTTCCTGAGGCGCTGGAGAAGTAAGTCCGAGGGCTGTTGGAGGAATGTGATCCAGGGATGAAGGAATTAATTCCTGAGGGGCCACAGGAAAAAATCCTGCAGCACAACTCTGCCAGAATGACGAACAAATCCCACAACCTGGTGAAGAAATCCAACAGGCTGAGGAAGAACTTCTACAAACTGAGGATGAAACCCCTGGTGCCAAGGAAGAACTTCTATCAGCTGAGGCTGAAACCCCTGGTGCCGAGGAAGAACTTCTATCAGCTGAGGCTGAAACCCCTGGTGCCGAGGAAGAACTTCCATAAGCTGAGGATGAAACCCCTGGTGCCGAGGAAGAACTTCCATAAGCTGAGGATGAAACCCCTGGTGCCGAGGAAGAACTTCCATAAGCTGAGGATGAAACCCCTGGTGCCGAGGAAGAACTTCCATATCCTGGGGATGAAACCTCTGATGTTGAGGATGAAACCTCTGATGCTGAGGATAAAACCCTTGATGCAGATGAATAAATTGCACAGACGATGCTGGAAGAAATTCCCCATGGTTTTTTTTGAAAGGTTGCATTGTGAAACTGGAAGTGTTCGATCCGTGTAATCCTGATCGTGCGAGTTTTCGAACTGAATGTTTTCAACGTACAGTAAAACCTCCGCTGACGAACACTTAAGCTCACGAACTTTTCGCCTCAAGAACATTAAATTTGCGAGCATATAGTCTCTGCTGACGAACTAGTTTTCGGCGGACGAATCAAACCACGCGGTCGAACAGCGCCACGGTGGCGGCCACGAGAAGCTGACGCACGCTCACGGCGTCCCAGTTCGTCAAACCCCTTTCTTTGAGTGCGGACGTGGTTTGTGTTTGATGGACATTTTGGACCATATTGAGTGTACTTTTGCTATTATGGGACCGAAAAAGACCCCACCACAGGCGGAGATCATTGAAAAACACGAACGAGGTGTGCGTTTGTGTGACTCAGCGTCCCAGTACCAGTACGCTAAGTCTACCACCATCCTGAACAACAAGGAAGCTATTAAGGGTGCGTGTGTGTGGCTATGCGTGTTTCCAAACAGTAGGCGTTTCCAAACACTCCTTCCAAACAGTAAGTCCCTCCCTCCTTCCCTCCTCCTCCTCCCACTCCATTCCATCAAGCCATCAACGACCATCACAAAGGTAAATAAAACGACTTTATTATACAGTACAATTTATTTCTTTAATTACAATACAATAGACATTTATTATACATAAAATAAGGTATATTTGTGTGTAGTTTTAAGGCTTATTTAGTCGAAAATTATGTTTTATGGGGACCTGGGAACGGATTATTCTCATTTTAATGGTTTCTTATGGGAAATAAATGTTCGGAAGACGAACTTTTCGCCTCACACACACTTTCTGGGACCCAATTATGTTCGTGAGCAGAGGTATCACTGTACATTCAAAATTTAAACATAAACCACTCTCAGCCTGGTTGTCATGGGGATGACGTCGCGGTGCGCCCGTGCGTACGAAAACAAGCGGTGGGCTCGTCATCATCACATATTTTTCTCATCATTCAGTTTGGTTTGATCATCTCCGTTAATAATAAAATATTTCATTTCATTCCATTTTACACAAAAGACACAATATAATATAATGTACTAAAATATAATATATAATATCATCATTATTTTCTGAAACCACTTCATCCTAATTAGGGTAGCGGGGAGGCTGGTGCCCATCCCAGCCAACTCGGGGCGAGGGCAGAGTACACCCTGGACAGGCCATCGCAGGGCAGAAACACGCTGACGGCTTTGCAGCTACTCTTGTCGAAAGTCAGCAATGGTTCTTTTACATGCCTCGCACCATAGACAGTGAGAGACATGGCCGGCCTTTGATAACCCAGTTAGCTGCACTGGGGGGGGGGGCAGTGACAACCTTGTGGAGAGTGGGACTCGAACCCCCAACCTTTGGATCAGCGATCCGGCGCCTTATACCACGAGACCACCACTGCCCCTGCATGATATAATATAACATGGTATAATATAATATAATATATCAGATAATGACATGTGATATATTTTGGACTGCTCTTCGTCAACATTTCACAGAATGGATGTATAAAGTTTAAAACCTGATTGTTGATGTGTGTGTTTTGTGGTAATTAGGTCATCTGATGTGCAGGTGGATGGATTGAGCTAAGCTAGCGTTAGCATGTTCGGGGACATTGTAGCACTGAACTCGGATTTTCAGCCTCGACAAACACCTCGACACTCAAACACAACATCAACATGTATTTTAAGAAGAGTTTATTAAAGGTACTTTGGGGAATTTTTGAAGTAAACATCAACCTGAGCGTTTGATAAAATACAGCACTGAGAGTGAAAGTCCATTCGCTGTGGGCCTTATTGAAGGGCAGCATTACAAACCCAGGCCTGCGCCCTTCATCCGGGCACTCGCCTAAATTTTGATTTCCTGTATTAATTCCTCAAAGGAAAGATTTCCTCTGCAGTTGTCACATCCAAAGTGAACACAGAAACTCACAAGGAGCAGTGAGCTGCCACACACATTGGGGTACCCGGAGGACAGTTGGGGATTAGGTGCCTTGGTCAAGGGCACTTCAGCCCTGGATGTGGAAAAAGGGGAGGAGCTGCTCACTCCCCCACCACACATGTTTCCTGCCTGTTTGGGAATCGAACCAATGACTGTTTCGTCTCAAAGCCGCTTCTCAAACCAATAGGCTACAACTGTCCCTGAATGTGATTCAATTATATTATTTCCCCTAAATATGATTACATTTGATTATATATTATGAAGTGCACTTTTGCACTCTATCTAAAACAATGTGAGGTTTCGTATTCAGCCCAGCAGGTATCAGTTTAAATAAATAAATAAAATAAAATCAGAACTCAATTTACAACATATGAAAATGAGGCAAATTATACAAAAACAACCATAATATTGATAAACTACATGTATTGAGCGAGGCAGTAGCTCGATCTGGATTCATATTTGCTAAAGAGCACAACAATGTGTTCACACTATATATGATATAGAGAGATTTCCTTTCAGCTTGTTTCCCTTTATCAGGGGTCGCCACAGCAAATGATTCACATGTTTGATTTGACGTAGGAAGTGAAGTTGGAGTGAAGTTGGAGCTCCCACTTCCACACATTTTTTTCTGCTGGTTTGGGAATCAAACAAGCGACCTTTCAGTCCTAAAGCCACCTCTTGAACCATTTGGCTACAGCTGGCCCACAGCCACAGGTGGGTGCCATTCACCGCGCGACCACAATTAAAATGAACAGGTTATGAACATGAATGAACTCTTACCAACTACCACATTCACTTATTTACAGAACCACTTAATCCTACTCGGGTTGTGGAGAGGCTGAAGCCTATCTCAGCCATCACTGGGTGAAGGTTACACCCCGAACAGCTTGCCGGTCCATTTGCAGGCCAACACTCCCACACAAGCATTCAGACTTACACTCACATCTCAGTGAAATCTGGAATAGCCAATGAGCCTCATGTCATTTGACTCTGAAAAGAAACCCGAGTACACGGAGGAAACCCACACAAGCACAAGCAGAACCTGCAAACTCCATACAGAATCACTCTCTCTCCGAACCCAGTGCTCGAACCCGGGACGCAGCCTATAACCAGTGCAGGAGATTTCAGGCTACGGCCTCGAGCATATCTTGTTCGTTGTTTCATGACTGTTTGTTAATCGGAGTCCACTGTGTTTGTCCTCTGCCTTGCATGGTGACCCACCCAAAAGAACCCGCGCGCTCTCGGGTCACTGATCCGAAGTGGTGCATCTGCAGTTTCCGAAAACTATCAGCAGCTGTCTGTCCTGCTTAATTCTGTTTCGTGTTGAACATTGTGAATTTTTTTATTTTTCATTTCTTAAAGCCCTCAGAGAAAATTCTGTAAACTCACTGTTCAGAAGCTCGTCGGTTCCACCACATCCAGGATCTCCCTGCAGAGGGGTTTCAGCAGGTCTCACCGGCGGTGATGCAGGGGCCGTTTCCTGAGGCACTGGAGAAGTAAGTCCGAGGGCTGTTGGAGGAATGTGATCCAGGGATGAAGGAATTAATTCCTGAGGGGCCACAGGAAAAAATCCTGCAGGTGGATGCACAACTCCGCCAGAATGACGAACAAATCCCACAACCTGGTGAAGAAATCCAACAGGCTGAGGAAGAACTTCTATCAGCTGAGGATGAAACCCCTGGTGCCGAGGAAGAACTTCCATAAGCTGAGGATGAAACCCTTGGTGCCGAGGAAGAACTTCCATAAGCTGAGGATGAAACCCCTGGTGCCGAGGAAGAACTTCTATAAGCTGAGGATGAAACCCCTGGTGCCGAGGAAGAACTTCTATAAGCTGAGGCTGAAACCCCTGGTGCCGAGGAAGAACTTCTATCAGCTGAGGATGAAACCCCTGGTGCCGAGGAAGAACTTCTATCAGCTGAGGATGAAACCCCTGGTGCCGAGGAAGAACTTCCATAAGCTGAGGATGAAACCCCTGGTGCCGAGGAAGAACTTCCATATCCTGGGGATGAAACCTCTGATGTTGAGGATGAAACCTCTGATGCTGAGGATAAAACCCTTGATGCAGATGAATAAATTGCACAGACGATGCTGGAAGAAATTCCCCATGGTTTTTTTTTGAAAGGTTGCATTGTGAAACTGGAAGTGTTCGATCCGTGTAATCCTGATCATGCGAGTTTTAGAACTGAATGTTTTCAACGTACATTCAAAATTTAAACATAAACCACTCTCAGCCTGGTTGTCATGGGGATGACGTCGCGGTGTGAGGTTTCGTATTCAGCCCAGCAGGTATCAGTTCAAATAAATAAATAAAATAAAATCATAACTCAATTTACAACATATGAAAATGAGTCAAATTATACAAAAACAACCATAATATTGATAAACTACATGTATTGAGCGAGGCAGTAGCTCGATCTGGATTCATATTTGCTAAAGAGCACAACAATGTGTTCATACTATATATGATATAGAGAGAGATTTCCTTTCAGCTTTTTTCCCTTTATCAGGGGTCGCCACAGCAAATGATTCACATGTTTGATTTGACTTAGGCTTTTACATCAGATGCCCTTCCTGACACAATTCTTTAACAAGGGACAGAAACACGCTGACGGCCGACTTTGCAGCTCCTCTTTGCGAAAGTCAGCAATGGTTCTGTAACCCATATAAATACATGGTTACTAATTTTATTGGAAAAAACCCCTAATTTCCAACGCTCCCTGAAAGCACTATAGTTTTCCTAGTCCCCTTGAACGCATCATAAGCACATGCTGCTTGCACCTAGCTAAGCACAGCAGAGCGTGCTGCAGAGCAGGACACACACAGAGCACTCGACAAGCTACACAAGTGAGTCAAACGATCCAAAATGTGTTTAAGTGAACTTTTAACAAGTTTAACTAAGTTTATGTACTTTTCAGAGCCTTGGATGTGTTTTGTTTTCTCTCAATCAAACCGGGTGGAGTGTGTTTGTTTTCCTGGAAACTCCGGTGAGTCATTACAACATGAAGCTAGCTTAAAAACCTATGCAAATTTACACATGGTGAACCTATGCTAACTTTACACATGGTGACTTTTAAAACTGTGTGCACTATTTTTGTCTCTAAAAAGCTAAAACCAGTCGGAGTACACAACAAAGATTGTGCTGTGCACAAAATGAGCCTTACATTTTATTTTTCTAAATGCTTTTGTTGAAGCACTTTTGCTAATGCACTAAAGTAGTGCAGATAAGCACTTTTGTTTTGTATTACATTCCATTCAGTGCCTTTCATGCACTTTTGTCATTTCATTTATGTGTTATTTCATAGGTTTTAAACATCGCTCCATGATGCTACGCTACTCAAAGCTTGATTAGCGTCTTTATTATCAGCAGCTTGTGGTTGTTGTTTCTTCGTGCCTAGTCTGCATCATCAGCAGGTATCTCAGGGTCTTTAGCGTTTCGCCCCAAAACCTGTACGCTTCACCTGAGTGGGGCAGCAAAGACAAAAGACTGTCTTCACCTGCAGGCTGGCTTCTGATTGATTGTAGAGGTCTTCTAACATGCATCCACACACTACTCTCCTGGCTTGTAATTAACTGTGGTCCAATTCTCTCTCCTCTTGATCCACAGCCACCTTGAGCATGTCTCTGCTGAAGCAGCTATGGTCTTTATCGCCTTCTTTGTGGCGGTAGGGGTAAGACCTATCTTGTGCAGGAAGTCTCTTGTAGATGTTGCAACAAAACCCCTGCATCCAACCTCTATTGGCATCAGGCTTGCTTTCCACCCTTTCATGCAAGCTTCATCTACCAAGTCCTGGTATTTTGCGGCTTTCAGTTCGTGTGAGATGTCAAGTCTGTCCTCCCAGGGAACTGTAAGCTCGATTATGTGGATGGCTTTCGTTTCTCGAGATAATAGCAGCATATCTGGGCGCACCTGAGTAACTGCTATATCTTCTGGAAATTTCAACTTCCTCTGCACATCCACAAGAAGCTGCCAGTCGGAGGCTGGAGACAGGACTGAGCCTCTAGTTGCGGGCTTGCTCGGCTTGGTCTTCATCTCTCCTTCTTTCAGGAATTGGATGGGTTTTCCTGTATCCTGAATATTTTGATGGTTGACTTCCAGTCTGCGCTGGTCCACCACTATGGCAATCTCTCTTAAGACAGTGTCATGCCTCCATTGGTACCTCCCCTCTCCCAGAGCCTTAGGACATGCTGAGAGGATGTGATTCAGGGAGCAGTTGTTTCCTTTACACAGAGAGCATGAGGCGTCCTCCTCTTTTCCCCAAATCCGCAAGTTCGAAGGTGTAGGAAGCATTTCTGACACAGCACGTAGTAGGAAGCTAAGCTGACCTTGATCAGTGTTCCACAGTTCCTTCCATGTGAATGGGCGCTGGATGGCTGATTCCCATTTGGTCCAGCTGCCTTGGCTTCCTAACCCCACTGCTCTGACAAACCTGGTGTATTCCGCTTCTTTTCTAGTTTGTAGCACAACCATATCTCTTCTTGTTTGGTCATCTGCTGTGCTCCATCGCTTACCCTCGTAGTTGCCAAGGCCTAATCTTCCTTTGCAAACTGTTCCCACCAGCTCTTGATGACGCAGGTCCTCCTCTGCCACTTGGACTGCTTTGCGAGGATTCCATTTTCTACCAGCCTTCACAGTTTCCCCTGCTTGCTGCACTACTGTGTCCTTAGACAAACGTAGGGTAGAAATGGCCCTAACTTTTGCAGTCTGAAATTCTTCAATCACAGATGACAGAGGCAAACTTAGCTTCGCTGACCTGCTGTAAAGATTTACAGTGCTGTAGCTTGGTGGAACTCCCAGCCACTTACGCAGAAATCTGCTGCACAGTCGTTCCATTGACTCCACTGTAGAGAAGGCCATGTCGTAGAGCAGGAATGGCCACTGCAGTCTAGGGATAATACCGTACTGGAAGCACCATGCTTTGAAGCGGCCTTGAAGATAACTTCCATCTATTGTTTGAAGCCACTTCTTGAGCGCTTTTTGGACATCTCTGCTGTTTTCTATGTCTCCCAATGACTGGTCAAAGCATTTCCCCAGGCATTTAATGCTCTCATCCTGGATTGTGGGAATCTTTTCATCTTGGATAATGAAAACATGTGAACCAAGCTGGCCTTTGATAATAGTGAGGCTCCTTGACTTGGGTGGCTTGATTTTCATTCTAGCCCAGTTCACCATCTTTTCAAGGGCTGAGAGAATCCAACGGGTTCCTGCTGTTGACTCTGTCATGATAGTGACATCGTCCATAAAGGCTCTGCAAGATGGGTGCCTGGTGCCATCGTCAGCCTTGGGACCTCTGCACTGGCTGATCCCTGCCTTGAGGAGCAAGTTCATGGCTGCCACGAATAGTATTACTGAAACCGTACACCCTGCCATAATTCCCTTCTCGAGTCTCTGCCAGCCTGTTGTGAAGTTGTTCACTGTAAATCGCATCTTGATGTTGGTAAGATGATTCATGACCAACTGCACGACCTCTGTTGGAACATGGTACTGCTGTAGTGCTTTCTCGATTAGTAGATGGGGTACGCTAGGGTAGGCCTTAGCAATGTCCAGCCACACTACTGATAAGTTACTCTTGTTTTTCTTGGCCTCCTTGATCAGCTGGCTTATGGCTGCTGTGTGCTCTAGACATCCTGAGTGGCCTGGGATGCCTCCCTTCTGCACGCTGGTGTCAATGTAGTGATTAAGAAATAAGTTGTTCAAAACAATGAAGTTACAAACTTGAAATAATTTAATTTCATATGCCTTGAAAAAAGGGTTAAATAAATATTGTGGTTGTTGTTATGCTACATAGCAATACATTTTGAATTCATGGAAGTAAAACCAGTGTTAAAACAGCAATGTAAAAGAATTTGAACATTTTGAGATCTCATTTTATTTAGAAACTACTGTTAAGAAATATTTTATTCATTGTGTCTGTACTGCATGTGCAGACTGGATTTTTAGTGGACCTGGATCTGATCTTGAAGCTGGTTTCGGACATGGATGGCGAGCTAAACCCAGTGAGAACTCTTGGCGGATCCAGAAGCAGTGTGGCCAGCTGTTCTGGATGCGAGAGTAGATCTACAGACCCAACCACTTCAAATCACAGGATCCCAGATAAGAACAAATAAAAACACCTTTATCCCAAACGGATCACAATCCTGGAAAAGACCTCCCGAATTCACACAAATCAAACCTTAAGGAATCGAACCTTAGAGACTCTAAGCCTATTTTATTTTTATTTTTATTTTGTAAAGAGCGTTCTACAACATTGTTTGCACTGTTTCTTGTGCTATTGTAATAAATCTGCCGGCTGTTCAACTCTAAATCTCTAGAATTCATTCTACTCCTCTAGAACCTAGCATATAATCTAGCACAGCTATATCAAGCTGGTGTTACATCAAAGTGACGAGCCAGCCAGGAGGAGTTTTGGCTACATTTTGCCTCTAAATTAATAATTTGGCATACAGTTTGGCAGTTTTATGACAGTTTTTGTACAACTTTTCCCACAAAAGAAACATGGATATCATTGAACGTGAAGGTATCAAAGTACCAAATGCTGTATTAATTAGTGTTTTTTCTGGTACTGAGACTGATGAAGTTATTCAGTTTTTAGAAAAGTATGGTTCTATTACACGAACAGTGAAACTTACTAGTTCTGACCCTGACTTTAAAAATACAGCTGTAGTTGAGTTTGAGTATGGCACTGCTATTGAGTCAATTCAGGATGAACTACTATGTCAAAGAGCAACATCTGACCCAAAGGTTGTTCACAAAATTCAGCTCTTATCCCCACTTTATAGTGCTAAGTTAACAGCTGATCTGACCAAGTCTTTTCTCCTTGATTTAAAGGGAATTGCCAAAGCAAGCGGAATAGATTATGAGAAATTGTTGCTTGGTGAACTTAACAAACTTCAGGCCTCTGCTGCTGAAAGTGAAAGTATAGCTTCCACTGACGCTACTCCAGTAACTGAAACTTTAACAGGCGATTCTGTTGTGACACAAACAAATAGGGAAACTCTCACAACTACCTCAAACTCTGATATTCCCAGTTCTCCAATCAACAGCAGACCAACTCCTATTTTAAATCCCGAACACTTGAGCACCCCTGAAGTCCAGAGGGTGATTGTCGAGCACATTGTCAAAAGTGCTGACACGTCCCAAACTTATCCGAACTCTTCCAAGTTCAGGTCGTTCTCTGGAAAATTTCCGTGCCCTAATACGGAAGTAGATTATGACACTTGGCGCAGTCATGTTGAGTTTTATCTTGCCGACTCTTCTGTTCCTGAAAGACAGGTAGTAAGAGAAATTATTGAAAGTCTCTTACCACCAGCCGCCAATATTGTCAAACATTTGGGCCCCTTGTCCAGCCCAAAAGACTTTGAGCTTGCTCGATTCTGCATATGGGAATGTAGATGATACTGATGATCTATTTGCGAAATTTTTGAGCACAAATCAAAATGCCGGAGAAAAACCTTCAACATACTTGCACCGACTCCAGACTACATTAAGCAAAGTTGCTAAAGGGGGAGGCGTTACAGTCAGTGATTTTGATCAACAGCTTTTAAAACAGTTCTGTAGGGGGTGCTGGGATGATAACCTAATTGCCAGCCTCCGTCTAGAACAAAAGAAATCCAGCCCACCTCCCTTTTCTGAACTTCTTTTGTTGCTGCGAACAGAGGAGGATAAACAAGCGGCTAAGTCCACTCGCATGAAGCAGCACTTAGGACTTTCAAAAGTAAAGGGACAGTCCAACCCTTTAAATGTTTATGCAGACACTGAGTTTCAAGATGCTGCTGCAGACAATTCTAGTAAAACGTCTACCAAGAAACTGCCGAAACAAATTGCTCAACTGCAAGAACAGTTAACTTCCTTAAAAGCGTCCATGGAAAAGACAGTTGAAAAGAAACCTCAGACAAAGTCCCCCAAAGTTGCAAAGAAACAACAGCGGAAAGAGACACAAACACAGAACTCACCGCCGAAAAGTGAAAGCTTTGGCAAAGGTAACAAAAAGCCTCGCCCATGGTTCTGCTTTAACTGTGGCGAGGATGGCCATATAGCCCCTCTTGTGACAGTGACCCAAACCCCAAAGCTGTTGAAGCTAAGCGCAAAGAGCTTAGGTCAAAACAAAAGGCTTGGGAGGACCAATGTAACACTGATTTAAACTAGTTCCTGTTTCAGTTGAGGGACAAACTGGAACTAGTAGCGACACAAGTCCCACTCAGAAACCCCAGCCAAAACAGAGTTGTACGCTAACGAGTAAGCACCATTCTAGCATTCCCAAGGGCTTAATAGGTAAGAAGTGCACTGCTAATATAAACATAGCTGGCGTTAGCTGCAATTCTCTATTAGATTCAGGGTCGCAAGTTACGACTATTTCACACTCCTTTTACCAGAGACACCTGGTTGATTTTCCAACCCAGCCGATCAGTGACCTAGATGTTGAGGGTGCAAACGGTCAGGCGGTACCTTATCTAGGCTATGTAGAAGTTCCAGTTGGTTTTCCAAAAGAGTTTGTTGAGTCTGAGCCTCAAATTTCTACATTAGCTCTAATAGTACCTGATTTGCGCTCCAGCACAGACTTGCCAGTGTTAATTGGTACAAATGCCCTCGATGTTTTATATGAGGAACATTGTCGAGACACTCCCATTCTACCAGCTGTCTATGGCTATAGTCAGATTTTAAAAATCCTCGAGCACAGATACGAAACAAAGAGCACAGGGAAGCTTGGGCTAATGATGCTGAGGGGCAACACATCTTATGTTATTCCAGCTCACGAGAAGGTCTGTCTTGAAAGCTACGCCCACTTAAGTTCGCCACTCACAGACCAATGGGCAGTATTAGAGCAGCCAATGTCCTCAGCCCTTCCAGGTGGAATCTTTGTTGACTGCTGTCTTATCACAGTGCCAAGTCAAAGTCCTTACAAGCACCCTGTTTGGATAAGAAATGAAACCGATCATGACATTATGCTTCCTGGCAACTGTGTCCTTGCTGAACTGCATGTTGCAGACCAAGTTTTGGAAACTCAAAACCTGTCCGATACCAACTCGGCAGGTTGTTGTCACTTGTCTGCAGACTCCTCATCACCGAAGGACCAGTTGACTTTTGATTTTGAAAATTCACCTCTGCCTGAGGAGTGGAAAAGTCGCATCACACAGAGTCTGAGTGCTTACAGTGATGTCTTCGCATGCCACGATCTTGACTTTGGCCATGCCACTAGAGTTAAGCATAAAATCAAGCTTAAAGACGAAACACCCATAAAACAGAGATCGAGGCCTATTCACCCAAATGACTACGAAGCTGTTAGGAAACACCTCAAAATGCTTCTCGATGCCGGGGTAATAAGACCATCAGAATCCCCTTTCTCGCCCCCCATCGTTGTAGTTAAGAAAAAGACGGGTGAGGTACGTCTCTGTGTGGACTACCGTAAGGTTAACGTACAAACGGTTAAAGACGCTTGCGCGTTACCAAATCTTGAAGAGACCTTCTCCGCTCTATCTGGGTCAAACTGGTTCTCTGTCATGGACTTAAAGTCGGGCTACTACCAGATAGAGATGGAGGAGGAAGATAAGGCCAAAACAGCGTTTGTATGCCCCCTAGGGTTTGATGAGTTCAATCGAATGCCTCAGGGAATCACAAATGCTCCCAGCACCTTTCAGAGGTTAATGGAGAGGTGCATGGGAGACATTAATCTTAAGGAGGTGCTCGTCTTCCTAGACGATTTGATTGTTTTCTCAGACTCCCTAGAGCAACACGAACAGAGGCTAAAGCATGTTTTGGACCGTCTTCGTGAATATGGCTTAATGTTGTCGCAGCGGAATTGTCGCTTTCTTCAGACATCGGTTAAATATTTAGGCCATATTGTTTCAAGAAATGGCGTAGAAACAGATCCTGAAAAAGTAGCAGCCATTAAGACCTGGCCAGTGCCACACAACTTGAAGCAGCTCAAGTCGTTTTTAGGGTTCACCGGCTACTATCGCCGATTTGTTAAAGATTATTCAAAGATAGTTCGGCCCTTAAACGACCTTACATGTGGCTACCCACCTTATAGAAAAGTCCAGAAACGAACCGACACTTCTAAGTATTTCAACCCTCGAGAACCTTTTGCCGAGAGGTGGACATCTGTCTGTCAGTCAGCCTTTGAATGCATTAAGGAGAAATTAACATCCTCTCCTGTATTGGGCTTTGCAGATCCAAAGCTCCAATATGTTCTGCATACCGACGCCAGCTCTACAGGCCTAGGTGCCGCTCTTTATCAAGAGCAAGGTGGTAAAATGCGCGTCATAGCCTATGCCAGTAGGGGGCTGACACCAAGCGAAACCAGATATCCAGCTCATAAACTAGAATTTCTAGCTCTGAAATGGTCCATCGTAGAAAAGTTTCATGATTACCTTTATGGTAATGAATTCACAGTTGTAACGGATAATAATCCGCTTACATACATTCTGACCACTGCAAAGCTTGATGCAGCTAGCTATCGCTGGTTAGCAGCGCTATCCACCTTCAACTTCCAAATCAAATACAGAGCTGGAAAGGCTAACCAGGACGCAGATGGCCTATCACGAAGGCCCCACCAAACACTAGCTGCGGATTATGTGACATTGGAAGAGGAGAACCGAATACAACAACTCGCCTCACGTTTTCTCGGATCCCCTCCTCAATGTAGTGATTTATGTCCTGATACTATTGCAGCAGTATGTCACAAGCATTTTCTCAATGAGAAAACCAAAGATTCACCTCATGTCATTCTTGTTGAGTCCTTGGCTATGAATGCTGATGCAATTCCTGATGCAATTCCAGTGATGCTGAAACATCTGGTCAAGTAACTGTTCCCTTGTTTTCTGCTCATGAGCTTAAAGAACAACAAAGATCTGACCCAAGCATCAATCGTGTCATTCAGTTACTTGAAGCTGGAGCAGATGTTCCACATAACAACAGAGAAACATTTGAAATAAAACTGATGCTCCGAGAATGGAAACGTCTTGAAATGAGGGATGACCTTTTGTTCAGGAGGCGACAATGTGACCCAGATACAACTTACCAGCTTGTACTCCCTGTCTCACTTAGACCCACTGTTCTTAAGTTACTCCACGATGACATGGGTCATATGGGGTGGGAGAGGACTCATGAACTAGTGAGGGCAAGATTTTATTGGCCTAAGATGGGTCATGACATTGAGACCAAAATAAAGAACTGTGGTCGTTGTGTTCGAAGAAAGTCCTTGCCTGAAAAGGCCGTGCCTTTAGTTAACATTAAAACCACGCGACCAATGGAATTGGTCTGCATGGACTTTCTTTCGATTGAGCCCGATAGTAAGAGTACCAAGGACGTGTTAGTCATCACAGATCATTTTACGAAATATGCGGTGGCCTTGCCCACTCGTGATCAAAAGGCAACCACTGTGGCTAAAAATCTCTGGGAAAACTTTTTGGTTCACTACGGGTTCCCCGAACGCCTCCATAGTGACCAGGGGAGGGATTTTGAGTCACATGTGATTAAGGAACTGTGTGCTATTACTGGCATCAAAAAAGTGAGAACCAGTCCTTATCACCCGAGGTAACCCAGAGAGCGATTCAATCGCACCCTCCTTAGTATGTTAGGTACTCTGAAGGATAACCAAAAAGTTCATTGGCGTGATTTTGTCAAGCCTCTCACACACGCCTACAACTGTTCAAAGAGTGAGGTTACTGGGTTTAGTCCTTATGAGTTGATATTTGGCCGTAAGCCTAAGCTACCAGTTGACCTTGCCTTTGGGTTGCCCGTTACAGGGGACTCACCTGCATCCCATTCTCAGTATGTGCGCAGTCTAAAGGCTAAACTCGAAGAAAGTTACCAAATTGCCCTTGAAAACTCCAAAAAAGTTGCAGAGCGCAATGAGAGCAGATTTGATAAGAAAGTCAGAGAATCCACTCTTGAAGCAGGAGATAGAGTTTTAGTCAAAAATGTCCGTTTGCGCAATAAACATAAACTTGCCGACAAATGGGAACACATGGTGTACCGTGTTGTCAAGAAAATGGAAAATGTTCCTGTGTATGTGGTTTGACCAGAGAGAGGTGATGGTCCAAGTAGAACTCTTCACCGAGACCTTTTACTTGCGTGTGGTGACCTCTCAGACATTGAGGATGAAGTTGAGACAAGACCAAAACCTCCACGTAGACGCAAAACTCGACAAAGTCCTTCTGAACCACAGGACACAGATCTGTCAGAATCAGAGGAGGAGTATGAACCCATGCCAGGACAACCTTCAATCGAAACAGAGACATTCATTAAGATTTATGACAATAATCAAGACCAATCAAATGTACAAAACCAGACAACAAACTCGGATATTTCAAATGAACCACTCTCACTCAATAAGGATACCTCCTTGCACCCAACAGTTTCAGTCGAGACAGACACAGACGAGATGGACAATGAACAGGAAAATCAGAATGAGGCCGAACTACTCAATGAGGAATCACATTCAGATGTCATGGAAGGAGGAGATGATGAAAACCAAATACAAGGAGGACCAGACGTTAATATTGTGGACACAGAGCATGGTGATGTGATTGACCAACAAACAGAACAGACAATTGAAACAACAAATGAAACTCCCAATGTGAGAAAATCTGAAAGATTAAAGCGAGCCCCAGGACGGTTTCATTACCCTCAATTGGGTCACCCTCTGATATCTTTTGCACAAAGGTTCTTGGATAACTTTAACCAAGCCCTAGAGCAGGGGTCAGCAACCCAAAATGTTGAAAGAGCCATATTGGACCAAAAAAACAAATATGTCTGGAGCCTCAAAAAATTAAAAGCCTTATATAAGCCTTATAATGAAGGCAACACATGCTGTATGTATCTATATTAGCTATATTAGCCTACTATCAAAATGACTAAGTTGGCTACAAATACATAATGAGCCTTCATGATTAAATGTTTATTTTCCCTGCAGCGCATCCTGTAGAGAATGACGCACCACGTGACTACTCTGTTGTACGATGCCACCTCGAGTTTAACTTCATTACAATATTAATTAATTATGTTTCATTGCTTTGATGAAATTAAAGGAATGCAATAAAGAAATCCGATTTTTGATGTCATTTTTATTTTGACAACAAAATGGAACGTGCATAACGTGCCCCTTATCTGGGCAACAAACAGAGTGCAATAAAACGCAGCCTGCATTTATAAAAATAAAACAGCAGCCTTTTGAAAAGGTAAAGTATATAAAATCAAATTAATACAGTTTAAGTTTGATTTCTGTGCAAATGCCAAGCAAGTCAGTGCAAGGGTAAAACGCAGCAGCATCCTCTTCTCTTTTGACACGCAACCAACGCAGCTATCCTGGGACCTGAGCAACAAAACACAATAATATCCCTAAGTGTCATTCCAAATATATACTGAGGAAAATCAGAAATCACTTTATAAAAACAGCCACTTTGTTACTAAATATGTGCCTATGACAGGATTGTGTTCTTACCCGTTTAATGTGACTTCTGTTTTCGGACATCACTGGTCAGCTTCTCAACATCGGGCATGTAAGATGTAACTTTAATCTTGACGCAGGACTGCAAGCTCTCATCTGTGAGGCGGGTGCGATATTTTGATTTGATGTAGTTCATGTTTGAGAAAATCTGCTCGCACATGTATGTTGATCCAAAGATGGATAATACTCCAAATGCATATGTCTTCATGTTCCTATAACTGTCAGGAAGAGCATTCCATGTGTCATAGACAAGTTTCTCGGGTGTTGGGAGGCTTTCAATTTCGCTCCATTTGTGGCTTTGGGCAAGCTGGGCTTTCTGGCGAGTGACGTCTTCAAGCTCGGCTGTCAGACGTTTGAATTTGGACACCCATAAATCTTTGTCGGCTATATCAGCCATTTCCATTTCAAGGTCAGCTTGATTTACTCCTGGAAATGTGCTCAACCAGGACAGGTCAATCTCCAGGGGTGTGACAGGGAAAGACAGTGTCATTTTTTCCTTCGAACTCGCAAAATCTGCTCCCAAATGCAGTTTGCATTTCAACGATCGCACCTTGTAAATAATCACTGTTGAGTGTGTGATCGTGATGGGCTTCTTTGAATTCTCTCAGGGAGGGGAAGTGGGAGAGCGTGCCTCGCTGTACATCTCTGGCAAAGACAGTCAGCTTGCGCCGAATGACAAAACAGCTTCCAGCATTTGCAGTGCAGTGTTTCCCGCCCCTGGAGACTTTCATTCAGCTTGTTTAGGTGGCTTGTCATATCCACCAAAAGTGCAGTTTTTCGAGCCACTCGGTATCTTCCAGTTGCGGGTAGTTCAGGTCTTTGCTTTTCAGGAATGTTTTCACGTGTTCTAAACAAGCGACAAAGCGACGCAAAACCTCACCCCTGGACAGCCATCGGACTTTGTTGTGTAGCAGGAGATCGGAATATTCGCTGTCAACTTCATCAAGCAATGCACGGAACTGCTGATAGAAACGTGTGTCGCAGGCTATGACGCAAATCTTCGTTGACAGAAATGTTGAAATGTAATATTTCTTCTACACATTTTTACAGCATTGGAAAACGTTAAGAATGTTTGTGTCATGTTTGTCCTCCTAAAGAAACCATATTAAAACAAAAAATATATTTCCCTCCCCCATCTTTTTCCATTTTCAAACATTTTTGAAAAAGCTCCAGGGAGCCACTAGGGCAGCGCTAAAGAGCCGCGGGTTGCCGACCCCCGCCCTAGAGTCATTTAGTAGCTATGAAAACCATCAGATCTATGATGTTTAAACAAACATTTAAGTACATGACGGGACTCATGCTTATTCAAGGGTGGAGGGTGTAACCCATATAAATACATGGTTACTAATTTTATTGGAAAAAAACCCTAATTTCCAACACTCCCTGAAAGCACTATAGTTTTCCTAGTCCCCTTGAACGCATCATAAGCACATGCTGCATGCACCGAGCTAAGCACAGCAGAGCGTGCTGCAGAGCAGGACACACACAGAGCACTCGACAAGCTACACAAGTGAGTCAAACGATCCAAAATGTGTTTAAGTGAACTTTTAACAAGTTTAACTAAGTTTATGTACTTTTCAGAGCCTTGTATGTGTTTTGTTTTCTCTCAATCAAACCGGGTGGAGTGTGTTTGTTTTCTTGGAAACTCCGGTGAGTCATTACAACATGAAGCTAGCTTAAAAACCTATGCAAATTTACACATGGTAACTTTTAAAACTGTGTGCACTATTTTTTTGTCTCTAAAAAGCTAAAACCAGTCGGAGTACACAGCAAAGATTGTGCTGTGCACAAAATGAGCCTTACATTTTATTTTTCTAAATGCTTTTGTTGAAGCACTTTTACTAATGCACTAAAGTAGTGCAGATAAGCACTTTTGTTTTGTATTACATTCCATTCAGTGCCTTTCATGCACTTTTGTCATTTCATTTATGTGTTATTTCATAGAAATAAGTTGTTAAAAACAATTAAGTTACAAACTTGAAATAATTTAATTTCATATGCCTTGAAAAAAGGGTTAAATAAATATTGTGGTTTTTGTTATGCTACACAACAAGACATTTTGAATTCATGGAAGTAAAACCAGTGTTAAAACAGCAATGTAAAAGAATTTGAACATTTTGAGATCTCATTTTATTTAGAAACTACTGTTAAGAAATATTTTATTCATTGTGTCTGTACTGCATGTGCAGACTGGATTTTTAGTGGACCTGGATCTAATCTTGAAGCTGGTTTCGGACACAGATGGCGAGCTAAACCCAGTGAGAACTCTTGGCGGATCCAGAAGCAGTGTGGCCAGCTGTTCTGGATGCGAGAGTAGATGTACAGACCCAACCACTTCAAATCACAGGATCCCAGATAAGAACAAATAAAAACACCTTTATCCCAAACGGATCACAATCCTGGAAAAGACCTCCCGAATTCACACAAATCAAACCTTAAGGAATCGAACCTTAGAGACTCTAAGCCTATTTTATTTTTATTTTTATTTTGTAAAGAGCGTTCTACAACATTGTTTGCACTGTTTCTTGTGCTATTGTAATAAATCTGCCGGCTGTTCAACTCTAAATCTCTATAATTCATTCTACTCCTCTAGAACCTAGCATATAATCTAGCACAGCTATATCAAGCTGGTGTTACAGTTCTTTTACATGGCACTCACCAGAGACAGTGAGAGACATGGCCCACCTTTGATAACCCAGTTAACTCCACTTGGGCAGTGACAACCTTGTGGGGACTCGAACCCCCAACTTTAGGATCAGCAATCCAGCACCCTATACCACTGGACCACCACTGCCACACACACACACTAGAGGGATTGTGTCTCTTGGCTGGTCTGGGAAACCCTCTGTGTCCTCTCGGAAGAGCTGGAGGAAGTGGCTTGGAGAGGGATGTCTCGACCTCGCTGCTTCGGCTGCAGCCCCTGCGATTCGACTCCGGATTAAGCCGGAAAAGATGAAGATGAAGATAAAAAATTATAGAATAAATATGGGGGCAGTACGTTTGCCCATTTGTTTGCGATTGTTTGCTTTGGGCGTCTCTCTGTGGAGTTTCTATGTTCTCTTTGGGCTTGTGGAGGTTTCCTCTGGGTAAATCAGTTTTCTCCAACAGTCAGAAGACATGTGCATTAGGCTAATTGACTGCTGCAAATTTCCCCAAAGGTGTGAATGTTTGTGTGTGTTGCCCTGTGATGTTCTGGGAAACAGTTCTGTTTGTGCCCCAATTTTGCCAAGTGGTACATTTAAATTTATGGTATTTGGCAGACCCCCTGAACCAGTGCGATTTGTATTGATCATTTTAATACAACTAAACAACTGAAAGTGAAAGGCCTTGCTCTTCTTCTTTTCCTTTCGGCTTTTCCCTTCAGGGGTCGCCACAGCGAATCATCTGCCTCCATCTCACCCTATCCTTTGCATCTTCTTCTCTTACACCAACGACCTTCATGTCCTCCTTTACCACATCCACGAATCGTCTCTTTGGTCTTCCTCTAGGCCTTTTGCCTGGTAGTTCCAGCCTCAGCATCCTATTACCAATATACTCACTATCCCTCCTCTGTACATGTCCAAACCATCTCAATCTAGCCTCTCTGATTTTGTCTCCAAAACGTCTTACATGTGCTGTCCCTCTGACGTGCTCATTCCTAATCCTATCCATCCTCGTTACTCCCAAAGAGAACCTCAACATTTTCATCTCTGCTACCTCCAACTCTGCCTCCTGTCTTTTCCCCAGGGCCACTGTTTCTAACCCAGACAGCATCGTTGGCCTCAACACCGTCTTGTACACTTTTCCTTTCATTTTTGCCGATACCCTCCTATCACACATCACACCGGACACTTTTCTCCAACCATTCCAACCTGCCTGCACGCGCTTCTTCACCTCTTTTCCACACTCTCCATTGCTCTGGATTGTTGAGCCTAAGTACTTAAAATCCTCCACCTTTCTTATCTCTGCTCCCTGTAATCTCACCGTTCCTCTTTGGTCCTTGGCATTCATGCACATGTATTCTGTCTTACTGAGGCTAATCTTCATTCCCCTCCTTTCCAGGGCATACCTCCACCTCTCTAGATTTTCCTGCACTTGTTCTCTGCTCTCACTACAGATTACAATGTCATCTGCAAACATCATAGTCCATGGGGAATCTTGTCTAACCTCGTCTGTCAGCCTGTCCATCACCATAGCGAACAAGAAGGGGCTGAGAGATGACCCTTGATGCAGTCCCACCTCCACCTTGAACTCTTCTGTCACACCGACAGCACACCTCACCACTGTCTTACATCTCTCATACATGTCCTGCACCACTCTAACATACTTCTCTGCCACTCCAGACTTCCTCATGCAATACCACAGTTCTTCTCTCGGCACCCTGTCATATGCTTTCTCCAGATCCACAAAGGCACAATGCAGCTCCGTCTGACCTTCTCTGTACTTCTCCATTAACATCCTCAAGGCAAACACTGCATCTGTGGTGCTCTTTCTGGGCATGAAACCAAACTGTTGTTCACAAATGCTGACTTCTGCCCTTAGTCTAGCTTCCACTATTCTTTCCCATAACTTCATCGTATGGCTCATCAACTTTATCCCTCTGTAGTTGCCACAACTCTGCACGTCTCCCTTGTTCTTAAAAATGGGCACCAGCACACTTCTCCTCCATTCCTCTGGCATTCCTCTGGCATTCCTTTCCATTCTTCATCCTCTTCAATGCCCTCCTCACTTCACCCTTACTAATCTTTGCTACTTCCTGGTCCTCAACAGTCACCTCTTCTACTATTTTTTTCTCTCTCATTTTCCTCATTCATCAGCTCTTCAAAGTACTCTTTCCATCTTCCCAGCACACTTCTGTCATCAGTCAATACATTTCCCTCTCTGTCCTTTATCAATCTAACTTGCTGCACGTCCTTCCCATCTCTATTTCTCTGCTGTGCCAACCTGTATAAATCATTTTCTCCCTCCTTACTTTCCAACCGAGCATACAAGTCATCAAACGCGCTCTGTTTGGCCTTTGACACTGCTACCTTTGCCTTACGCTGTGTCTCCCTGTACTCCTGTTTACTCTCTTCGGTTTTGTCAATGTCCCACTTCTTCTTAGCTAATCTCTTCCTTTGTACACACTCCTGCACTTCCTCATTCCACCACCAAGTCTCCTTATCTACTTTCCTTCCAGATGACACACCAAGTATTCTCCTACCTGTCTCCCTGATCACATTCGCTGTAGTTGTCCAGTCATCTGGAAGCACTTCCTGACCACCCAAAGCCTGTTTCAACTCCTCCTTGAAGACAACCCGACACTCTTCCTTTTTCAACTTCCACCACTTTGTCTTCTGCTCTGCCTTTGCCTTCTTCACCTTCCTCACCATCAGCATCATCCTGCACACCACCATCCTATGCTGTTTGGCAACACTCTCACCCGCTACTACTTTGCAGTCACTGACTTCCTTTAAATTACATCGCCTGCACAAGATGTAGTCTACCTGTGTGCTCCTACCTCCACTTTTATAAGTCACCCTATGCTCCTCTCTCTTCTGGAAGAAAGTATTCACCACAGCCATTTCCATCATTTTTGCAAAATCTACCAACATCTGTCCTTCTGCGTTCCTGTCCTGGATACCAAACCTGCCCATCACTTCCTCGTCCCCTCTGTTTCCTGCACCAACATGTCCATTGAAGTCTGCCCCAATGACCACTCTTTCACCTCTGGGGGTACTCTGCATCACTTCATCTAACTCCCTCCAGAAACTCTCCTTCTCTTCTCGCTCACATCCTGTCTGTGGGGCATAAGCACTAACAACATTGACCATCACACCTTTAATTTCTAACTTGAGACTCATCACTCTGTCTGACACTCTTTTCACTTCTAGAACATTCCTGGCAAACTCCTCCTTCAAGATGACTCCGACTCCATTTCTCTTCCCATCCACACCGTGATAAAACAGCTTAAACCCTGCTCCTATGCTTCTAGCCTTGCGACCTTTCCACCTGGTCTCCTGAACACACAGTATGTCCACCTTCCTCCTCTGCATCATGTCAGCCAGCTCTCTACCTTTTCCTGTCATAGTTCCAATATTCAAAGTCCCTACTTTCAGTCCTAGACTCATGCCTTTCCTCTTCTCTCTCTGGCAACGGACACGCCTCCCGCCTCTCCTTCTTCGACGTCTTCGACCAACAGTAGTCCAATTTCCATCAGCACCCTGTTGGTTGACGGCACTGATGGCGGTCGTTGTTAACCCGGGCCTCGACCGATCCGGTATGTCATTCTTTCTTGTGATTCGCATAGTTTATTTGGCATTTGTTTTACGCCGGATGCCCTTCCTGACGCAACCCTCTGCATTTATCCGGGCTTGAGACCGGCGTGAGGGAGAGACACTGGTTTGTGCCCCCCCCTCACGGCTGCATTGTGAAAGGCCTTGCTCAAGGAGCCAAAAGTGATAGTTTGGTGATACTGGAGCTTGACCCACCAGCCTTCTGATCAGTAATCCAGAGCCCGAACCACTGAGAGATCACTGCTCCAGCCTTCCCTGTCACACAAGCCAAATTTGCATTTCAGCAAATGATTGATCCAAAAATAAATAAATAAATAAATAAAAAATCCTCCTTCATGATTATTTGAGATTAGATTATGAAAGCAAATAAGAAATCTTTCTGGCTTTAAAACAGGAGGACTCTGAAGGGTTAATGTTTCATCACTAACGTTATTGCGATAATGACGTTTGTGTCACAAGGCCAACTTTTATTCCTTTTATTTCTGCATTTCCTAACAGTGGAAAACAGAATACGGCATAGATTCACTATCTGTAAAGTATCATCTACCAAAGTGTATTTAGAAGATCTGAAAGACATTGTTTAATTTTTCCACATTCATGTCTTTATTTACATCATGACCCTCATAAAAAACAGCGATATAAATATAAAAAAGAAATTCAAATTCATCACATCACAAAAATAAACACTTGTGCTACAATTATACATCAGAAAGATATGGTAACATGAAGAAAACCTGCCACGATGGACAACAATCAGAGTACTGTAATTGCGATTGTAATGAATATTACAGTCATTAAATTCACAAAATACGAGAAAGATGCGATTTTAAAAACAGCAGGAAACGTAGCACATTATTTGAGAATAAAATCTTGAGAGGGACAGTGTAGGTCATGGCAACATTTTCTTGCTTCATCCGAAAGTCAATAAGACCAGATAAACTATCTCAGCTTTGTCTATCTTCATCATCATGGTGTCCTGAAAGGGTGCGAACTCCTAAAAGGTGATGGAGTCCTCAGAGGTGACGGAGCCTGAAAGGCGACCGGACCGACTCCTGAGACGGGTGACAGACTCCTGAAAGGGGATGGGGTCCTCAAAGGTGACCGACTCCTGAAAGGGGATGGGGTCCTCAAAGGGAACAGGCTCCTGGAAGGAGATGGGGTCCTCAATGGGGACAGGCCCCTGAAAGGGGATGGGGTCCTCAAAGGGAATAGACTCCTGGAAGGAGATGGGGTCCTTAAAGGGGACAGACTCTTGAAAGGGGGTGTGGTCCTCAAAGAATATGGAATCCTCAGACGCAAAGGGGGCCTCAAAGGTGACCGACTCCTGAAAGGGGATGGGGTCTTCAAAGGGGATGGGATCCTCAGACGTGACGGGGGCCTGACAGGCGACGGACTTCTGAAAGGGGATGGGGTCCTCAAAGGGGACAGATTTCTAAAAGGGGATGGGGTCCTCAAAGGTGACCGACTCTGAAAAGGGGATGGGGTTCTCAAAGGTGACCGACTCCTGAAAGGGGATGGGGTCCTCAAAGGCTTCTGACTCCTGAAAGTGGATCTGGTCTTCAAAGGCGGCTGTTCCTTGAAAGGGGATGGGGTTCTCAAAGGGGACAGCCTCCTGAAAGGGGATGGGGTCCTCGAAGGCTTCTGACTCCTGAAAGTGGATCTGGTCTTCAAAGGCGGCTGTTCCTTGAAAGGGGATGGGGTTCTCAAAGGGGACAGACTCCTCGACGGTAATGGGTTCCATAGAGGGGATGGGGTTGAAACGGAGGACAGGTTCCTGAAAGGGGATGGGGTCCCTGAACGGAACGGGTTCCCAAAGACAGTCTCCCATTCATCCCCAGCATCTTGTTCAGCCTCCTGTTGATCAGTCTCGCCATCTTCAAGCTCATAGTCTTCCTCTTCATGAGCTGAAACGAGAAAAAATATGCTGAAATCACTCAGTACTGAATTTCTGTGGCTGGAGCGCCACAATGAGTTTTTAAACAAACATTGTAAAAGATATTGTTCATGTATATATTGATAATTCAAATCCGCAGGAATGAGCAGAAAAAACACATCAGCACAATCTTCTACATAGTTGTGTTCCACATTTACACTCGCAGATCTATACTGCACCGTGCACTTTTGCCACCTGAGGTCCATGTCGTGTGAGTGGAGTGAAATCTCACTGCCCTGCCCAGGTCTGGTTCACCTCGATGAAATCAGTGAGATGAACTCTGTGCACAATGTGATCACTGACTGTCCCCGAGCACAGAACTCAAACGCCAATGACGTGCACACTCAGTCACTCTTACTATTAATGTGGTGGGGAATGGAGGACAGAGCCTAGGTCAGCCAACGGTGGGATGAGGCAGCGTACACCCTGAACAGCTCACCAGACAACAGCAGTGCCAAAACACACTCAACCATTCGCACTCACCCTCTCACCGAGGGGCAATTTGGAACAGTCAATTAGGCTAATGTGACTGTTTCTGGACCGTGCTAGAAAACCCAAATACTCAGAGTTAACCCACCCGAGTGAAGGGGGAACGTATAAGGTCCGCAATGAAACATCTGAGCTCAGGATTCGAATCCATGACCTACTTGCTGTGAGATGGACATAATACTAGTCCTTCTCAAAAAATTAGCATATTGTGATAAAGTTCATTATTTTCTGTAATGTACTGATAAAAATTAAACTTTCATATATTTTAGATTCATTGCACACCAACTGAAATATTTCAGGTCTTTTATTGTTTTAATACTGATGATTTTGGCATACAGCTCATGAAAACCCAAAATTCCTATCTCAAAAAATTAGCATATCATGTTCAGGTAGTCTAAACGAGCTATTAACCTAATCATCTGAATCAACCAATTAACTCTAAACACCTGCAAAAGATTCCTGAGGCTTTTAAAAACTCCCAGCCTGGTTCATTACTCAAAACCACAATCATGGGTAAGACTGCCGACCTGACTGCTGTCCAGGTGCCGCATTCCCCAGGTCAAGCCACTTTTGAACAAGAAACAGCGGCAGAAGCGGCTGACCTGGGCTACAGAGAAGCAGCACTGGACTGTTGCTCAGTGGTCCAAAGTACTTTTTTCGGATGAAAGCAAATTTTGCATGTCATTCGGAAATCAAGGTGCCAGAGTCTGGAGGAAGACTGGGGACAAGGAAATGCCAAAATGCCTGAAGTCCAGTGTGAAGTACCCACAGTCAGTGATGGTCTGGGGTGCCATGTCAGCTGCTGGTGTTGGTCCACTGTGTTTTATCAAGGGCAGGGACAATGCAGCGAGCTATCAGGAGATTTTGGAGCACTTCATGCTGCCATCTGCTGAAAAGCTTTATGCTAAATGGTTTACTGGCCATGGTATTACTGGGCTCAATTGGCCTGCCAACTCTCCTGACCTGAAGCCCATAGAGAATCTGTGGGATATTGTGAAGAGAAAGTTGAGACACCAGACCCAACACTGTGGATGAGCTTAAGGCCGCTATCGAAGCATCCTGGGCCTCCGTAACACCTCAGCAGTGCCACAGGCTGATTGGCTCCATGCCACGCCCGCATTGAAGCAGTCATTTCTGCAAAAGGATTCCCGACCAAGTATTGAGTGCAGAACTGAACATAATTATTTGAAGGTTGACTTTTTGTATTAAAAACACTTTTGGATGAAATATGCTAACTTTTTGAGACAGGAATTTTGGGTTTTCATGAGCTGTATGCCAAAATCATCAGTATTAAAACAATAAAAGACCTGAAATATTTTAGTTGGTGTGCAATGAATCTAAAATATATGAAAGTTTAATTTTTATCCGTACATTACAGAAAATAATGAACTTCATCACAATATGCTAATTTTTTGAGAAGGACTAGTAAACCTTGCGCCACCAACCCACCCCTAATTTTCTTACTGAACCAAACAAGTTCATTAATTTGGGGCATTCGAAATGTCCACGCACCGACTACGCCCTGTGATGGCTTGGCGAGGTGTCCAGGGTTTACCCTGCCCTCACCCAGAGTCGGATGAGATTTTTAGAATTTATTTATTCATTTATTTTGATTATGATTTTGAATTGAATTAGGGGCCTTTCTCAAGGGCACTTCAGCCATGAATGTTAATGAAGGGAAGATGCAGCTCCCACTTCCACACATTTTTTTCTGCTGGTTTGGGAATCAAACAAGCGACCTTTCAGTCCTAAAGCCACCTCTTGAACCATTTGGCTACAGCTGGCCCACAGCCACAGGTGGGTGCCATTCACCGCGCGACCACAATTAACATGAACAGGTTATGAACATGAATGAATGAACTCTTACCAACGACCACGTTCACTTATTTACAGAACCACTTAATCCTACTCGGGTTGTGGAGAGGCTGAAGCCTATCTCAGCCATCACTGGATGAAGGTTACACCCCGAACAGCTTGCCGGTCCATTTGCAGGCCAACACTCCCACACAAGCATTCAGACTTACACTCACATCTCAGTGAAATCTGGAATAGCCAATGAGCCTCATGTCATTTGACTCTGAAAAGAAACCCGAGTACACGGAGGAAACCCACACAAGCACAAGCAGAACCGGCAAACTCCATACAGAATCACTCTCTCCGAACCCAGCGCTCGAACCCGGGACGCAGCCTATAACCAGTGCAGGAGATTTCAGGCTACGGCCTCGAGCATATCTTGTTCGTTGTATAATGACTGTTTGTTAATAGGAGTCCACTGTGTTTGTCCTCTGCCTTGCATGGTGACTCCCCCAAAACAACCCGCGCGCTCTCGGGTCACTGATCCGAAGTGGTGCATCTGCAGTTTCCGAAAACTATCAGCAGCTGTCTGTCCTGCTTAATTCTGTTTCGTGTTGAACATTGTGAATTTTTTTATTTTTAATTTCTTAAAGCCCTCAGAGAAAATTCTGTAAACTCACTGTTCAGAAGCTCGTCGGTTCCACCACATCCAGGATCTCCCTGCAGAGGGGTTTCAGCAGGTCTCACCGGCGGTGATGCAGGGGCCGTTTCCTGAGGCGCTGGAGAAGTAAGTCCGAGGGCTGTTGGAGGAATGTGATCCAGGGATGAAGGAATTAATTCCTGAGGGGCCACAGGAAAAAATCCTGCAGGTGGATGCACAACTCTGCCAGGATGACGAACAAATCCCACAACCTGGTGAAGAAATCCAACAGGCTGAGGAAGAACTTCTATAAACTGAGGATGAAACCCCTGGTGCCGAGGAAGAACTTCTATAAACTGAGGATGAAACCCCTGGTGCCGAGGAAGAACTTCTATCAGCTGAGGATGAAACCCCTGGTGCCGAGGAAGAACTTCCATATCCTGGGGATGAAACCTCTGATGTTGAGGATGAAACCTCTGATGCTGAGGATAAAACCCTTGATGCAGATGAATAAATTGCACAGACGATGCTGGAAGAAATTCCCCATGGTTTTTTTTGAAAGGTTGCATTGTGAAACTGGAAGTGTTCGATCCGTGTAATCCTGATCATGCGAGTTTTAGAACTGAATGTTTTCAACGTACATTCAAAATTTAAACATAAACCACTCTCAGCCTGGTTGCCATGGGGATGACGTCGCGGTGCGCCCGTGCGTCCGAAAACAAGCGGTGGGCTCTTCATCATCACATATTTTTCTCATCATTGAGTTTGGTTTGATCATCTCCGTTAATAATAAAATATTTCATTTCATTCCATTTTACACAAAAGACACAATATAATATAATGTACTAAAATATAATATATAATATGGTATGATATAATATAATATAATATAATATATCATATAATGACATGTGATATATTTTGGGCTGCTCTTCGGCAAAATTTCACAGAATGGATGTATAAAGTTTAAAATCTGATTGTTGATGTGTGTGTTTTGTGGTAATAAGGTCATCTGATGTGCAGGTGGATGGATCGAGCTAAGCTAGCGTTAGCATGTTAGCATGTTCGGGGACATTGAAGTACTGAACTCGGATTTTCAGCCTCGACAAACACCTCGACACTCAAACACAACATCAACATGTATTTTAAGAAGAGTTTATTAAAGGTACTTTGGGGAATTTTTGAAGTAAACCTCAACCTGAGCGTTTGATAAAATACAGCACTGAGAGTGAAAGTCCATTCGCTGTGGGCCTTATTGAAGGGCAGCATTACAAACCCAGGCCTGCGCCCTTCATCCGGGCACTCGCCTAAATTTTGATTTCCTGTATTAATTCCTCAAAGGAAAGATTTCCTCTGCAGTTGTCACATCCAAAGTGAACACAGACACCCACAAGGAGCAGTGAGCTGCCACACACATTGGGGTACCCGGAGGGCAGTTGGGGATTAGGTGCCTTGGTCAAGGGCACTTCAGCCCTGGATGTGGAAAAGGGGGAGGAGCTGCTCACTCCCCCACCACACATGTTTCCTGCCTGTTCGGGAATCCAACCAATGACTGTTTCGTCTCAAAGCCGCTTCTCAAACCAATAGGCGACAACTGTCCCTGAATATGATTCAATGATATTATTTCCCCTAAATATGATTACATTTGATTATATATTATGAAGTGCACTTTTGCACTCTATCTAAAACAATGTGAGGTTTCGTATTCAGCCCAGCAGGTATCAGTTCAAATAAATAAATAAAATAAAATCAGAACTCAATTTACAACATATGAAAATGAGGCAAATTATACAAAAACAACCATAATATTGATAAACTACATGTATTGAGCGAGGCAGTAGCTCGATCTGGATTCATATTTGCTCAAGAGCACAACAATGTGTTCACACTATATATGATATAGAGAGATTTCCTTTCAGCTTGTTTCCCTTTATCAGGGGTCGCCACAGCAAATGATTCACATGTTTGATTTGACGTAGGTTTTTACATCAGATGCCCTTCCTGACACAATTCTTTAACAAGGGACAGAAACACGCTGACGGCTTTGCAGCTCCTCTTTACGAAAGTCAGCATTGGGTCTTTACATGGCACTCACCAGAGACAGTGAGAGACATGGCCCACCTTTGATAACCCAGTTAACTGCACTTGGGCAGTGACAACCTTGTGGGGACTCGAACTCCCAACTTTAGGATCAGCAATCCAGCACCCTATACCACTGGACCACCACTGCCACACACACACTAGAGGGATTATGTCTCTTGGCTGGTCTGGGAATGCCTCAGTGTCCTCTCGGAAGAGCTGGAGGAAGTGGCTTGGAGAGGGATGTCTCGACCTCGCTGCTTCGGCTGCAGCCCCTGCGATTCGACCCCGGATTAAGCCGGAAAAGATGAAGATGAAGATAAAAAATTATAGAATAAATATGGGGGCAGTACGTTTGCACATTTGTTTGCGATTGTTTGCTTTGGGCGTCTCTCTGTGGAGTTTCTATGTTCTCTTTGGGCTTGTGGAGGTTTCCTCTGGGTAAATCAGTTTTCTCCAACAGTCAGAAGACATGTGCATTAGGCTAATTGACTGCTGCAAATTTCTGCAAAATGTTTGTGTGTGTTGCCCTGTGATGTTCTGGGAAACAGTTCTGTTTGTGCCCCAATTTTGCCAAGCGGTACATTTAAATTTATGGTATTTGGCAGACCCCCTGAACCAGTGCGATTTGCATTGATCATTTTAATACAACTAAACAACTGAAGGTGAAAGGCCTTGCTCAAGGAGCCAACAGTGATAGTTTGGTGATACTGGAGCTTGACCCGCCAGCCTTCTGATCAGTAATCCAGAGCCCGAACCACTGCGAGATCACTGCTCCAGCCTTCCCTGTCACACAAGCCAAATTTGCATTTCAGCAAATGATTGATCCAAAAATAAATAAATAAATAAATAAATAAATAAAAAATCCACCTAAATGATTATTTAAGATTAGATTATGAAAGCAAATAAGAAATCTTTCTGGCTTTAAAACAGGAGGACTCTGAAGGGTTAATGTTTAATCACTAACGTTGTTGCGATAATGACGTTTGTGTCACAAGGCCAACTTTTATTCCTTTTATTTCTGCATTTCCTAACAGTGGAAAACAGAATACGGCGTAGATTCACTATCTGTAAAGTATCATCTACCAAAGTGTATTTAGAAGATCTGAAAGACATTGTTTAATTTTTCCACATTCATGTCTTTATTTACATCATGACCCTCATAAAAAACAGCGATATAAATATAAAAAAGAAATTCAAATTCATCACGTCACAAAAATAAACACTTGTGCTACAATTATACATCAGAAAGATATGGTAACATGAAGAAAACCTGCCACGATGGACAACAATCAGAGTACTGTAATTGCGATTGTAATGAATATTACAGTCATTAAATTCACAAAATACGAGAAAGATGCGATTTTAAAAACAGCAGGAAACGTAGCACATTATTTGAGAATAAAATCTTGAGAGGGACAGTGTAGGTCATGGCAACATTTTCTTGCTTCATCCGAAAGTCAATAAGACCAGATAAACTATCTCAGCTTTGTCTATCTTCATCATCATGGTGTCCTGAAAGGGTGCGAACTCCTAAAAGGTGATGGAGTTCTCAGAGGTGACGGAGCCTGAAAGGCGACCGGACCGACTCCTGAGATGGGTGACAGACTCCTGAAAGGGGATGGGGTCCTCAAAGGTGACCGACTCCTGAAAGGGGATGGGGTCCTCAAAGGGAACAGGCTCCTGGAAGGAGATGGGGTCCTCAAAGGGGACAGACCCCTGAAAGGGGATAGGGTCCTCAAAGGGGACCGACTCCTGAAAGGCGATGGGGTCCTCAAAGGGAATAGACTCCTGGAAGAAGATGGGGTCCTTAAAGGGGACAGACTCTTGAAAGGGGGTGTGGTCCTCAAAGAATATGGAATCCTCAGACGCAATGGGGGCCTGAAAGGTGACCGACTCCTGAAAGGGGATGGGGTCTTCAAAGGGGATGGGATCCTCAGACGTGACGGGGGCCTGACAGGCGACGGACTTCTGAAAGGGGATGGGGTCCTCAAAGGGGACAGATTTCTAAAAGGGGATGGGGTCCTCAAAGGTGACTGACTCCTAAAAGGGGATGGGGTCCTCAAAGGTGACCGACTCCTGAAAGGGGATGGGGTCTTCAAAGGGGATGGGATCCTCAGACGTGACGGGGGCCTGACAGACGACGGACTTCTGAAAGGGGATGGGTTCCTCAAAGGGGACAGATTTCTAAAAGGGGATGGGGTCCTCAAAGGTGACCGACTCCTAAAAGGGGATGGGGTCCTCAAGGGTGACCGACTCCTGAAAGGGGATGGGGTCCTCAAGGGTGACCGACTCCTGAAAGGGGATGGGGTCTTCAAAGGGGATGGGATCCTCAGACGTGACGGGGGCCTGACAGGCGACGGACTTCTGAAAGGGGATTGGGTCCTCAAAGGGGACAGATTTCTAAAAGGGGATGGGGTCCTCAAAGGTGACCGACTCCTGAAAGGGGATGGGGTCCTCAAAGGCTTCTGACTCCTGAAAGTGGATCTGGTCTTCAAAGGCGGTTGTTCCTTGAAAGGGGATGGGGTTCTCAAAGGGGACAGACTCCTCGACGGTAACGGGTTCCATAGAGGGGATGGGGTTGAAACGGAGGACAGGTTCCTGAAAGGGGATGGGGTCCCTGAACGGAACGGGTTCCCAAAGACAGTCTCCCATTCATCCCCAGCATCTTGTTCAGCCTCCTGTTGATCAGTCTCGCCATCTTCAAGCTCATAGTCTTCCTCTTCATGAGCTGAAACGAGAAAAAATATGCTGAAATCACTCAGTACTGAATTTCTGTGGCTGTAGCGCCACAATGAGTTATTAAACAAACATTGTAAAAGATATTGTTCATGTATATATTGATTATTCAAATCCGCAGGAATGAGCAGAAAAAACACATCAGCACAATCTTCTACATAGTTGTGTTCCACATTTACACTCGCAGATCTATACTGCACCGTGCACTTTTGACACCTGAGGTCCATGTCGTGTGAGTGGAGTGAAATCTCACTGCCATGCCCAGGTCTGGTTCACCTCGATGAAATCAGTGAGATGAACTCTGTGCACAATGTGATCACTGACTGTCCCCGAACACAGAACTCAAACGCCAATGACGTGCACACTCAGTCACTCTTACTATTAATGTGGTGGGGAATGGAGGACAGAGCCTAGGTCAGCCAACGGTGGGATGAGGCAGCGTACACCCTGAACAGCTCACCAGACAACAGCAGTGCCAAAACACACTCAACCATTCGCACTCACCCTCTCACCGAGGGGCAATTTGGAACAGCCAATTAGGCTAATGTGACTGTTTCTGGACCGTGCTAGAAAACCCAAATACTCAGAGTTAACCCACCCGAGTGAAGGGGGAACGGATAAGGTCCGCAATGAAACATCTGAGCTCAGGATTCGAATCCATGACCTACTTGCTGTGAGATGGACATAATACTAGTCCTTCTCAAAAAATTAGCATATTGTGATAAAGTTCATTATTTTCTGTAATGTACTGATAAAAATTAAACGTTCATATATTTTAGATTCATTGCACACCAACTGAAATATTTCAGGTCTTTTATTGTTTTAATACTGATGATTTTGGCATACAGCTCATGAAAACCCAACATTCCTATCTCAAAAAATTAGCATATCATGTTCAGGTAGTCTAAACGAGCTATTAACCTAATCATCTGAATCAACCAATTAACTCTAAACACCTGCAAAAGATTCCTGAGGCTTTTAAAAACTCCGAGCCTGGTTCATTACTCAAAACCGCAATCATGGGTAAGACTGCCGACCTGACTGCTGTCCAGAAGGCCGTCATTGACACCCTCAAGCAAGAGGGTAAGTCACAGAAAGAAATCTCTGAGCGAATAGGCTGTTCCCAGAGTGCCGTATCAAGCCACCTCGGTGGGACGTCTGTGGGAAGGAAAAAGTGAAAGAAGGGCCGATTCCAGACCTTGGGGGACCTGTGGAAGCAGTGGACTGGGCTACAGGTGCCGCATTCCCCAGGTCAAGCCACTTTTGAACCAGAAACAGCGGCAGAAGCGGCTGACCTGGGCTACAGAGAAGCAGCACTGGACTGTTGCTCAGTGGTCCAAAGTACTTTTTTCGGATGAAAGCAAATTTTGCATGTCATTCGGAAATCAAGGTGCCAGAGTCTGGAGGAAGACTGGGGAGACGGAAATGCCTGAAGTCCAGTGTGAAGTCCCCACAGTCAGTGATGGTCTGGGGTGCCATGTCAGCTGCTGGTGTTGGTCCACTGTGTTTTATCAAGGGCAGGGACAATGCAGCGAGCTATCAGGAGATTTTGGAGCACTTCATGCTTCCATCTGCTGAAAAGCTTTATGCTAAATGGTTTACTGACCATGGTATTACTGGGCTCAATTGGCCTGCCAACTCTCCTGACCTGAAGCCCATAGAGAATCTGTGGGATATTGTGAAGAGAAAGTTGAGAGACACCAGACCCAACACTGTGGATGAGCTTAAGGCCGCTATCGAAGCATCCTGGGCCTCCGTCACACCTCAGCAGTGCCACAGGCTGATTGGCTCCATGCCACGCCCGCATTGAAGCAGTCATTTCTGCAAAAGGATTCCCGACCAAGTATTGAGTGCATAACTGAACATAATTATTTGAAGGTTGACTTTTTTTTGTATTAAAAACACTTTTGGATGAAATATGCTAATTTTTTGAGACAGGAATGTTGGGTTTTCATGAGCTGTCTGCCAAAATCATCAGTATTAAAACAATAAAAGACCTGAAATATTTCAGTTGGTGTGCAATGAATCTAAAATATATGAAAGTTTAATTTTTATCCGTACATTACAGAAAATAATGAACTTCATCACAATATGCTAATTTTTTGAGAAGGACTAGTAAACCTTGCGCCACCAACCCACCCCTAATTTTCTTACTGAACCAAACAAGTTCATTAATTTGGGGCATTCGAAATGTCCACGCACCGACTACGCCCTGTGATGGCTTGGCGAGGTGTCCAGGGTTTACCCTGCCCTCACCCAGAGTCGGATGAGATTTTTAGAATTTATTTATTCATTTATTTTGATTATGATTTTGAATTGAATTAGGGGCCTTTCTCAAGGGCACTTCAGCCATGAATGTTAATGAAGGGAAGATGCAGCTCCCACTTCCACACATTTTTTTCTGCAGGTTTGGGAATCAAACAAGCGACCTTTCAGTCCTAAAGCCACTGCTTGAACCATTTGGCTACAGCTGGCCCACAGCCACAGGTGGGTGCCATTCACCGCGCGACCACAATTAAAATGAACAGGTTATGAACATGAATGAATGAACTCTTACCAACTACCACGTTCACTTATTTACAGAACCACTTAATCCTACTCGGGTCGTGGAGAGGCTGAAGCCTATCTCAGCCATCACTGGATGAAGGTTACACCCCGAACAGCTTGCCGGTCCATTTGCAGGCCAACGCGCCCACACAAGCATTCAGACTTACACTCACATCTCAGTGAAATCTGGAATAGCCAATGAGCCTCATGTCATTTGACTCTGAAAAGAAACCCGAGTACACGGAGGAAACCCACAAAAGCACAAGCAGAACCTGCAAACTCCATACAGAATCACTCTCTCTCTCCGAACCCAGCGCTCGAACCCGGGACGCAGCCTATAACCAGTGCAGGAGATTTCAGGCTACGGCCTCGAGCATATCTTGTTCGTTGTATAATGACTGTTTGTTAATAGGAGTCCACTGTGTTTGTCCTCTGCCTTGCATGGTGACCCACCCAAAAGAACCCGCGCGCTCTCGGGTCACTGATCCGAAGTGGTGCATCTGCAGTTTCCGAAAACTATCAGCAGCTGTCTGTCCTGCTTAATTCTGTTTCGTGTTGAACATTGTGAATTTTTTTATTTTTCATTTCTTAAAGCCCTCAGAGAAAATTCTGTAAACTCACTGTTCAGAAGCTCGTCGGTTCCACCACATCCAGGATCTCCCTGCAGAGGGGTTTCAGCAGGTCTCACCGGCGGTGATGCAGGGGCCGTTTCCTGAGGCGCTGGAGAAGTAAGTCCGAGGGCTGTTGGAGGAATGTGATCCAGGGATGAAGGAATTAATTCCTGAGGGGCCACAGGAAAAAATCCTGCAGGTGGATGCACAACTCCGCCAGAATGACGAACAAATCCCACAACCTGGTGAAGAAATCCAACAGGCTGAGGAAGAACTTCTATAAACTGAGGATGAAACCCCTGGTGCCGAGGAAGAACTTCCATAAGCTGAGGCTGAAACCCCTGGTGCCGAGGAAGAACTTCCATATCCTGGGGATGAAACCTCTGATGTTGAGGATGAAACCTCTGATGCTGAGGATAAAACCCTTGATGCAGATGAATAAATTGCACAGACGATGCTGGAAGAAATTCCCCATGGTTTTTTTTGAAAGGTTGCATTGTGAAACTGGAAGTGTTCGATCCGTGTAATCCTGATCATGCGAGTTTTAGAACTGAATGTTTTCAACATACATTCAAAATTTAAACATAAACCACTCGCAGCCTGGTTGTCATGGGGATGACGTTGCGGTGCGCCCGTGCGTACGAAAACAAGCGGTGGGCTCGTCATCATCACATATTTTTCTCATCATTGAGTTTGGTTTGATAATCTCCGTTAATAATAAAATATTTCATTTCATTCCATTTTACACAAAAGACACAATATAATATAATGTACTAAAATATAATATATAATATGGTATGATATAATATAATATGGTAACATTTTTTTTTTTTTTTTTTTTTTGCAACGGCGACGCCATGAACAATAACATGCGCCAAGCTGAAAGACACGAAAATTTTTAAAGGGACATATATTTTTAAGTTTTACCTTTTACCGATCTCTTTCATCAGTTTTAGACCATCCTTTTTACCTTTTTATGCAAGATATCTACGATTTTAGAGGTTTTTATCTGGTATTTAAGTGATCATCGAGTTTTAGAGTTTTTTATGAAGTGACTTTTTACCGGGAACCGCCATTTTGGATTTTATTTACATTGACAACAACACGGGGGGGGGGGAAAAAAAAAAAAAAAAAAAAACTTTTTTATTGACGAACTCTGACACTTAAATCACTAGTGGTCACCAAAAATGGATTTTAAATTCACCATTGAACTGTCATTAATTCTTCTTATCTGTGGAAACTGGATCCAAAGCATCAACAACGCAAACAATGCTTCACTAATGAATGACACCGAGAGACACCGAAGGTCTGTATTTGCTACCAAACACAGTCTACCGAGGTATGTACAGATTTATATTCAGTCATCACAGCTCATGAAAACCAACAATAGGTCCATTATTTTTCCATCCCACTGTATAAAAACATTAAACCTTACCAGTATATTACTCCTCCTATCGGGAGACCTGGAATTGAATCCTGGTACTGCAAAAGGTATTTGTAAAAACAGTTGTGGACTGTGTCAAAAACTTGTCAAAAGAAATGATAAGGCAATACAATGCGATGAGTGTGATAAATGGATACATTTAAGATGTACCAGTATTGATAATTTAAAATACACAGAGCTACAAGCTAGCGACATCAACTGGTACTGCAGCAACTGCATAGCGCCATGTGGCATATGCGAAGGTAATGTCACAAACCAAGATCCAGCCATTGAATGCGACAACTGCAAAATGTGGATACACAACACCTGTACAACAGTCTCTGAGGAGGAATACAAAGTTATCCAGGCCTCAAACTGTATATGGATATGCCCAAACTGTGAGAACAACAACCTGACAACAACATTCTCAAACTCTCAAACAACGACAACTTGTAATAATAGATTCACAGTTCTATCAAGCCACCAGGAAAATCAGAGTGTAAAAAACAACCATTTCACCAGCAAAATCAAAATGATTTCAATGAACATCAATGGACTAAGAGGTAAAAAATTGGAATTACAAGCATATTTGAGTACAGAACACCCAGAGGTAGTAGCCATACAAGAAACAAAAATAGACAATAGTATACAGTCAAATGAACTCATCCCAGAAAGCCTTGAGTATGACATATACCGAAATGACAGAACATGCCATGGAGGAGGCACTATGCTGTTGGTAAAACAACACCTTGAATCATCACCAGTAAACTCACTACAAAATGGATCCGAGTCAGTTTGGTGCAAGTTTTTCATTCACGGCAAACATCACTATATAGGAAGTTGGTATAGACCACCAGATACACCAAAAGACAACATAAATCAACTCAAAGAACAACTTGATAAAATCAGAAGCCTTGGCAAACCAAACCAACAGACAAATTTCCACGTACTAGGCGATTTCAATTACGAAACATCGACTGGAAAACACAGCTACACAAGGACACTGGACATTGCCTGTCAGATAGAGATGGACAACTGCTAATTGATATCATGAATGAGACGGGGCAGAACAACTGATCACATTTCCAACGAGAGAAAAATACACTGGACCTCTTCATTACGTCACTCCCAGGTCAGTTTTCAAATATCAACTCACCAGATAAACTAAGTGACCATGATATCATCGAAGCCAGCTTAAAATGTACAATACCAAGGAAAAAAATACCTAAGAGAACATTCTATCAATACTCTAAAGGTAACTACAACCAGATGAGAGAGGTAGCAAGGAAATTTACAACAGACAAATACTTCAATGGTCACCATAACAAAAGATCAGTAGAAGAAAACTGGCAGATGATAAAAAACTTTGTAAGCGAGACAGTCAACTCCAATATACCAACTAAAACATCGAGAAGTAAACAGTCTCTACCATGGATAAACAGCGAAATTAAGTCACTAATTAGAAGGAGAAATAAGACACATGCCACCTACAAAAAGACTAAGAGCTTAAAATTAAAACAGAAATGGCAAAACCTCAGAAAAGAAGTAAATGCAATGGTACAGACAACACACGATAATTATGTAAACAACCTAATAGGAGATGTAAAGAAAGACCCAAGACCCTTTTGGAGATATATCAACAACCAGAAGTCAGATAAACAGAGCATACCACCTCTAAAAACAAACCTAGGCACCATTGCTGAGACTGACGAAGATAAAGCAGAAGCACTTAACAACCAGTTTACCAGTGTTTTTACAAGGACAGAGTACAACCAAATCCAACATGAATCACCAATAGCTGACCAAATGCAACCTATACATGTCACCAGTCAAGGAGTATGTAACATGCTAAAGAATTTGAACGCATCTAAAGCCATGGGCCCGGACGGAATCCACCCAAGAGTACTCAAAGAACTTGGCCAAGACTTTGCTGATATACTTACACACTTTTTCCAGCAATCTATCAACTATGGCACCATACCAGCAGAATGGAAGAAAGCGAATATCTGCCCTCTCTATAAGAAGAATGACCGAACTTTACCAAGTAACTATAGGCCAGTCTCACTGACCAGTACAGTTTGCAAAATGCTAGAACACCTCATCTGTTCAAACCTTATGAAACATCTGGATAAACACAACATACTAAATAATCGACAGCATGCCTTTAGGAAACACCACAGTTGTGAAACACAGCTTGTACATGTACTTGATGACTGGTCAAGGGCCATAGACAACAGGCAACAAGTGGACATTTTCATTTTGGACTTTGAAAAGGCTTTTGATACTGTACCACACGAACTACTTAAATCTAAATTGCATAAATACGGAGTACCCAAGAACATCATGAACTGGATCGATTCCTTTCTGTCAACGAGAACTCAGTGCGTGGTGGTAAATGGAGCAAAATCGAATGATGCTGAAGTAGTGTCAGGTGTACCACAAGGGACCGTATTTGGACCTATTCTGTTTCTGGTGCATATAAATGACATTGCAACCGATGTATCATCTGACATCAGGCTTTTTGCTGATGACTGTGTATGCTACAGGAATATAACTGGAGAAGAAGACTGTAACATCTTACAACAGGATATTGACACTTTAGGCAATTGGGCAGAGAAATGGGGCATGCGGTTCCAACCAATTAAGTGCAACATGATGACCCTTTCAAGAAAGAAAACTAACATCAAACACAGTTACAAGTTAAAAGGTCAAGAGCTAGAATTTTTAGATTCCATCAAATACCTTGGAGTAACTATCACGAACGATTTAAACTGGAGGAAGCATATAGAAAACATCTGTAACAAAGCATACCGTACACTTGGCCTACTGCGTAGAAACCTAGCAAAGTGCCCTTTAGATGTGAAACTACAAGCATACAAAGGATTAATAAGACCTGTCCTTGAGTACGCATCTACAGCATGGGATCCACATCAGATATTTCTACAAGAAAAAATTGAAGCAGTCCAAAATAGATCAGCAAGATTCATAACATCCAACTATAGCTTTGAACCGGGTAGCATGACATCAATTCTCCACCAGTTAAGAGTTACAACCCCTTAAAGACAGAAGGAAACAAAACAGACTTATACTATTTTGGAAAGGCATTAATCAAAAAGCCAACCTACCAACTGATCAATTAAAACGACCATCCAGAACAACCAAAACTATGCATAGTCAACATCTTCTTCGGATACCAGCCAAAACAGATACCTACAAGTTCAGCTTCATGCCAAACACCATTAAAGACTGGAACTCGCTACCACCAGACCTGATCAACACCATATCGGCTGCTAAGGAGCCAGCTAAATCTTTTGCTGAAATAGTAAGGGGGTCCTGCTAATCAGATTGACACTTGCGCGGTGAATTAATGTCCTTGCGACGTATCACCTAACCTATCAAGATCAAGATCAAGATAATATAATATATCATATATGTGATATATTTTGGGCTGCTCTTCGTCAAAATTTCACAGAATGGATGTATAAAGTTTAAAACCTGATTGTTGATGTGTGTGTTTTGTGGTAATAAGGTCATCTGATGTGCAGGTGGATGGATCGAGCTAAGCTAGCGTTAGCATGTTAGCATGTTCGGGGACATTGTAGTACTGAACTCGGATTTTCAGCCTCGACAAACACCTCGACACTCAAACACAACATCAACATGTATTTTAAGAAGAGTTTATTAAAGGTACTTTGGGGAATTTTTGAAGTAAACATCAACCTGAGCGTTTGATAAAATACAGCACTGAGAGTGAAAGTCCATTCGCTGTGGGCCTTATTGAAGGGCAGCATTACAAACCCAGGCCTGCGCCCTTCATCCGGGCACTCGCCTAAATTTTGCTTTCCTGTATTAATTCCTCAAAGGAAAGATTTCCTCTGCAGTTGTCACATCCAAAGTGAACACAGACACCCACAAGGAGCAGTGAGCTGCCACACACATTGGGGTACCCGGAGGGCAGTTGGGGATTAGGTGCCTTGGTCAAGGGCACTTCAGCCCTGGATGTGGAAAAGGGGGAGGAGCTGCTCACTCCCCCACCACACATGTTTCCTGCCTGTTCGGGAATCCAACCAATGACTGTTTCGTCTCAAAGCCGCTTCTCAAACCAATAGGCGACAACTGTCCCTGAATCTGATTCAATTATATTATTTCCCCTAAATATGATTACATTTGATTATATATTATGAAGTGCACTTTTGCACTCTATCTAAAACAATGTGAGGTTTCGTATTCAGCCCAGCAGGTATCAGTTTGAATAAATAAATAAAATAAAATCATAACTCAATTTACAACATATGAAAATGAGTCAAATTATACAAAAACAACCATAATATTGATAAACTACATGTATTGAGCGAGGCAGTAGCTCGATCTGGATTCATATTTGCTAAAGAGCACAACAATGTGTTCACACTATATATGAGAGAGATTTCCTTTCAGCTTGTTTCCCTTTATCAGGGGTCGCCACAGCAAATGATTCACATGTTTGATTTGACGTAGGTTTTTACATCAGATGCCCTTCCTGACACAATTCTTTAACAAGGGACAGAAACACGCTGACGGCCGGCTTTGCAGCTCCTCTTTACGAAAGTCAGCAATGGGTCTTTTACATGGCACTCACCAGAGACAGTGAGAGACATGGCCCACCTTTGATAACCCAGTTAACTGCACTTGGGCAGTGACAACCTTGTGGGGACTCGAACCCCCAACTTTAGGATCAGCAATCCAGCACCCTATACCACTGGACCACCACTGCCACACACACACAAGAGGGATTATGTCTCTTGGCTGGTCTGGGAATGCCTCAGTGTCCTCTCAGAAGAGCTGGAGGAAGTGGCTTGGAGAGGGATGTCTCAACCTCGCTGCTTCGGCTGCAGCCCCTGCGATTCGACCCCGGATTAAGCCGGAAAAGATGAAGATGAAGATAAAAAATTATAGAATAAATATGGGGGCAGTACGTTTGCACATTTGTTTGCGATTGTTTGCTTTGGGCGTCTCTCTGTGGAGTTTCTATGTTCTCTTTGGGCTTGTGGAGGTTTCCTCTGGGTAAATCAGTTTTCTCCAACAGTCAGAAGACATGTGCATTAGGATAATTGACTGCTGCAAATTTCTGCAAAATGTTTGTGTGTGTTGCCCTGTGATGTTCTGGGAAACAGTTCTGTTTGTGCCCCAATTTCGCCAAGCGGTACATTTAAATTTATGGTATTTGGCAGACCCCCTGAACCAGTGCGATTTGCATTGATCATTTTAATACAACTAAACAACTGAAGGTGAAAGGCCTTGCTCAAGGAGCCAACAGTGATAGTTTGGTGATACTGGAGCTTGACCCACCAGCCTTCTGATCAGTAATCCAGAGCCCGAACCACTGAGAGATCACTGCTCCAGCCTTCCCTGTCACACAAGCCAAATTTGCATTTCAGCAAATGATTGATCCAAAAATAAATAAATAAATAAATAAATAAATAAAAAATCCACCTTAATGATTATTTAAGATGAGATTATGAAAGCAAACAAGAAATCTTTCTGGCTTTAAAACAGGAGGACTCTGAAGGGTTAATGTTTAATCACTAACGTTATTGCGATAATGACGTTTGTGTCACAAGGCCAACTTTTATTCCTTTTATTTCTGCATTTCCTAACAGTGGAAAACAGAATACGGCATAGATTCACTATCTGTAAAGTATCATCTACCAAAGTGTATTTAGAAGATCTGAAAGACATTGTTTAATTTTTCCACATTCATGTCTTTATTTACATCATGACCCTCATAAAAAACAGCGATATAAATATAAAAAAGAAATTCAAATTCATCACATCACAAAAATAAAGACTTGTGCTCCAATTATACATCAGAAAGATATGGTAACATGAAGAAAACCTGCCACGATGGACAACAATCAGAGTACTGTAATTGCGATTGTAATGAATATTACAGTCATTAAATTCACAAAATACGAGAAAGATGCGATTTTAAAAACAGCAGGAAACGTAGCACATTATTTGAGAATAAAATCTTGAGAGGGACAGTGTAGGTCATGGCAACATTTTCTTGCTTCATCCGAAAGTCAATAAGACCAGATAAACTATCTCAGCTTTGTCTATCTTCATCATCATGGTGTCCTGAAAGGGTGCGAACTCCTAAAAGGTGATGGAGTCCTCAGAGGTGACGGAGCCTGAAAGGCGACCGGACCGACTCCTGAGACGGGTGACAGACTCCTGAAAGGGGACGGGGTCCTCAAAGGTGACCGACTCCTGAAAGGGGATGGGGTCCTCAAAGGGAACAGGCTCCTGGAAGGAGATGGGGTCCTCAAAGGGGACAGACCCCTGAAAGGAGATGGGGTCTTTAAAGGGGACAGACTCTTGAAAGGGGGTGTGGTCCTCAAAGAATATGGAATCCTCAGACGCAAAGGGGGCCTGAAAGGTGACCGACTCCTGAAAGGGGATGGGGTCTTCAAAGGGGATGGGATCCTCAGACGTGACGGGGGCCTGACAGGCGACGGACTTCTGAAAGGGGATGGGGTCCTCAAAGGGGACAGATTTCTAAAAGGTGATGGGGTCCTCAAAGGTGACCGAATCCTAAAAGGGGATGGGGTCCTCAAAGGTGACCGACTCCTGAAAGGGGATGGGGTCCTCAAAGGCTTCTGACTCCTGAAAGTGGATCTGGTCTTCAAAGGCGGCTGTTCCTTGAAAGGGGATGGGGTTCTCAAAGGGGACAGACTCCTCGACGGTAACGGGTTCCATAGAGGGGATGGGGTTGAAACGGAGGACAGGTTCCTGAAAGGGGATGGGGTCCCTGAACGGAACGGGTTCCCAAAGACAGTCTCCCATTCATCCCCAGCATCTTGTTCAGCCTCCTGTTGATCAGTCTCGCCATCTTCAAGCTCATAGTCTTCCTCTTCATGAGCTGAAACGAGAAAAAATATGCTGAAATCACTCAGTACTGAATTTCTGTGGCTGTAGCGCCACAATGAGTTATTAAACAAACATTGTAAAAGATATTGTTCATGTATATATTGATAATTCAAATCCGCAGGAATGAGCAGAAAAAACACATCAGCACAATCTTCTACATAGTTGTGTTCCACATTTACACTCGCAGATCTATACTGCACCGTGCACTTTTGCCACCTGAGGTCCATGTCGTGTGAGTGGAGTGAAATCTCACTGTCATGCCCAGGTCTGGTTCACCTCGATGAAATCAGTGAGATGAACTCTGTGCACAATGTGATCACTGACTGTCCCCGAGCACAGAACTCAAACGCCAATGACGTGCACACTCAGTCACTCTTACTATTAATGTGGTGGGGAATGGAGGACAGAGCCTAGGTCAGCCAACGGTGGGATGAGGCAGCGTACACCCTGAACAGCTCACCAGACAACAGCAGTGCCAAAACACACTCAACCATTCGCACTCACCCTCTCACCGAGGGCAATTTGGAACAGCCAATTAGGCTAATGTGACTGTTTCTGGACCGTGCTAGAAAACCCAAATACTCAGAGTTAACCCACCCGAGTGAAGGGGGAACGGATAAGGTCCGCAATGAAACATCTGAGCTCAGGATTCGAATCCATGACCTACTTGCTGTGAGATGGACATAATACTAGTCCTTCTCAAAAAATTAGCATATTGTGATAAAGTTCATTATTTTCTGTAATGTACTGATAAAAATTAAACTTTCATATATTTTAGATTCATTGCACACCAACTGAAATATTTCAGGTCTTTTATTGTTTTAATACTGATGATTTTGGCATACAGCTCATGAAAACCCAACATTCCTATCTCAAAAAATTAGCATATCATGTTCAGGTATTCTAAACGAGCTATTAACCTAATCATCTGAATCAACCAATTAACTCTAAACACCTGCAAAAGATTCCTGAGGCTTTTAAAAACTCCCAGCCTGGTTCATTACTCAAAACCGCAATCATGGGTAAGACTGCCGACCTGACTGCTGTCCAGAAGGACATCATTGACACCCTCAAGCAAGAGGGTAAGACACAGAAAGAAATCTCTGAGCGAATAGGCTGTTCCCAGAGTGCCGTATCAAGCCACCTCGGTGGGACGTCTGTGGGAAGGAAAAAGTGAAAGAAGGGCCGATTCCAGACCTTGGGGGACCTGTGGAAGCAGTGGACTGGGCTACAGGTGCCGCATTCCCCAGGTCAAGCCACTTTTGAACCAGAAACAGCGGCAGAAGCGGCTGACCTGGGCTACAGAGAAGCAGCACTGGACTGTTGCTCAGTGGTCCAAAGTACTTTTTTCGGATGAAAGCAAATTTTGCATGTCATTCGGAAATCAAGGTGGCAGAGTCTGGAGGAAGACTGGGGACAAGGAAATGCCAAAATGCCTGAAGTCCAGTGTGAAGTACCCACAGTCAGTGATGGTCTGGGGTGCCATGTCAGCTGCTGGTGTTGGTCCACTGTGTTTTATCAAGGGCAGGGTCAATGCAGCTATCAGGAGATTTTGGAGCACTTCATGCTTCCATCTGCTGAAAAGCTTTATGCTAAATGGTTTACTGGCCATGGTATTACTGGGCTCAATTGGCCTGCCAACTCTCCTGACCTGAAGCCCATAGAGAATCTGTGGGATATTGTGAAGAGAAAGTTGAGACACCAGACCCAACACTGTGGATGAGCTTAAGGCCGCTATCGAAGCATCCTGGGCCTCCGTAACACCTCAGCAGTGCCACAGGCTGATTGGCTCCATGCCACGCCCGCATTGAAGCAGTCATTTCTGCAAAAGGATTCCCGACCAAGTATTGAGTGCAGAACTGAACATAATTATTTGAAGGTTGACTTTTTTTGTATTAAAAACACTTTTGGATGAAATATGCTCATTTTTTGAGATAGGAATGTTGGGTTTTCATGAGCTGTATGCCAAAATCATCAGTATTAAAACAATAAAAGACCTGAAATATTTTAGTTGGTGTGCAATGAATCTAAAATATATGAAAGTTTAATTTTTATCCGTACATTACAGAAAATAATGAACTTCATCACAATATGCTAATTTTTTGAGAAGGACGAGTAAACCTTGCGCCACCAACCCACCCCTAATTTTCTTACTGAACCAAACAAGTTCATTAATTTGGGGCATTCGAAATGTCCACGCACCGACTACGCCCTGTGATGGCTTGGCGAGGTGTCCAGGGTTTACCCTGCCCTCACCCAGAGTCGGATGAGATTTTTAGAATTTATTTATTCATTTATTTTGATTATGATTTTGATTTGAATTAGGGGCCTTTCTCAAGGGCACTTCAGCCATGAATGTTAATGAAGGGAAGATGCAGCTCCCACTTCCACACATTTTTTTCTGCCGGTTTGGGAATCAAACAAGCGACCTTTCAGTCCTAAAGCCACCTCTTGAACCATTTGGCTACAGCTGGCCCACAGCCACAGGTGGGTGCCATTCACCACGCGACCACAATTAACATGAACAGGTTATGAACATGAATGAATGAACTCTTACCAACTACCACGTTCACTTATTTACAGAACCACTTATTCCTACTCGGGTCGTGGAGAGGCTGAAGCCTATCTCGGCCATCACTGGATGAAGGTTACACCCCGAACAGCTTGCCGGTCCATTTGCAGGCCAACGTGCCCACACAAGCATTCAGACTTACACTCACATCTCAGTGAAATCTGGAATAGCCAATGAGCCTCATGTCATTTGACTCTGAAAAGAAACCTGAGTACACGGAGGAAACCCACACAAGCACAAGCAGAACCTGCAAACTCCATACAGAATCACTCTCTCTCCGAACCCAGCGCTCGAACCCGGGACGCAGCCTATAACCAGTGCAGGAGATTTCAGGCTACGGCCTCGAGCATATCTTGTTCGTTGTATAATGACTGTTTGTTAATAGGAGTCCACTGTGTTTGTCCTCTGCCTTGCATGGTGACCCACCCAAAAGAACCGCTCTCGGGTCACTGATCCGAAGTGGTGCATCTGCAGTTTCGAAAACTATCAGCAGCTGTCTGTCCTGCTTAATTCTGTTTCGTGTTGAACATTGTGAATTTTTTATTTTCATTTCTTAAAGCCCTCAGAGAAAATTCTGTAAACTCACTGTTCAGAAGCTCGTCGGTTCCACCACATCCAGGATCTCCCTGCAGAGGGGTTTCAGCAGGTCTCACCGGCGGTGATGCAGGGGCCGTTTCCTGAGGCGCTGGAGAAGTAAGTCCGAGGGCTGTTGGAGGAATGTGATCCAGGGATGATGGAATTAATTCCTGAGGGGCCACAGGAAAAAATCCTGCAGGTGGATGCACAACTCCGCCAGGATGACGAACAAATCCCACAACCTGGTGAAGAAATCCAACAGGCTGAGGAAGAACTTCTATAAACTGAGGATGAAACCCCTGGTGCCGAGGAAGAACTTCTATCAGCTGAGGATGAAACTCCTGGTGCCGAGGAAGAACTTCTATAAACTGAGGATGAACCCCCTGGTGCCGAGGAAGAACTTCCATATCCTGGGGATGAAACCTCTGATGTTGAGGATGAAACCTCTGATGCTGAGGATAAAACCCTTGATGCAGATGAATAAATTGCACAGACGATGCTGGAAGAAATTCCCCATGGTTTTTTTTGAAAGGTTGCATTGTGAAACTGGAAGTGTTCGATCCGTGTAATCCTGATCATGCGAGTTTTAGAACTGAATGTTTTCAACGTACATTCAAAATTTAAACATAAACCACTCTCAGCCTGGTTGTCATGGGGATGACGTCGCGGTGCGCCCGTGCGTACGAAAACAAGCGGTGGGCTCTTCATCATCACATATTTTTCTCATCATTGAGTTTGGTTTGATAATCTCCGTTAATAATAAAATATTTCATTTCATTCCATTTTACACAAAAGACACACTATAATATAATGTACTAAAATATAATATATAATATGGTATGATATAATATAATATGGTATAATATAATGTAATATATCATATAATGACATGTGATATATTTTGGGCTGCTCTTCGTCAACATTTCACAGAATGGATGTATAAAGTTTAAAATCTGATTGTTGATGTGTGTGTTTTGTGGTAATAAGGTCAGCTGATGTGCAGGTGGATGGATCGAGCTAAGCTAGCGTTAGCATGTTAGCATGTTCGGGGACATTGAAGTACTGAACTCAGATTTTCAGCCTCGACAAACACCTCGACACTCAAACACAACATCAACATGTATTTTAAGAAGAGTTCATTAAAGGTACTTTGGGGAATTTTTGAAGTAAACATCAACCTGAGCGTTTGATAAAATACAGCACTGAGAGTGAAAGTCCATTCGCTGTGGGCCTTATTGAAGGGCAGCATTACAAACCCAGGCCTGCGCCCTTCATCCGGGCACTCGCCTAAATTTTGATTTCCTGTATTAATTCCTCAAAGGAAAGATTTCCTCTGCAGTTGTCACATCCAAAGTGAACACAGACACCCACAAGGAGCAGTGAGCTGCCACACACATTGGGGTACCCGGAGGGCAGTTGGGGATTAGGTGCCTTGGTCAAGGGCACTTCAGCCCTGGATGTGGAAAAGGGGGAGGAGCTGCTCACTCCCCCACCACACATGTTTCCTGCCTGTTCGGGAATCCAACCAATGACTGTTTCGTCTCAAAGCCGCTTCTCAAACCAATAGGCGACAACTGTCCCTGAATATGATTCAATGATATTATTTCCCCTAAATATGATTACATTTGATTATATATTATGAAGTGCACTTTTGCACTCTATCTAAAACAATGTGAGGTTTCGTATTCAGCCCAGCAGGTATCAGTTTGAATAAATAAATAAAATAAAATCAGAACTCAATTTACAACATATGAAAATGAGGCAAATTATACAAAAACAACCATAATATTGATAAACTACATGTATTGAGCGAGGCAGTAGCTCGATCTGGATTCATATTTGCTCAAGAGCACAACAATGTGTTCACACTATATATGATTTCGAGAGATTTCCTTTCAGCTTGTTTCCCTTTATCAGGGGTCGCCACAGCAAATGATTCACATGTTTGATTTGACGTAGGTTTTTACATCAGATGCCCTTCCTGACACAATTCTTTCACAAGGGACAGAAACACGCTGACGGCCGGCTTTGCAGCTCCTCTTTACGAAAGTCAGCAATGGGTCTTTTACATGGCACTCACCAGAGACAGTGAGAGACATGGCCCACCTTTGATAACCCAGTTCACTGCACTTGGGCAGTGACAACCTTGTGGGGACTCGAACTCCCAACTTTAGGATCAGCAATCCAGCACCCTATACCACTGGACCACCACTGCCACACACACACTAGAGGGATTATGTCTCTTGGCTGGTCTGGGAATGCCTCAGTGTCCTCTCGGAAGAGCTGGAGGAAGTGGCTTGGAGAGGGATGTCTCGACCTCGCTGCTTCGGCTGCAGCCCCTGCGATTCGACCCCGGATTAAGCCGGAAAAGATGAAGATGAAGATAAAAAATTATAGAATAAATATGGGGGCAGTACGTTTGCACATTTGTTTGCGATTGTTTGCTTTGGGCGTCTCTCTGTGGAGTTTCTATGTTCTCTTTGGGCTTGTGGAGGTTTCCTCTGGGTAAATCAGTTTTCTCCAACAGTCAGAAGACATGTGCATTAGGCTAATTGACTGCTGCAAATTTCCCCAAAGGTGTGAATGTTTGTGTGTGTTGCCCTGTGATGTTCTGGGAAACAGTTCTGTTTGTGCCCCAATTTCGCCAAGCGGTACATTTAAATTTATGGTATTTGGCAGACCCCCTGAACCAGTGCGATTTGCATTGATCATTTTAATACAACTAAACAACTGAAGGTGAAAGGCCTTGCTCAAGGAGCCAACAGTGATAGTTTGGTGATACTGGAGCTTGACCCACCAGCCTTCTGATCAGTAATCCAGAGCCCGAACCACTGAGAGATCACTGCTCCAGCCTTCCCTGTCACACAAGCCAAATTTGCATTTCAGCAAATGATTGATCCAAAAATAAATAAATAAATAAATAAATAAATAAATAAAAAATCCACCTTAATGATTATTTAAGATGAGATTATGAAAGCAAATAAGAAATCTTTCTGGCTTTAAAACAGGAGGACTCTGAAGGGTTAATGTTTAATCACTAACGTTATTGCGATAATGACGTTTGTGTCACAAGGCCAACTTTTATTCCTTTTATTTCTGCATTTCCTAACAGTGGAAAACAGAATACGGCGTAGATTCACTATCTGTAAAGTATCATCTACCAAAGTGTATTTAGAAGATCTGAAAGACATTGTTTAATTTTTCCACATTCATGTCTTTATTTACATCATGACCCTCATAAAAAACAGCGATATAAATATAAAAAAGAAATTCAAATTCATCACATCACAAAAATAAAGACTTGTGCTACAATTATACATCAGAAAGATATGGTAACATGAAGAAAACCTGCCACGATGGACAACAATCAGAGTACTGTAATTGCGATTGTAATGAATATTACAGTCATTAAATTCACAAAATACGAGAAAGATGCGATTTTAAAAACAGCAGGAAACGTAGCACATTATTTGAGAATAAAATCTTGAGAGGGACAGTGTAGGTCATGGCAACATTTTCTTGCTTCATCCGAAAGTCAATAAGACCAGATAAACTATCTCAGCTTTGTCTATCTTCATCATCATGGTGTCCTGAAAGGGTGCGAACTCCTAAAAGGTGATGGAGTCCTCAGAGGTGACGGAGCCTGAAAGGCGACCGGACCGACTCCTGAGATGGGTGACAGACTCCTGAAAGGGGATGGGGTCCTCAAAGGTGACCGACTCCTGAAAGGGGATGGGGTCCTCAAAGGGAACAGGCTCCTGGAAGGAGATGGGGTCCTCAAAGGGGACAGACCCCTGAAAGGAGATGGGGTCCTCAAAGGGGACAGACTCTTGAAAGGGGGTGTGGTCCTCAAAGAATATGGAATCCTCAGACGCAAAGGGGGCCTGAAAGGTGACCGACTCCTGAAAGGGGATGGGGTCTTCAAAGGGGATGGGATCCTCAGACGTGACGGGGGCCTGACAGGCGACGGACTTCTGAAAGGGGATGGGGTCCTCAAAGGGGACAGATTTCTAAAAGGGGATGGGGTCCTCAAAGGTGACCGACTCCTAAAAGGGGATGGGGTCCTCAAAGGTGACCGACTCCTGAAAGGGGATGGGGTCTTCAAAGGGGATGGGATCCTCAGACGTGACGGGGGCCTGACAGGCGACGGACTTCTGAAAGGGGATTGGGTCCTCAAAGGGGACAGATTTCTAAAAGGGGATGGGGTCCTCAAAGGTGACCGACTCCTAAAAGGGGATGGGGTCCTCGAAGGTGACCGACTCCTGAAAGGGGATGGGGTCCTCAAACGCTTCTGACTCCTGAAAGTGGATCTGGTCTTCAAAGGCGGCTGTTCCTTGAAAGGGGATGGGGTTCTCAAAGGGGACAGCCTCCTGAAAGGGGATGGGGTCCTCGAAGGCTTCTGACTCCTGAAAGTGGATCTGGTCTTCAAAGGTGGCTGTTCCTTGAAAGGGGATGGGGTTCTCAAAGGGGACAGACTCCTCGACGGTAACGGGTTCCATAGAGGGGATGGGGTTGAAACGGAGGACAGGTTCCTGAAAGGGGATGGGGTCCCTGAACGGAACGGGTTCCCAAAGAAAGTCTCCCATTCATCCCCAGCATCTTGTTCAGCCTCCTGTTGATCAGTCTCGCCATCTTCAAGCTCATAGTCTTCCTCTTCATGAGCTGAAACGAGAAAAAATATGCTGAAATCACTCAGTACTGAATTTCTGTGGCTGTAGCGCCACAATGAGTTATCAAACAAACATTGTAAAAGATATTGTTCATGTATACATTGATAATTCAAATCCGCAGGAATGAGCAGAAAAAACACAGCAGCACAATCTTCTACATAGTTGTGTTCCACATTTACACTCGCAGATCTATACTGCACCGTGCACTTTTGACACCTGAGGTCCATGTCGTGTGAGTGGAGTGAAATCTCACTGCCATGCCCAGGTCTGGTTCACCTCGATGAAATCAGTGAGATGAACTCTGTGCACAATGTGATCACTGACTGTCCCCGAGCACAGAACTCAAACGCCAATGACGTGCACACTCAGTCACTCTTACTATTAATGTGGTGGGGAATGGAGGACAGAGCCTAGGTCAGCCAACGGTGGGATGAGGCAGCGTACACCCTGAACAGCTCACCAGACAACAGCAGTGCCAAAACACACTCAACCATTCGCACTCACCCTCTCACCGAGGGGCAATTTGGAACAGCCGATTAGGCTAATGTGACTGTTTCTGGACCGTGCTAGAAAACCCAAATACTCAGAGTTAACCCACCCGAGTGAAGGGGGAACGGATAAGGTCCGCAATGAAACATCTGAGCTCAGGATTCGAATCCATGACCTACTTGCTGTGAGATGGACATAATACTAGTCCTTCTCAAAAAATTAGCATATTGTGATAAAGTTCATTATTTTCTGTCATGTAGTGATAAAAATTAAACTTTCATATATTTTAGATTCATTGCACACCAACTGCAATATTTCAGGTCTTTTATTGTTTTAATACTGATGATTTTGGCATACAGCTCATGAAAACCCAAAATTCCTATCTCAAAAAATTAGCATATCATGTTCAGGTAGTCTAAACGAGCTATTAACCTAATCATCTGAATCAACCAATTAACTCTAAACACCTGCAAAAGATTCCTGAGGCTTTTAAAAACTCCGAGCCTGGTTCATTACTCAAAACCGCAATCATGGGTAAGACTGCCGACCTGACTGCTGTCCAGAAGGCCATCATTGACACCCTCAAGCAAGAGGGTAAGACACAGAAAGAAATCTCTGAGCGAATAGGCTGTTCCCAGAGTGCCGTATCAAGCCACCTCGGTGGGACGTCTGTGGGAAGGAAAAAGTGAAAGAAGGGCCGATTCCAGACCTTGGGGGACCTGTGGAAGCAGTGGACTGGGCTACAGGTGCCGCATTCCCCAGGTCAAGCCACTTTTGAACCAGAAACAGCGGCAGAAGCGGCTGACCTGGGCTACAGAGAAGCAGCACTGGACTGTTGCTCAGTGGTCCAAAGTACTTTTTTCGGATGAAAGCAAATTTTGCATGTCATTCGGAAATCAAGGTGCCAGAGTCTGGAGGAAGACTGGGGACAAGGAAATGCCAAAATGCCTGAAGTCCAGTGTGAAGTACCCACAGTCAGTGATGGTCTGGGGTGCCATGTCAGCTGCTGGTGTTGGTCCACTGTGTTTTATCAAGGGCAGGGACAATGCAGCGAGCTATCAGGAGATTTTGGAGCACTTCATGCTGCCATCTGCTGAAAAGCTTTATGCTAAATGGTTTACTGGCCATGGTATTACTGGGCTCAATTGGCCTGCCAACTCTCCTGACCTGAAGCCCATAGAGAATCTGTGGGATATTGTGAAGAGAAAGTTGAGACACCAGACCCAACACTGTGGATGAGCTTAAGGCCGCTATCGAAGCATCCTGGGCCTCCGTAACACCTCAGCAGTGCCACAGGCTGATCGGCTCCATGCCACGCCCACATTGAAGCAGTCATTTCTGCAAAAGGATTCCCGACCAAGTATTGAGTGCAGAACTGAACATAATTATTTGAAGGTTGACTTTTTTTTGTATTAAAAACACTTTTGGATGAAATATGCTAATTTTTTGAGACAGGAATTTTGGGTTTTCATGAGCTGTATGCCAAAATCATCAGAATTAAAACAATAAAAGACCTGAAATATTTTAGTTGGTGTGCAATGAATCTAAAATATATGAAAGTTTAATTTTTATCCGTACATTACAGAAAATAATGAACTTCATCACAATATGCTAATTTTTTGAGAAGGACTAGTAAACCATGCGCCACCAACCCACCCCTAATTTTCTTACTGAACCAAACAAGTTCATTAAGTTGGGGCAATCGAAATGTCCACGCACCGACTACGCCCTGTGATGGCTTGGCGAGGTGTCCAGGGTTTACCCTGCCCTCACCCAGAGTCGGATGAGATTTTTAGAATTTATTTATTCATTTATTTTGATTATGATTTGAATTAGGGGCCTTTCTCAAGGGCACTTCAGCCATGAATGTTAATGAAGGGAAGATGCAGCTCCCACTTCCACACATTTTTTTCTGCCGGTTTGGGAATCAAACAAGCGACCTTTCAGTCCTAAAGCCACCTCTTGAACCATTTGGCTCCAGCTGTCCCACAGCCACAGGTGGGTGCCATTCACCGCGCGACCACAATTAACATGAACAGGTTATGAACATGAATGAATGAACTCTTACCAACTACCACGTTCACTTATTTACAGAACCACTTAATCCTACTCGGGTCGTGGAGAGGCTGAAGCCTATCTCAGCCATCACTGGATGAAGGTTACACCCCGAACAGCTTGCCGGGCCATTTGCAGGCCAACGCGCCCACACAAGCATTCAGACTTACACTCACATCTCAGTGAAATCTGGAATAGCCAATGAGCCTCATGTCATTTGACTCTGAAAAGAAACCCGAGTACACGGAGGAAACCCACACAAGCACAAGCAGAACCTGCAAACTCCATACAGAATCACTCTCTCTCCGAACCCTGCGCTCGAACCCGGGACGCAGCCTATAACCAGTGCAGGAGATTTCAGGCTACGGCCTCGAGCATATCTTGTTCGTTGTATAATGACTGTTTGTTAATAGGAGTCCACTGTGTTTGTCCTCTGCCTTGCATGGTGACCCACCCAAAAGAACCCGCGCGCTCTCGGGTCACTGATCCGAAGTGGTGCATCTGCAGTTTCCGAAAACTATCAGCAGCTGTCTGTCCTGCTTAATTCTGTTTCGTGTTGAACATTGTGAATTTTTTTATTTTTCATTTCTTAAAGCCCTCAGAGAAAATTCTGTAAACTCACTGTTCAGAAGCTCGTCGGTTCCACCACATCCAGGATCTCCCTGCAGAGGGGTTTCAGCAGGTCTCACCGGCGGTGATGCAGTTTCCTGAGGCGCTGGAGAAGTAAGTCCGAGGGCTGTTGGAGGAATGTGATCCAGGGATGAAGGAATTAATTCCTGAGGGGCCACAGGAAAAAATCCTGCAGGTGGATGCACAACTCCGCCAGGATGACGAACAAATACCACAACCTGGTGAAGAAATCCAACAGGCTGAGGAAGAACTTCTATAAACTGAGGATGAAACCCCTGGTGCCGAGGAAGAACTTCTATCAGCTGAGGATGAAACCCCTGGTGCCGAGGAAGAACTTCCATATCCTGGGGATGAAACCTCTGATGTTGAGGATGAAACCTCTGATGCTGAGGATAAAACCCTTGATGCAGATGAATAAATTGCACAGACGATGCTGGAAGAAATTCCCCATGGTTTTTTTTGAAAGGTTGCATTGTGAAACTGGAAGTGTTCGATCCGTGTAATCCTGATCATGCGAGTTTTAGAACTGAATGTTTTCAACGTACATTCAAAATTTAAACATAAACCACTCTCAGCCTGGTTGTCATGGGGATGACGTCGCGTGCGCCGATGCATTTAAAACAAGCGGTGGGCTCGTCATCATCACATATTTTTCTCATCATTGAGTTTGGTTTGATAATCTCCGTTAATAATAAAATATTTCATTTCATTCCATTTTACACAAAAGACACACTATAATATAATGTACTAAAATATAATATATAATATGGTATGATATAATATAATATGTGTGGTAGACCACAAGTCTAATGTAAACAGTACTGGCCCATACCTCTAGGGGGAACTGTATTGAGCTAGACATATTGTTCAGCACTGCTGTATGGGGATACAAGTAGAACAAGTGATATGTAAACCCCGGGAAGAAGTCGTTGTTTAGAGGCGCTTGCATGAGTGAAACATTAAACGGCAAGAAGCCAAAGAAACAAAACAAGTGTGATCATTGCTACACGGTAGGATATCACACATTTGGCGACGAGGATAAAGACAAGTTATCGACGAGAGACAGAGAACATTGCAAGTGTGGCGAACTCAAGAGAACCAAGCAGTAGTTCGAGTGAAAGTTCAGAGGAGAACAACAAAGAAGTTTCCCCACCACGACGAGCGATGGCGGCTGTAATCGCACGGTAACCCCTTTTGATAACGCGACTCAGTCATGGGAAGAATATAGTGAAATGTTGGACTTTTTCTTCCAAGCTAATGGTATTGACGAGCCAGACAAAGGAAGGCTGTACTTTTGAGTGGGGTTGGTGCTACGACATACAGTTTGTTGAGAAACTTAGTAAGCCCCGCATTTCCGAAAGATAAAACCTACGACCAGCTTACTGCTGAGCTGCAGAAGCACTTCAGCCCCAAACCGAGTGAAATCGTGCAACGATTCAAATTTAATTCACGCACACGTAGGAACACGGAGTCCATAGCAGAGTATGTGGCTGAATTGAGGAAATTAGCACTGCACTGTGATTACAAAGACTCTTTGGAGGAAATGTTAAGAGACAGACTTGTGTGTGGAGTGAATGATGACCGAATGCAACGGCGACTGCTATCTGAAACGAAACTGACGTTTGCAAAAGCTTTGGAATTATGCCAAGCGATGGAAACCGCATCTAAAGATGTGAGAGAAATGCAGGGTAGGCTAACAGAGGACACGGCAGCGCATGCTCGTGTGCCCAAGACCCAAGTAGGCGTCCACAAGTTCTCCACTGAAAAATCTCAGCGCAGATTCCCCAGTTGTTATCGCTGCAAAGGCCAGCACAATGCCACGAATGCAAATTTGCCACGGAGCTGTGTCATAATTGTGGCAAGCGAGGGCACATAAAGAAAGCATGCAAAACGAAGGTGGGCAATGCACAAGTGCAAAAGGCAACAGTAAAGGGGCAAAGGACTGAAAACAAGGGCCCAAGAAACGAACAGCGAGCCAATCAACTTAGAGGGGAGGGAGAAAGTGATACAGAAGAGATAGGGTTTCACACAATTCACAACATGTCAGATGAGCTGACCAAGGTGGCTCCCATCACGCGCACCATGAATGTTAACGGAATGAAAGTGACATTTGAAGTTGATACAGGTTGTGGAGTGACCATATTGAGTAAACAGCAATACACACAGCTGTGGAAGAAAGCAGACACAGCAGAATTAAAGCCCTGCTCCCTAAAATTAAAAACATACACAGGAGAGAAGCTAGAGGTGCTCGGCATGGCACAAGTTAAAGTGCAACATGAAAACAAAGAAAAGCAGCTACCTGTAGTGGTAGTAGAAAGTGAAGGACCAAATTTACTACGGCGAAATTGGCTACAAGAATTGGCCATGATTGATCAGTTAGTGTCAGTGAACAAAGTGGAGTCTCAGCCCAAATTAAAATTGGAGGAGATCCTTGAAAGACACGCTGAGGTGTTCAAAGAAGGCTTAGGACAGCTGAAAGGTGTCAAAGCAAAGATAAATGTGGACCAAGAGGCCCAACCACGATTCTGCAAACCCAGACCAGTGCCATATGCAGTCAAGCCCCTGGTCGAAAGCGAGCTACAGAGGCTGCTGGACGACAAGATTATCGAGCCAGTGCAGGTTGCAGAATGGGCTGCGCCCATAGTTCCAGTGCGAAAGCCGGATGGCTCCATTAGAATATGTGGAGATTACAAACTCACTGTCAATAGAGCATCACGAGTGGATCAGTATCCAATTCCTAAAGTAGAGGACCTGTTCGCACAGTTGAATGGTGGTCGACACTTCACGAAATTAGACATGAGTCACGCTTACCAACAGTTAGTCCTGGAAGAAGAATCCAGAAAGTATGTAACCATCAATACACACAAAGGCTTGTATACCTACACACGCTTACCATTTGGAGTAGCTTCCAGTCCTGCTATATTCCAGAGAACTATGGAGGGCATCCTAGGTGGAATCCCGAATGTTGCCATTTATTTGGACGACATCCTGTGTACAGGACCAAATGAACAAGAACATCTGAAAACGCTGGAAGAAGTTCTTCAACGGTTGGAGAAAAGCGGCCTGAGGTTGAAAAGAAGCAAGTGTGAGTTCATGGGAAAAGAGGTGTTGTTCCTAGGCCACAAGATCAATGCCAGTGGTCTACACCCTCTGACAGACAAAGTGGAAGCCATTGCGAAGGCGCCTGAGCCACAAAACGTTACAGAGTTGAGAGCTTATTTAGGTTTATTGAACTATTACCATAAGTTCCTCCCAAAGCTCTCCACACTGCTGGCACCGCTCCATACCTTATTGAAAAAGGAAGAAAAATGGACATGGGGGGTCAAGCAGCAGAAGGCGTTTGAAGAGTCCAAAGTGCTACTTCAGTCCTGTAGTGTATTAGTGCACTATGATTCAAACAAACCACTCATCCTAGCATGTGACGCATCTCCCTACGGGGTGGGTGCCGTACTTTCTCATCGTATGGAGGATGGCTCCGAGAGACCCATAGGGTTCGTCTCCAGAACTCTCAGTGCAGCTGAGAAAAACTACTCCCAGTTAGACAAGGAGGGCCTTGCAGTAGTATTCGGTGTGAAAAAGTTCCACAAATACCTTTACGGGAGACAGTTCGCTATCGTGACTGACCACAAGCCACTAATATCACTGTTCAGTGAAATGAGAGCCATACCCCAGATGACATCTCAGAGAATTCAGAGATGGGCCGTTACATTAGCAGCGTATGAGTACACCATTGTTTACAAAGCAGGACGGGACCATACAAATGCGGATGCGATGAGTAGGCTACCCTTGAACGGAGGAGGAGACAGCACGCCTGAGGAGGAGGAGAGAGTGTTGTTGTTTGAAGATGTCGGCGTGCCCCTGGTAAACGCACAACAAATAAAGAAATGGACAGACAAAGACCCTGTTCTAGCAAGAGTGCGTGAGTACATCTTGAGAGGATGGCCAAAGACGAACAGTCCTGAGTTCATGCCCTACACCCGGCGACAGGATGAGCTCAGCACCCAGGAAGGTTGTATCCTGTGGGGAGGACGCGTGGTTGTTCCACCGCCTGGTCGCAAGGCCTTACTGCAACAACTACACCAAGCACACCCTGGCATCACTTTCGCATGAAAGCGTTGGCGAGGAGCTACATGTGGTGGCCCAACATGGATGCAGAGGTGGAGGCGCTGGTGAAGTCGTGTGTGGCATGCCAGGAGAACAGGAACAGTCCTCCAGCGGCCCCACTACATCCCTGGGAAGTTCCAGATAAACCATGGAGAAGAATTCACATTGATTACGCAGGTCCATGGATGGGAAGAATGATCCTGATCATAGTTGACGATACTCAAAGTGGATCGACGCATATTCTGTGAGTAACTCTACTTCCACGGTCACAATTGAATGCCTTAGAAAGAGCTTCAGCCAACATGGCTTACCAGAAATCATAGTATCAGATAACGGTACATGTTTTACCAGTGAACAGTTCCAAGAGTTTTCTGAAAAGAATGGCATACGTCATATCACGACTGCGCCATACCATCCTTCTTCTAATGGTTTAGCCGAGAGGGCAGTACAAACGTTCAAGTCACTCATGAAGAAGATGGCAGGAGAATCCGTAGAAACAAGGATGTCGCGAGCTCTGTTCAGCTATCGCATAACACCCCAATCTACAACTGGCATGTCACCAGCTGAACTGTTGTGTGGAAGAAGGTTGAGGTCAACATTGGACTTAATACATCCAGACTTCAGAAAGAGAGTGCATGACAAACAAGAGAAACAAAAAGGTTATCATGACATGCATGCAAGAGAGAGAATTCTGAGAGAGGGAGACTTGGTCTACACCCGCAACTCGGCTCCCGGACCAACCTGGGTTCCGGGAGAAATAACAGAAAAGACAGGCCCAGTGTCATTCAAAGTGATATTAGGTCATGGACAAGTTGTGAGACGACACATTGACCAAGTTCGTGGTAGAAGCTCCGTTCCTCTGCCGACGGCACCGAGGTGTTGTCTGACAAATCCCCGGAGGAGAGCATCGACGAGCCACCACTTCAGGTATTGCCTGAGGTAACCGTCTCTGCGGAGTCTACTGGCGGCACTGCAGCAGAACCAACCCTGGAGCAGCCTGAGTCTTCAACTGCAGTTGACTCACCAGTCGTGAGAAGATCTCAGCGAGCTAGGAAAGCTCCAGACTATTTAAAAGACTATACTTAGTCAGTAGTGAGTTCCCCAGCCACAGGACAAGAATGCGTCCTGGAACCACTGGGAGGCGGTAGTCAAACCAAATCCCTAGTAAAAAAAAAAAAAAAAAAAAATGTGTATTATGTGTATGGCACATGTGTTTTAAGAAGTTTAAAAGTAACCGTGATAGTTAATGGTTAATTGTAAGTTCCAGGATGTCCAGTATAACTCTGGTGTAGTTAAACATAGTTTAATCCAGAGGGGAGGGATGTGGTAGACCACAAGTCTAATGTAAACAGTACTGGCCCATACCTCTAGGGGGAACTGTATTGAGCTAGACATATTGTTCAGCACTGCTGTATGGGGATACAAGTAGAACAAGTGATATGTAAACCCCGGGAAGAAGTCGTTGTTTAGAGGCGCTTGCATGAGTGAAACATTAAACGGCAAGAAGCCAAAGAAACAAAACAAGTGTGATCATTGCTACACGGTAGGATATCACAATATGGTATAATATAATGTAATATATCATATAATGACATGTGATATATTTTGGGCTGCTCTTCGTCAACATTTCACAGAATGGATGTATAAAGTTTAAAATCTGATTGTTGATGTGTGTGTTTTGTGGTAATAAGGTCATCTGATGTGCAGGTGGATGGATCGAGCTAAGCTAGCGTTAGCATGTTAGCATGTTCGGGGACATTGAAGTACTGAACTCGGATTTTCAGCCTCGACAAACACCTCGACACTCAAACACAACATCAACATGTATTTTAAGAAGAGTTCATTAAAGGTACTTTGGGGAATTTTTGAAGTAAACATCAACCTGAGCGTTTGATAAAATACAGCACTGAGAGTGAAAGTCCATTCGCTGTGGGCCTTATTGAAGGGCAGCATTACAAACCCAGGCCTGCGCCCTTCATCCGGCACTCGCCTAAATTTTGATTTCCTGTATTAATTCCTCAAAGGAAAGATTTCCTCTGCAGTTGTCACATCCAAAGTGAACACAGACACCCACAAGGAGCAGTGAGCTGCCACACACATTGGGGTACCCGGAGGGCAGTTGGGGATTAGGTGCCTTGGTCAAGGGCACTTCAGCCCTGGATGTGGAAAAGGGGAGGAGCTGCTCACTCCCCCACCACACATGTTTCCTGCCTGTTCGGGAATCCAACCAATGACTGTTTAGTCTCAAAGCCGCTTCTCAAACCAATAGGCGACAACTGTCCCTGAATATGATTCAATGATATTATTTCCCTAAATATGATTACATTTGATTATATATTATGAAGTGCACTTTTGCACTCTATCTAAAACAATGTGAGGTTTAGTATTCAGCCCAGCAGGTATCAGTTTGAATAAATAAATAAAATAAAATCAGAACTCAATTTACAACATATGAAAATGAGGCAAATTATACAAAAACAACCATAATATTGATAAACTACATGTATTGAGCGAGGCAGTAGCTCGATCTGGATTCATATTTGCTCAAGAGCACAACAATGTGTTCACACTATATATGATTTCGAGAGATTTCCTTTCAGCTTGTTTCCCTTTATCAGGGGTCGCCACAGCAAATGATTCACATGTTTGATTTGACGTAGGTTTTTACATCAGATGCCCTTCCTGACACAATTCTTTAACAAGGGACAGAAACACGCTGACGGCTTTGCAGCTCCTCTTTACGAAAGTCAGCAATGGGTCTTTTACATGGCACTCACCAGAGACAGTGAGAGACATGGCCCACCTTTGATAACCCAGTTAACTGCACTTGGGCAGTGACAACCTTGTGGGGACTCGAACTCCCAACTTTAGGATCAGCAATCCAGCACCCTATACCACTGGACCACCACTGCCACACACACACTAGAGGGATTATGTCTCTTGGCTGGTCTGGGAATGCCTCAGTGTCCTCTCGGAAGAGCTGGAGGAAGTGGCTTGGAGAGGGATGTCTCGACCTCGCTGCTTCGGCTGCAGCCCCTGCGATTCGACCCCGGATTAAGCCGGAAAAGATGAAGATGAAGATAAAAAATTATAGAATAAATATGGGGGCAGTACGTTTGCACATTTGTTTGCGATTGTTTGCTTTGGGCGTCTCTCTGTGGAGTTTCTATGTTCTCTTTGGGCTTGTGGAGGTTTCCTCTGGGTAAATCAGTTTTCTCCAACAGTCAGAAGACATGTGCATTAGGCTAATTGACTGCTGCAAATTTCCCCAAAGGTGTGAATGTTTGTGTGTGTTGCCCTGTGATGTTCTGGGAAACAGTTCTGTTTGTGCCCCAATTTACCAAGCGGTACATTTAAATTTATGGTATTTGGCAGACCCCCTGAACCAGTGCGATTTGCATTGATCATTTTAATACAACTAAACAACTGAAGGTGAAAGGCCTTGCTCAAGGAGCCAACAGTGATAGTTTGGTGATACTGGAGCTTGACCCGCCAGCCTTCTGATCAGTAATCCAGAGCCCGAACCACTGAGAGATCACTGCTCCAGCCTTCCCTGTCACACAAGCCAAATTTGCATTTCAGCAAATGATTGATCCAAAAATAAATAAATAAATAAATAAATAAATAAATAAAAAATCCACCTTAATGATTATTTAAGATGAGATTATGAAAGCAAATAAGAAATCTTTCTGGCTTTAAAACAGGAGGACTCTGAAGGGTTAATGTTTAATCACTAACGTTATTGCGATAATGACGGTTTGTGTCACAAGGCCAACTTTTATTCCTTTTATTTCTGCATTTCCTAACAGTGGAAAACAGAATACGGCGTAGATTCACTATCTGTAAAGTATCATCTACCAAAGTGTATTTAGAAGATCTGAAAGACATTGTTTAATTTTTCCACATTCATGTCTTTATTTACATCATGACCCTCATAAAAAACAGCGATATAAATATAAAAAAGAAATTCAAATTCATCACGTCACAAAAATAAAGACTTGTGCTACAATTATACATCAGAAAGATATGGTAACATGAAGAAAACCTGCCACGATGGACAACAATCAGAGTACTGTAATTGCGATTGTAATGAATATTACAGTCATTAAATTCACAAAATACGAGAAAGATGCAATTTTAAAAACAGCAGGAAACGTAGCACATTATTTGAGAATAAAATCTTGAGAGGGACAGTGTAGGTCATGGCAACATTTTCTTGCTTCATCCGAAAGTCAATAAGACCAGATAAACTATCTCAGCTTTGTCTATCTTCATCATCATGGTGTCCTGAAAGGGTGCGAACTCCTAAAAGGTGATGGAGTCCTCAGAGGTGACGGAGCCTGAAAGGCGACCGGACCGACTCCTGAGATGGGTGACAGACTCCTGAAAGGGGATGGGGTCCTCAAAGGTGACCGACTCCTGAAAGGGGATGGGGTCCTCAAAGGGAACAGGCTCCTGGAAGGAGATGGGGTCCTCAAAGGGGACAGACCCCTGAAAGGAGATGGGGTCCTCAAAGGGGACAGACTCTTGAAAGGGGGTGTGGTCCTCAAAGAATATGGAATCCTCAGACGCAAAGGGGGCCTGAAAGGTGACCGACTCCTGAAAGGGGATGGGGTCTTCAAAGGGGATGGGATCCTCAGACGTGACGGGGGCCTGACAGGTGACGGACTTCTGAAAGGGGATTGGGTCCTCAAAGGGGACAGATTTCTAAAAGGGGATGGGGTCCTCAAAGGTGACCGACTCCTAAAAGGGGATGGGGTCCTCGAAGGTGACCGACTCCTGAAAGGGGATGGGGTCCTCAAACGCTTCTGACTCCTGAAAGTGGATCTGGTCTTCAAAGGCGGCTGTTCCTTGAAAGGGGATGGGGTTCTCAAAGGGGACAGCCTCCTGAAAGGGGATGGGGTCCTCGAAGGCTTCTGACTCCTGAAAGTGGATCTGGTCTTCAAAGGCGGCTGTTCCTTGAAAGGGGATGGGGTTCTCAAAGGGATCAGCCTCCTGAAAGGGGATGGGGTCCTCGAAGGCTTCTGACTCCTGAAAGTGGATCTGGTCTTCAAAGGCGGCTGTTCCTTGAAAGGGGATGGGGTTCTCAAAGGGGACAGACTCCTCGACGGTAACGGGTTCCATAGAGGGGATGGGGTTGAAACGGAGGACAGGTTCCTGAAAGGGGATGGGGTCCCTGAACGGAACGGGTTCCCAAAGACAGTCTCCCATTCATCCCCAGCATCTTGTTCAGCCTCCTGTTGATCAGTCTCGCCATCTTCAAGCTCATAGTCTTCCTCTTCATGAGCTGAAACGAGACAAATATGCTGAAATCACTCAGTACTGAATTTCTGTGGCTGTAGCGCCACAATGAGTTATTAAACAAACATTGTAAAAGATATTGTTCATGTATATATTGATAATTCAAATCCGCAGGAATGAGCAGAAAAACACATCAGCACAATCTTCTACATAGTTGTGTTCCACATTTACACTGCAGATCTATACTGCACCGTGCACTTTTGCCACCTGAGGTCCATGTCGTGTGAGTGGAGTGAAATCTCACTGCCATGCCCAGGTCTGGTTCACCTCGATGAAATCAGTGAGATGAACTCTGTGCACAATGTGATCACTGACTGTCCCCGAGCACAGAACTCAAACGCCAATGACGTGCACACTCAGTCACTCTTACCATTAATGTGGTGGGGAATGGAGGACAGAGCCTAGGTCAGCCAACGGTGGGATGAGGCAGCGTACACCCTGAACAGCTCACCAGACAACAGCAGTGCCAAAACACACTCAACCATTCGCACTCACCCTCTCACCGAGGGGCAATTTGGAACAGCCGATTAGGCTAATGTGACTGTTTCTGGACCGTGCTAGAAAACCCAAATACTCAGAGTTAACCCACCCGAGTGAAGGGGGAACGGATAAGGTCATAATGAAAGAACTGAGCTCAGGATTCGAATCCATGACCTACTTGCTGTGAGATGGACATAATACTAGTCCTTCTCAAAAAATTAGCATATTGTGATAAAGTTCATTATTTTCTGTAATGTACTGATAAAAATTAAACTTTCATATATTTTAGATTCATTGCACACCAACTGCAATATTTCAGGTCTTTTATTGTTTTAATACTGATGATTTTGGCATACAGCTCATGAAAACCCAACATTCCTATCTCAAAAAATTAGCATATCATGTTCAGGTATTCTAAACGAGCTATTAACCTAATCATCTGAATCAACCAATTAACTCTAAACACCTGCAAAAGATTCCTGAGGCTTTTAAAAACTCCCAGCCTGGTTCATTACTCAAAACCACAATCATGGGTAAGACTGCCGACCTGACTGCTGTCCAGAAGGCCGTCATTGACACCCTCAAGCAAGAGGGTAAGTCACAGAAAGAAATCTCTGAGCGAATAGGCTGTTCCCAGAGTGCCGTATCAAGCCACCTCGGTGGGACGTCTGTGGGAAGGAAAAAGTGAAAGAAGGGCCGATTCCAGACCTTGGGGGACCTGTGGAAGCAGTGGACTGGGCTACAGGTGCCGCATTCCCCAGGTCAAGCCACTTTTGAACCAGAAACAGCGGCAGAAGCGGCTGACCTGGGCTACAGAGAAGCAGCACTGGACTGTTGCTCAGTGGTCCAAAGTACTTTTTTCGGATGAAAGCAAATTTTGCATGTCATTCGGAAATCAAGGTGCCAGAGTCTGGAGGAAGACTGGGGACAAGGAAATGCCAAAATGCCTGAAGTCCAGTGTGAAGTACCCACAGTCAGTGATGGTCTGGGGTGCCATGTCAGCTGCTGGTGTTGGTCCACTGTGTTTTATCAAGGGCAGGGTCAATGCAGCTCGCTATCAGGAGATTTTGGAGCACTTCATGCTGCCATCTGCTGAAAAGCTTTATGCTAAATGGTTTCCTGACCATGGTATTACTGGGCTCAATTGGCCTGCCAACTCTCCTGACCTGAAGCCCATAGAGAATCTGTGGGATATTGTGAAGAGAAAGTTGAGACACCAGACCCAACACTGTGGATGAGCTTAAGGCCGCTATCGAAGCATCCTGGGCCTCCGTAACACCTCAGCAGTGCCACAGGCTGATTGGCTCCATGCCACGCCCGCATTGAAGCAGTCATTTCTGCAAAAGGATTCCCGACCAAGTATTGAGTGCAGAACTGAACATAATTATTTGAAGGTTGACTTTTTTTGTATTAAAAACACTTTTGGATGAAATATGCTAATTTTTTGAGACAGGAATTTTGGGTTTTCATGAGCTGTATGCCAAAATCATCAGTATTAAAACAATAAAACACCTGAAATATTTTAGTTGGTGTGCAATGAATCTAAAATATATGAAAGTTTAATTTTTATCCGTACATTACAGAAAATAATGAACTTCATCACAATATGCTAATTTTTTGAGAAGGACTAGTAAACCTTGCGCCACCAACCCACCCCTAATTTTCTTACTGAACCAAACAAGTTCATTAATTTGGGGCATTCGAAATGTCCACGCACCGACTACGCCCTGTGATGGCTTGGCGAGGTGTCCAGGGTTTACCCTGCCCTCACCCAGAGTCGGATGAGATTTTTAGAATTTATTTATTAATTTATTTTGATTATGATTTTGAATTGAATTAGGGGCCTTTCTCAAGGGCACTTCAGCCATGAATGTTAATGAAGGGAAGATGCAGCTCCCACTTCCACACATTTTTTTCTGCCGGTTTGGGAATCAACCAAGCGACCTTTCAGTCCTAAAGCCACCTCTTGAACCATTTGGCTACAGCTGGCCCACAGCCACAGGTGGGTGCCATTCACCGCGCGACCACAATTAAAATGAACAGGTTATGAACATGAATGAATGAACTCTTACCAACTACCACGTTCACTTATTTACAGAACCACTTAATCCTACTCGGGTCGTGGAGAGGCTGAAGCCTATCTCAGCCATCACTGGATGAAGGTTACACCCCGAACAGCTTGCCGGGCCATTTGCAGGCCAACGCGCCCACACAAGCATTCAGACTTACACTCACATCTCAGTGAAATCTGGAATAGCCAATGAGCCTCATGTCATTTGACTCTGAAAAGAAACCTGAGTACACGGAGGAAACCCACACAAGCACAAGCAGAACCTGCAAACTCCATACAGAATCACTCTCTCTCCGAACCCAGCGCTCGAACCCGGGACGCAGCCTATAACCAGTGCAGGAGATTTCAGGCTACGGCCTCGAGCATATCTTGTTCGTTGTATAATGACTGTTTGTTAATAGGAGTCCACTGTGTTTGTCCTCTGCCTTGCATGGTGACCCACCCAAAAGAACCCGCGCGCTCTCGGGTCACTGATCCGAAGTGGTGCATCTGCAGTTTCCGAAAACTATCAGCAGCTGTCTGTCCTGCTTAATTCTGTTTCGTGTTGAACATTGTGAATTTTTTTTTATTTTTCATTTCTTAAAGCCCTCAGAGAAAATTCTGTAAACTCACTGTTCAGAAGCTCGTCGGTTCCACCACATCCAGGATCTCCCTGCAGAGGGGTTTCAGCAGGTCTCACCGGCGGTGATGCAGGGGCCGTTTCCTGAGGCGCTGGAGAAGTAAGTCCGAGGGCTGTTGGAGGAATGTGATCCAGGGATGAAGGAATTAATTCCTGAGGGGCCACAGGAAAAAATCCTGCAGGTGGATGCACAACTCCGCCAGGATGACGAACAAATCCCACAACCTGGTGAAGAAATCCAACAGGCTGAGGAAGAACTTCTATAAACTGAGGATGAAACCCCTGGTGCCGAGGAAGAACTTCCATATCCTGGGGATGAAACCTCTGATGTTGAGGATGAAACCTCTGATGCTGAGGATAAAACCCTTGATGCAGATGAATAAATTGCACAGACGATGCTGGAAGAAATTCCCCATGGTTTTTTTTGAAAGGTTGCATTGTGAAACTGGAAGTGTTCGATCCGTGTAATCCTGATCATGCGAGTTTTAGAACTGAATGTTTTCAACGTACATTCAAAATTTAAACATAAACCACTCTCAGCCTGGTTGCCATGGGGATGACGTCGCGGTGCGCCCGTGCGTACGAAAACAAGCGGTGGGCTCTTCATCATCACATATTTTTCTCATCATTGAGTTTGGTTTGATAATCTCCGTTAATAATAAAATATTTCATTTCATTCCATTTTACACAAAAGACACAATATAATATAATGTACTAAAATATAATATATAATATGGTATGATATAATATAATATGGTATAATATAATATAATATATCATATAATGACATGTGATATATTTTGGGCTGCTCTTCGTCAACATTTCACAGAATGGATGTATAAAGTTTAAAACCTGATTGTTGATGTGTGTGTTTTGTGGTAATAAGGTCAGCTGATGTGCAGGTGGATGGATCGAGCTAAGCTAGCGTTAGCATGTTAGCATGTTCGGGGACATTGAAGTACTGAACTCGGATTTTCAGCCTCGACAAACACCTCGACACTCAAACACAACATCAACATGTATTTTAAGAAGAGTTTATTAAAGGTACTTTGGGGAATTTTTGAAGTAAACATCAACCTGAGCGTTTGATAAAATACAGTACTGAGAGTGAAAGTCCATTCGCTGTGGGCCTTATTGAAGGGCAGCATTACAAACCCAGGCCTGCGCCCTTCATCCGGGCACTCGCCTAAATTTTGATTTCCTGTATTAATTCCTCAAAGGAAAGATTTCCTCTGCAGTTGTCACATCCAAAGTGAACACAGACACCCACAAGGAGCAGTGAGCTGCCACACACATTGGGGTACCCGGAGGGCAGTTGGGGATTAGGTGCCTTGGTCAAGGGCACTTCAGCCCTTGATGTGGAAAAAGGGGAGGAGCTGCTCACTCCCCCACCACACATGTTTCCTGCCTGTTCGGGAATCGAACCAATGACTGTTTCGTCTCAAAGCCGCTTCTCAAACCAATCGGCTACAACTGTCCCTGAATATGATTCAATGATATTATTTCCCCTAAATATGATTAAATTTGATTATATATTATGAAGTGCACTTTTGCACTCTATCTAAAACAATGTGAGGTTTCGTATTCAGCCCAGCAGGTATCAGTTTGAATAAATAAATAAAATAAAATCATAACTCAATTTACAACATATGAAAATGAGGCAAACAAATTAGAGCAGGGGTCAAAAATGTTCAAACAGCCGTATTGGGACATATATAAAAACAAACTCTCTGGAGACACACACACACACACGCACACACACACATTAAACACATGTGAGCTACTTCGTGCTCCTCAACGGTCACCTCTTCTACTTTTTTCTCTCTCTCATTTTTCTCATTCATCAGCTCTTCAAAGTACTCTTTCCATCTTCCCACCACACTTCTGTCATCAGTCAATACATTTCACTGTCTGTCTGTCTTCCTTTTGGCTTTTTCCCTTTTACTCGGGAGTCGCCACAGCAAATCATCTGATTCGCATATTTGATTTGGCAGAGGTTTTTACGACGGATGCCCTTCCTGACACAACCCTTTTTAGCAAAGGACAGAAACACGCTGACGACTTTGCAGCTACTCTTTACGAAAGTCATAGACAGTGAGAGACGTGGCCCGCCTTTGATAACCCAGTAAGCTGTACTGGGGGAGTCAATACATTTCCCTCTCTGTCCTTTATCAATCTAACTTGCTGCACGTCCTTCCCATCTCTATGTCTCTGCTGTGCCAACCTGTATAGATCATTTTCTCCCTCCTTACTGTCCAACCTATCATACAAGTCATCATAGGCCCTCTGTTTGGCCTTTGACACGCTGTGTCTCCCTGTACTCCTGTTTGCTCTCTTCGAGACTCTCAATGTCCCACTTCTTCATAACTAACCTCTTCCTTTGTACACAGTCCTGCACTTCCTCATTCCACCATCAAGTCTCCTTATCTACTTTCGTTCCAGATGACACACCAAGTATTCACCTACCGGTCTCCCTGATCACATTTGCTGTGGTTGTCCAGTCATCTGGAAGCACTTCCTGACCACCCAAATCCTGTTTTAATTCCTCCTTGAAGACAACACGACCCCCTTCCTTTTTCAGCTTCCACCACTTTGTCTTCTGCTCTGCCTTTGCCTTTTTCACCTTCCTCACCATCAGCGTCATCCTGCACACCACCATCCTATGTTATTTGGCAACACTGTCACCCACTACTACTTTGCAGTCACTGACTTCCTTTAAATTACATCGCCTGCACAAGATGTAGTCTACCTGTGTGCTCCTACCTCCGCTTTTATAAGTCACTCTATGCTCCTGTTTCTTCTTGAAGAAAGTATTCACCACAGCCATTTCCATCCTTTTTGCAAAATCGATCAATATCTGTCCCTCTGTGTTCCTGTCCTGGATACCAAACCTGCTCATCATGTCCTCGTCCCCTCTGTTGCTTGCACCAACATGTCCATTGAAGTCTGCACCAATGACCACTCTTTCACAGCTGGGGGTACTCTGCATCACTTCATCTAACTCCCTCCAGAATCTCTCCTTCTCTTCTAGCTCACATCCTGTCTGTGGGGCATAAGCACTAACAACATTGAACATCACGCCTTCAATTTCTAACTTGAGACTCATCACTCTGTCTGACACTCTTTTCACTTCTAGAACATTCCTGATAAACTCCTCCTTCAAGATGACTCCTCCTCCATTTCTCTTCCCATCCACACCGTGATAAAACAGCTTAATCCCTGCTCTTAAGCTTTTAGCTTTGCTACCTTTCCACCTGGTCTCCTGAACACACGGTATGTCCACCTTCCTCCTCTGCATCATGTCAACCAGCTCTCTCCCTTTTCCTTGTATACTTCCAACATTCAAAGTCCCCACTCTCAGTCCTAGACTCATGCTTTTCCTCTTCTCTCTCTGCCTACGGACACGCCTCCCGCCTCACCTTCTTCAACCAACAGTAGTCCAATTTCCATCAGCACCCTGTTGGTTCACAGCACTGATGGCGGTTGTTGTTAACCCGGGCCTCGACCGATCCGGTATGGAGGTAATATTTGTGATTTGCATGGTAAAGTTTGGCATCAGTTTTATGTCGGATGCCCTTCCTGACACAACCCTCTGCATTTCTGTGGGCTTGGGACCGGCATAAGGGGGAGAGACACTGGTTCGTGCCCCCCCCACCGCATCATGGCTGCATTAAAAGGACTAAGTAGGCTACACATACATAGTGAGCATTCATGATTAAATGTTTATTTTCCCTGCAGCGCATCCTGGAGAGAACAACACCACATGACTACTCTGCTGTACGATATTGTGCTTTAAGTTTAACTTCCATTACTATATTAATGTATTATGTTTTGTTGCATTGATGAAATTATCAAAATTCAATCAAGAAATCAGCGGCCCATCAGAGTTTACATACCTAACGCTGTCTGTTCAATGTCAATCACATCACATGACTCATCACAGGCGATTGAATACAAAGATTGTTTCTTCCTCCTGCTGATTGGTTGCAGATGATGTGTACACCTCTTTTTTTTCTCCTTCGCGCACAAGTTATCAATGTGTTTGCTTGAATTGTGAATTCACGTTTATTTATTGTGTTTTTAATGATTGTTTAAGCCCTATGCTGTCACCCAAACACCCCGCATCTTCTCTAGCTTCTGGTAAGAAGCCTCAGCGCTTTATTCATTCATAAATATATCACAGTACAAAATTAAAAAGTTTTCACTTCATCATTACTACATTTTACTGCATTATTTCATACTTCCGAATTCACGGCAAACGGGGAAGTTTCTGGCCCGTGATTCAAATTTAGTCAATGGCTGAGAGCTTTTGTTTCTCCATCCTGTTGATTAGTTGCAGATGATGTGTACACCTCCTTTTTTTCTCCTTCGCACACATGCCATCAATGTGATTGCTTGAATTGTGAGTTCACGTTTTTTAGTGTGTTTTTAATGATTATTTAAGTGCTATGATGTCACTCAAACGCCCTGCATCTTCTCTTGCTTTTGGTAAGGAGCCTTTGCGCTTTATTCATTAATACATATTATCACAGCAGAAAATTAAAAAGTTGTTACTTAATCATGACTATACAATATTTTACTGTATTATTACTGTATTAATGAGTAAGACTGTTTATAGAATGTGTTTAACAAGCATATTTTAGCACATGTAATAGGGTTTTAAAACCGAGTCAATAACTCATGGATTTTCTTGATCTGCGGGAAGGGTCGGAACCGAACCATCACGAAAAACGGGGACCTACTGTATGCTGGAGCTGAATTAATGTTGTTGATTTGCTGATTGGTGATGTTGCCTGCATTTAATGGCCCTTTCCTTCACTGTCTTTGTGGAGAGAGGCATGTTTTTAATTTTCTGTATTACGTATCTCTGTTTTGGTTTTGAAGTCTGAAAATAGAAGCTCTGATATTTTAACAAATGAATCACCATCCAAATGTGATCACCATCTGTGCACCATCTCTCCGCTTTATTATCTCTCGGGTTGCACCAAAACTAGCAGCAGTAGTGGAGTTTGAAGATGCAATCCACTTCTTAAATCTATCTTTGCGCCCCTCTTATTTCTCCAGTAATACGGCAATTGCAGTTTTCCTCCCAATCTCAACTGGGTGGTCAGCTGCAAATTTAGTATGTCTTCCCTGGAAATGTCTTCCCAAATGACTCTTTTTGTGATTTGACAGCTTCTCATTACAAAGCAAACATGCAGGCAAGCCTACTGCATTGGCAATGAAAGCAAATGATTCGGTCCATTCTTCCTTGAATCCTCTGTTCTCATCAGCTATCTTTCTCTTTTTTTTGGGGGGGGGGGTCCACGGCCCATGACACCTCCCCTTCGGTTTGTTTACAACGGAAACCTGCCTGACAACGCGTTGTGCTGAAACGTGTGTTGCAGGCCATGACGCAAATCTATGTCGACAGAAATGTCGAAATGTAGGACTAATATTTTTATTCAAATTTTTTAAACCTTGGAAAACATTAAGAATATTTGTCAGGCTTGTTCTCCTACAGAAACCATATAAATAAACAGCTTTTTCCATTTTCATACATTTTTGAAAAAGCTCCAAGGAGCCACTAGGGTGGCGCTAAAGAGCCACATGCGGCAGTTGCCGTCCTCTGTTTTAGACAGACATCTTGAAATACTTTACCAAGGTGGAGAGGCCAACAGAACCTGTACCTTCACTTGCTAACTGTACCACCTCATCGGATAATAAAAAAAAGTGATATACAGTGATATTTATTTAGAGATTTAGTGGGTATTTAGGGGTAAAAATCTGACTTTTGTGAAATTCTGGGTTGCGACTATCATAGGAACGGAACTCGTTCGTAACTCGAGGACCACCTGTATATACTGTGTATATACTAAAAGGTTAGAAAGTAATCTGTAAGTAAAGCATATCTGAGTATGATCATACATTCCTTCATGCATTTGCTAAAACTGCTTAATCTTACTCAGTTGCGGATCGGCAGAAGCCTCTCACTGAGCTCTGGGTGTAGGCAGAGTACTTCCTGAACAGCTTGCCAGTCCATCACAAGGCCAACACACACACACACACACACACACACACACACACACACACACACACACACACACACACACACACACACACACACCTAGAGACAGTCTGGAACAGTCTGTTTTTGTATTTATTTATTGGTGATCTGGAAGACTTTCTGTACTTCCTGTGGTGGTATAGATACGAGACAACTATCCCAGTCCCATACCATGCCCATGATGCGTTGATTAGTAGCACCACTATTATTTTGAATGGATTATAATTCACAAATAGTTCCATTATCAAAATCAGGCAGCAGACGCAGGTTTATTTCCAAACAGGCAAACGTATCCAAAAATGAAAAGCACAGTCCGGGTCAACAAACACGCAAAGGTCAAACAATTATATAAACAGAGAAACTTGGACCAGAGACACCAAAGAAAACCAGAAACACAGTCATACACATAAGACTGCCACACTGACAGTGACCAATGATGGTGGTTGGATGCAGTGAACATTTTTCTGCATCTTTGTGAGACTCGAGTGTCCCTCATGCACAGCCACGTTCTATCCTTGGGCAAATATTGTGGTGTAACTCTCTGTGAATACCTGATGCAATTATAATTGTTTGTTCCAGATGCTGGAGAACATTTTGCTTCTCTTGAATCATTTACTGACTGCAAGAGAGTTGAATGGGGCAGGCCCAGGGGACGTTGATAACCTAGAGTGGAAGGTGGATGAATGGTGGATGGAATTCTGGTCTTGTTTTGCCCGATTTAAGAATTGGGGCCGGTTTCCATGGTTATAATCACACTCGGTTTGCAGGTAGAGGTCTCTTGGCTGCCCTCTCGACCTGACCATCGGCTTGGGGTGATACCCAGATGTGAGACTGACAGGTATTCACAGACATTACACATCAGTCAGCGTGGTTTGTCTGAGAAACATGGAGCTGGGTGTTTGAATTGGGATTAAAGATTTGTTTGGTTTATCCTTATGAATTTTTAACAAGTGGTAAAGGAACATTCAGGAGCGGTCGATGAGTGATGTTACAGCATGCGAGTGCTATAAGGATATCACTCACACTCATTCTCTGAACAGCACAGCAGACCATTTCAGGGAAACAGATACAGAATCATTAACGGTCAGACTCACATTCACACATAGCGGCAATTTGGAACAGCCAGTTAGCGTAATGTGTATGTCTTTTTACTGTGAGAGGAAACCCACACAGCACAGAGAGAACATACAAACTCCACATGGAAAAAAACACCTCAGCCCAGGACACGAACCCAGGACATTCTTGCAATGAAATGGCACCGTACCAATCGTGAGGATATCTTGATCGGCAGAGTACTCTGTCAGTTGCAGGGATAAGCTTCTTCATTTTACCAAAGCCCACACCAAATCCAAATTGAGAAGCATAGTCAAGGACAACAAACAGGTAAGAGTCAGGCAATTGATGCACTGAGATACTTGGGAAACAGACAAACAGGAAAACCAGAAACCGAGCAGTACCCATAAGCACTGCAGCACTGAATCGAAAGGCCTGCTTATAACAGTTAGTTAGGAGTGAAGGTGTTCTTTGTGTGAAGTAAGTTCTTAAATACTCTGAAGATGTAATAGTGTGCAGCAGGTGATCAGTAAGATGGTCTCTGTAGTCGTTGGGTGTGGTGATCCTTGATAGAGATATTCATAGTTCACTCAGTTATATGGGAGTTGTATACAGAGAACATGTTTGTAGATCACTCTACGCAGAACGCACTCTACGGAAGAGCTTCGGCATTTTTACACAGAAAATGGGTCAAAAACCTACGGAAAATTGTACCTTCGGAACACCTTTGGAACGTTCATGGAATGTGCGGAAAATACACGGAAAGACCACGGTACAATATCGGAATGCATGCATAAAAGCGCTCGGATTACCTTGGGAACCAGTGCAGATTGCAAATAAAGACCTTCAGAGAATAGACGGAATGTTCACGGAAAGCAAGGAACACTCGAGGAACGACTACGGCACTGCTCCATTTGAGAAGGAGGACCTACGGAAGGATTGCGGAACAGGCTCAATGAAGGCGGAATGTTCACATTCAACACGGAATAACTAAGGAATGACTGAGGAATGACTGAGGAATGACTGAGGAATGACTGAGGAATACCCGGCGTAACCACGTTTCAACGAGGAAAGATCAACAAAGATCAAAGGATTTGCTCCTGATTCCACATATAAATACGCGGATTTGACCAAGGAAACTCATTCTCTCATTCATACTATATGTTTATCATTTATAATATGTTTATAATGTACAATAAATTTAAAATTTAACATATGTTTCTAATTTACAATATGTTTATAATGCACTGTATGTTTATAATGTACTATATGCTTATAATTCACAAGATGTTTATTAAAGTACTATATGCCTATATTTATATGTATATGTCGGTCCCAAGCCCGGATAAATGCAAAGGGTTGCGACAGGAAGGGCATCCGGCGTAAAACTTCTGCCACATTTCCAAACGCAAATGATCAAAACAAAATTCATACCGGATCGGTTGAGGCCCAGGTTAACAACGACCGCCCATCAGTGCTGTCAGCCAACAGGGTGCTGATGGAAATTGGACGACTGTTGGTCGAAGACGTCGAAGAAGGAGAGGCGGGAGGCATGTCCGTAGGCAGAGAGAGAAGAGGAAATGCGTGAGCCTAGGACTGAGAGTAGGGACTTTGAATGTTGGAACTATGCAAGGAAAAGATAGAGAGCTGGATGACATGATGCAGAGGAGGAAGGTAGACATACTGTGTGCTCAGGAGACCAGGTGGAAAGGTAGCAAAGCTAGAAGCTTAGGAGCAGGGTTTAAGCTGTTTTTATCATGGTGTGGATGGGAAGAGAAATGGAGTAGGAGTCATCTTGAAGGAGGGGTTTGTCAGGAATGTTCTAGAAGTGAAAAGAGTGTCAGACAGAGTAATGAGTCTCAAGTTAGAATTTGAAGGCGTGACGGTCAATGTTGTTAGTGTTTATGCCCCACAGGCAGGATGTGAGCGAGAAGAGAAGGAGAGATTCTGGAGTGAGTTAGATGAAGTGATGCAGAGTACCCCCAGAGGTGAAAGAGTGGTCATTGGGGCAGACTTCAATGGACATGTTGGTGCAGGCAACAGAGGGGACGAGGAAGTGATGGGCAGGTTTGGTACCCAGGACAGGAACACAGAAGGACAGATGTTGATCGATTTTGCAAAAAGGATGGAAATGGTTGTGGTGAATACTTTCTTCAAGAAGAAACAGGAGCATAGGGTGACTTATAAAAGCGGAGGTAAGAGCACACAGGTAGACTACATCTTGTGTAGGCGATATAATTTGAAGGAAGTCAGTGACTGCAAAGTAGTAGTTGGTGAGATTGTTGCCAAACAGCATAGGAAGGTGGCGTGCAGGATGATGCTGATGGTGAGGAAGGTGAAAAAGGCAAAGGCAGAGCAGAAGACAAAGTGGTGGAAGCTGAAAAAGGAAGAGTGTCGTGTTGGCTTCAAGGAGGAGTTGAAACAGGCTTTGGGTAGTCAGGAAGTGCTTCCAGATGACTGGACAACCACAACCAATGTGATCAGGGAGACCGGTAGGAGAGTACTTGGTGTGTCCACTGGAAGGAAAGTAGATAAGGAAACTTGGTGGTGGAATGAGGAAGTGCAGCAGTGTGTACAAAAGAAGAGGTTAGCTAAGAAGAAGTGGGACACAGAGAGGACCGAAGAGAGTAAACAGGAGTACAGGGAGACACAGCGTAAGGCGAAGGTAGCGGTGTCGAAGGCCAAACAGAGGGCGTATGATGACTTGTATGATATGTTAGACAGTAAGGAGGGAGAAAATGATTTATACAGGTTAGCACAGCAGAGAAATAGAGATGGGAAAGACGTGCAGCAAGTTAGAGTGATAAAGGACAGAGAGGGAAATGTATTGACTGATGACAGAAGTGTGCTGGTAAGATGGAAAGAGTACTTTGAAGAGCTGATGAATGAGGAAAATGAGAGAGAAAAAAGAGTAGAAGGGGTGACCGTTGAGGACCAGGAAGTAGCAAAGATTAGTAAGGGTGAAGTGAGGAGGGCATTGAAGAGGATGAAGAGTGGAAAGGCAGTTGGTCCTGATGACACCAGTTGAGGTATGGAAGTGTCTAGGGGAGGTAGCAGTAGATTTTCTGACAAGAATATTCAACAAGGTCTTAGAAAGTGAGCAGATACCAGAGGAATGGAGGAGAAGTGTGCTTTTGCCCATTTTTAAGAACAAGGGAGATGTACAGAGTTGTGGCAACTACAGAGGGATAAAGTTGATGAGCCATACAATGAAGTTATGGGAAAGAATAGTGGAAGCTAGACTAAGGTCAGAGGTCAACATTTGTGAACAACAGTTTGGTTTCATGCCAAGAAAGAGCACCACAGATGCAGTGTTTGCTTTGAGGATATTAATAGAGAAGTACAGAGAAGGTCAGAAGGAGCTGCATTGTGCCTTTGTGGATCTGGAGAAAGCATATGACAGGGTGCCGAGAGAAGAACTGTGGTATTGTATGAGGAAGTCTGGAGTGGCAGAGAAGTATGTTTGAGTGGTGCAGGACATGTATGAGAGATGTAAGACAGTGGTGAGGTGTGCTGTCGGTGTGACAGAAGAGTTCAAGGTGGAGGTGGGACTGCATCAAGGGTCAGCTCTGAGCCCCTTCTTGTTTGCTATGGTGATGGACAGGCTGACAGACGAGGTTAGACAAGAATCTCCATGGACTATGATGTTTGCAGATGACATTGTCATCTGTAGTGAGAGCAGAGAACAAGTGCAGGAAAATCTAGAGAGGTGGAGGTATGCCCTGGAAAGGAGGGGAATGAAGGTTAGTCTCAGTAAGACAGAATACATGTGTGTGAACGACAAGGACCCAAGAAGAACGGTGAGGTTACAGGGGGCAGAGATAACGAAGATGGAGGATTTTAAGTACTTAGGCTCAACAATCCAGAGCAATGGAGAGTGTGGAAAAGAGGTGAAGAAGCGCGTGCAAGCTGGTTGGAATGGATGGAGAAACGTGTCTTGTGTGATGTGTGATAGGAGAGTATCGGCAAGAATGAAGGGAAAAGTGTACAAGACGGTGATGAGGCCAGCGATGTTGTATGGTTTAGAGACAGTGGCCCTGGGGAAAAGACAGGAGTAAGAGTTGGAGGTAGCAGAGATGAAAATGTTGAGGTTCTCTTTGGGAGTAACGAGGATGGATAGGATCAGTAATGAGTACATCAGAGAAACAGCACATGTAAGATGTTTTGGAGACAAAGTCAGAGAGGCTAGATTGAGATGGTTTGGACATGTACATAGGAGGGATAGTGAGTATATTGGTCGTAGGATGCTGAGGTTGGAACTATCAGGCAGAAGGCCCAGAGGAAGACCAAAGAGAAGATTTATGGATGTGGTCAAGGCGGACATGAAGGTCATTGGAGTAAGAGTAGAAGATGCAGAGGATAGGGTGAGATGGAGGCAGATCATTTGCTGTGGCGACCCCTGAAGGGAACAGCCGAAAGGAAAAGAAGAAAAAGAAGAAAAAGAAGATATGTATATGTCCATATACAATATGTTTATAATGCACAATAAATGTAAAATTTAACATGTTTTTTTAATTTACCATATGTTTCTAATGTGCAATATGTTTCAAATTTACAAAAAAATAAAATTTAATGTTAATATGTTTAATATCAATAATGTCAATATGTTCCTTTTATTTGCACCTCAATAAATCATTCCAGACTAAAAACCATGCACACAAGTCCAAACCACAGTGATTATAACTTCAAAACTTTATTACATGAATAAGAAAACAAAAAAAATAGAATGTATGAACTGGAATAATTAAATATTTATAGTGGAAGTGACTTCCCTGAGTGTTCCGCAAGTCTTCTGTGTTATCCGCATCCATTCCGCAAACCTTCCGTGAGTATTCCACGGGGATCCGTGGATGAATGCAAATGTTTCGTGGTCGCTTTTGACCATCCAGAAGAGGGGGGGGCTCGCAGAATGATCAAGGAACACTGGCGGAATAAAAAGGAATGATCACAGAACGTTTGCGGAAATGATGGAACGTTTGTGAAAGGACTGCGGAACCAAAGGGAACACTGTCGGAAGATTTCTCCATGAACGTCCTTTTGAACATGTTCAAAAGCATGTTTGCGGGAGATTTTGGCCTGCCGGAAGCGGAGGAATACATTTGGAATCACACGGAACGACTGAGGAACGTTGGAGGATGACGACATTTTTGCTTCTGCGAGTCTGCCGCGCTCCAGTGAAATGGGGGTATAAGGTGCAATAGCAATGAATGATGATAAGCTCTGAATTTGTTTGCCGCACTTGGGTTTTGACGGTATCAGTGAGCTGGGTGCTGCATGGAATCGCAGATCAATAGAGACTGAGATTAGGTGGAAAAAGTCTTCCAGTCTTGTGACATACTCTTCTCTCAAGTGTTACTCAGTGAGTCAACTGACTACTGTAGGTGTAATGCTGGTATTTGGACATAAAGCCCAGAACCCTTTAATTTATGACCTGTTGACACCAATATCTGGCGCTTGGAGTTGTTTGGTTAATCCATCGGAATGTTGGAAAGCTCTGAATTAGTCTGCTTCACTTGGGTTTTGACGGTATCAGTGAGATGGAGTCTTTATACACAAGACGCATCACATTATAAGGCGCACCATCAGATTTCTGGGAAGATTAAGGGATTTTAAGTGCGCCTTATGGTCCGAAACTACAGTACAGTATTTAAAGATTCGAGAAAAGATCTGTAGTCCAAACCACTACTTCCCGATCTGAATCCCTGGTAATCTAAGACAAAGTCACAACTAGAGTTGAAGTAAAAATTGAATTGAATGAATGAGAAGAGTCATGACTGAGATTATAACAACAACAACAACAAAAAAAATCCTGGCAGTTGAATTGAGGATCATATGCCACGGATCTGCTGAAAATAGTTAATTGGCCTAATGTGCATGTCTTTGAACTGTTGGAGGAAACCGGGTTACCCAGAGGAAACCCACACAAGAACATGGAAGGTTTGGAGAAGTGTCCTGGTATTGCGGGGGAGTGTCAATGGATGTTTGTTCTAGAGGACAGGTTCTGAAGCCTTGGAGCCCTCTCAGGAAACACATACAGCACAGTGCAACAGAGACCATGGAACTGGCCCAATGCGTGTTAGAAGTGAGGAAGAAAAAAAAAAGAATAAATGGAATAAACGCTATTATCCCGAATGGACTGGGTTTGGATCAGAATGATTGTGTTATGGTTCATCACAGTCATTTGGAGCAGTGGTCCTCAACCTTTTTATCACGGACTGGTCAATGCTTGACAATTATATCTCGGCCTGGGGTGGGGGGTAGGGGGTAGCTTGTTTTTCTTGTAAATACCCCGCCCTTGCCCAGAGTCGGCTGAGATGCAGGCCAGCTTCCCTTATCAGGATTAAGCGTTACATTTTTAATCGAGCTCGAACTCTTCCTTAAAAAACCCCACAGGTGATGGTGCACCAGCGGGGGAATGAAGGCTCAGGAGCTGTCTCACCCGGAATCGAAACATGTCCAACTCGCCTCTGTTCATGTGCCGTCCCCTTGTGGGTTACATTTTAGCGCTCAAATGACCGACATGTAACCGAGAGAATCCGGTCATTTTCAAAATAAAAGTTTTTT